>PVKU01000916.1:0-372299 GCA_004027475.1 Anoura caudifer
AGTTGGAGTCCTGAGTTGCCCTGGCATATTTAGTCATCCTTTGTTCATTTAATCTTTCTTTATTCACTTATATTTATTATGCACCTGTGTACCAGGCACTGTTGAGTGCTGTGGATATGATAGTGAACTTGACAGACATGCATCATAAAATTCAGTTTAGTGTGGAAGAATAAACAAGTACTTAAGTCATAATGGGTGTTACCAAGGGGAAGCAGAGAGTGTTATAAGGCGCATGTATGACTACAAATATAGGAGAAACTTCTGGAGTATTGAGAAGTGGTAGAAAATGGGACTGGATAGGGGTTGGAGTCTAACTGTGAAGGGCAGTACACTGAGCATAAGAGTTTAAATGGTATTTCATTAAAAAATAACTATGGAACTTCCGTGGCATGATCAGACTTTTCGATTTAGAACAACCATTCCAAAAGTAGTAGGATGGACTAGAGTAGGAATAGATTTGTAACATGGCCAATTGGGAGGTTTTTAAGCTGTTTAGTCAGTAAAAAGTTTTAATTGCTTAGAATTCACATTTAGACTGGAGGGAGAAGATTAGGGAGTATCAATCTATGTCTGAAATTTTAGATTATGTTTTCAGTTCCATTTGATACTGTTTTTGGAGACTTGTACTGGATATTTTCTGTTGTACTTAAGTGATATGCCATAAAGCAAATTAATCCTTCTGCACCCAGCTTCTCCATAATGACTAATGTCATCTAACTCACAAGATAGGACATAGCAGACTGTACTTGATTAGCACCTTTGGGTTTTGGTAGTCCTTTGCCAAATTTTGTTTTCGTCAAAAATTTAAACCATTTGTTATAATAAAAATCCCTAATTTTTGTTTGTTTGTTTAGATTTTCATCTAGGTACTACTTGGTTATCTCTCACTGGTGCAAATCTATTTTAGGACTCTACTGTTCGTGTCTTGGGCTAATGTTTAAGGCCAGAGATTGGCCAGCTTTTTCTGAATAGACCCAGATAGTGAACATTTCCCCCTTGGTGGGTCATATGGTCTCAGGGGTAACTATTCAACTTTGTGAATGTACAGCAAAAACAGCCAGAGATAATATGTAAAGAAATGATTGTGGCTCTGTTCCAATAAAACTTTATTTATATTTATAGTCAAGGAAATTTAAATTTTATATAATTGTTACATGTCAGGAAAGACTATTCTTTTGATTAAAAAAAAAAACTATTTGTATTAGTTGCCTAGGGCTGTCTCATCAAATTACTGCAAACTGGAGGCTTAAGACAACCGAAATAGATTTCCACACAGTTCTGGAGGCTAGAAACCTGAAAATAAGGTGTAGGCAGGTCATGTACCCTCTGAAATCTCTAGAAAAGGGTCCTTTCTTACCTCTTCCAGCCTCAAATGGCTCTTGGTAATCTCTGGCATTCCTTGGCTTTAAGCTGCATCATTCCAATCTCCTTCATTGTCACCTGTCCTTCTTCCTTGTGTGCTTAGTGTATCCAAATCTCCCTTCCCTTTCTCTTGTCAACACTAGTCATTGGGTTCAGGGTTCATCCTAATCCAATATGACTTCAACTTGCTTTCAACTGTAAAAATCCTTGCTAATAGTAGATAGATTTAGAAATCCTATAGTTTTTTTAAAAATCATACAGCACACACTACACACACACACACACACACACACACACACACACAACCTTGTGGGAGAAAAAGGGACTCAGTGATTATACCATTAAGAACCTGATATTTTTAAAAAGACATGTTTTCCATTTTTGGTGTTAAAAATTGCCAATAAAGTCCCTAATAGACTATGCATATTCGGAAGTACTAGAAAGGAAACATTGCGTTTAAAAAGGCTGGTTTTAATGACTAAGTAGGCATGTATACTGTATGTGTTTATAAAATTTATGTTAGGATTCTGAATTCTTATTGGCCTAATTTATGATGGAAATAAAAGTCAACAGCAGAGGCAAACTAGTACAGGAAATGGTGAGAAATTGTGGAATTAAGGGGAATGGTTAAGAATTGGAATCTATTAAATTCTTTTTAAGAACACACATACAAGTGTAGATTTAAAAAGGCTTAAGTTCATTTACGATATATTTATTAACAGCCTAAACCTGGTAGAAAGCAACATTGAGAAGTTTTGGATTTTTTCCAATTTCTGTTTACTTTGTTCAAACTATAACAAGGTAATCTGGTTGCTTTCCATTTAAGACAAAGACGTCAATATTGAGGCACTGTTTATAGGTTGTTAAATATTTTAGTTTAGTGTCTGAGGGTAATGTCTAGCATTGTGTTCAATTAGTGTGAACTAACCAGTTGAAGTGCCAGAATCTTAAATGTCTTGCTGCAATCAATACAAAATTCTAAAGACTCCATTCATTCCAAGTTATTTGCTCCATGGGTGCCAGCCACACAGGCTCCATAGGCAGACTTTTCTGGGGAATGATCAAGACTCATGACCTCCAGGTTTGTGGCACTGGCATTTCAGTACCTGACACGTCACTATTTACTTTTATGAGCTTCTCTGTTTTCATTCCTAGTTCTTTCTCCCATTTTAAGTTATGTGTGGATTTGAACTTGTATGATACTCCAGTATAGTTAGAAATGAGTGTGGCTTGCCAGAGCACACTGGAAGGGTATAACAATAAATAAACAAATGCAAATAAAAGTTTGTGTGGTTTAGGATATTGGTCTTCAGTATAAGAAATTTTCAGTCAATTGAAGATACCAGTGATGTTTCTTCCTACTGGCGTTAGGGCCAGATGTCTGTAAAATGATGAAGGAGGCAAGAGTTTTTGTTTGGTGCTCTCCAACTTTTTTTTCAGTATCTGTTCCTATTTCTGCTTTTCCTCAGGTGCCTATCCTTGTTAGCTAATTTTTCATAAGTTGCTTGTGTCCAGATATATTTGCAGTTTAATGCAAATATTTGTTAATGAATGAAAAATCCTGAATGTCCAACTGAATACTATAATGCAAATGTGGTTTTAGGCACAGTGAGAGGAAATGAAGATGTTTTGGAGGTGAGAGGGACTTCCAACATCTTCTGCATCCAAATAGGCAAACAAGTGCTCTGTCTGTTCATGCTGGATCTAAAGTGTACTGGAGCTAAAGTTTATTGTGTCCAGTCCAAGTTATTCTCTGAATTTGTTACATAGAGAAGTTGGTGTAGATGTAGTTGTATCGTCTAGTAAAACTCTTGGCTTTTAACCTTTTCTAATTTCCCATTAAGAATATTAGAGCCTGAAAAGAAACCTACAGCCCCTCTACACTTTGGTGCCACCTTTTATCCCAGTATTAATGGCATGTGTGTGCATGCATGTTAGCATGTATGATTGCATATGTGTATATGCATGTACAGATACTTCCTTCAAACCTTCTACTCCTCTAACTAGGTCTTTGCTACAGGTGTTTCAACTCTCCGAACACCCCTTTTAAAAAAATTCTTGAAAGCTTCTTTTACTTGTAATATGAGAATCTTTATCAGAAAGTGTCTGTGGCTTTCTTGCTACCAAGAATAGGTTAAGAAAATGCTTTTCTTTTGATTACTGAGTTAGCAGCATACCATGTATGGTATTATCATTAGGTAGGTAGTCAAAATATATTTATTGAAGAAATGAATAATTTTTATTAGAAATTTCTTTGTATACTTTCAGGATACCTCATGCGCTTTCTTTTGTTAACCCTGACAATATTACTAGGAAATAATGAGAACTGTTATCTGTTGCTGGTAGGAATACAAATTAGTATGAGCACTTGGGAAAACACTTTGGTACTTTTTAATAAAATTGAACATACACATATTTTACAACTCATCAACCTATTCTTTAAATATGTATTAGAGAAACTTTTGCTCATGTGTACCAGGAGAAACCAACAAGGATGGTTAGAGCAGCATGTTCATAATTATAAAACTTCATCTCAAGGATCTGTCAGCAGTTGAATAGGTAAATAAATTGTATATTCTTTCTTTTTAAAGATTTTATTTATTTATTTTTAGAGAGAGGGGAAAGGAGGGGGAAAGAGAGGGAGAGAAACATCAATATGTGGTTGCCTCTCATGTGCCTACTGGGGACCTGGCTCACAACCCAGGCATGTGTCCTGACTGGGAATTGAACTGGCAATCCTTTGGTTCTCAGGCTGGCATTCAGTCCACTAAGCCACATGAACCAGGTAAATTATATATTCATATACTAGAATACTATATGGCATAGAAGCCTAGGTTGGTTCTAAGAAAGTACAGTTATTTCTTCCAAATGCCCATGCCGTTCCCTCTTTGAAAATGAAACGGCTGTAAGTTTTTTTTTTTTCTTAGGGTCCTAGCTTAACACTATCAATATCAGGGGCTTTTGAATTTTCTTAGTTTCTCATTTTCTAATTTATAACCTCTGTTTTCCTTTAAAAAGCTCATTAGTGCTATGGCTGTAGTTGAAAGAAATAGCAAGATTTGTATGATCAACAGAGGGGTTTTTTTTCAATGATATATGTTCCTTACTCTTACTGTCAAATAATCTAAAACTTTATATTCTTTTTTCAGATCTTAGGATGAGCCCCAAATTAATAAAATATAAATATTTAGGAAACTATTTTATAATTCTCCAGAGATCTAGAACCTAGAATATTTAAGGAATGATAAATAATGTAGAGTTCTACACCATTATAAAGATTTTAACAAAATCTGAGACAGGTTCTTCACTGGGCTTTTAGATGCATTTGGGTGCAAGTGGCTAGATAACCAGCGTCTAGTGACAAAGTGTCAGTACGTTTACTTTTTAAAGTTAAGTTACAAGGAGTCTTAGGAGTGGCAGTTTTAGGATTTAGTTATGTCATTGAAAATCTCAGGCTTTTTCGATCCTCCTCTCTGCCATCTTTGCTTCATTGACCTTTTTGCTTTCATGCTTGTCAATAAGTGCCGTGATAATGATGATAGTGGAGGACATGCAGTTACTGTCTCTGTTTTTTTCTGAGAGGACCTGTATGAATAGATAGATTAGAATTTAGGATGTAACTCCTTGAAAGTAATGTTCTGTTGATATTTTGGAAATCATAATCCTGAAATTCTGACATCATAGAAAAGGAATGGCCTCCAGTATTCCCAGTTCCTCCTTCTGTTTTGCCCCTTTCTTTCCTTAGAGTCCTTTTCATGGTTTGTAGAGATTGGACTGTGCTTCTGAGAATGACAGTCATTGTTAGTGTACTCTTGGTGCACTAGTGTGAAATGCACAGCTGTCACATGTTTTGGTTGAATTCATATTGTTTGAGTCATCTAATCTCACCCATGTTTTGTGAGGTCAAATTCATTCATTAAATGAATTTGGTTGATTAATAGGTGCAATTTCTAATTTATGTGTTTTGTTGGAAGTTTTTTAAATTTTTTACCTTTGTATATGAACTTCCATTTTCATTTTTTTTTAGGTTGTATATACAGTGGTGGGCAAAAGTAGGTTTACAGATGTTCATATGGAAAAAAATAATAATATAAGAATAAATACTGTTTTGTGTACTTGCAACTGTAAACCTACTTTTGCCCACCCAGTGTATATACTTTTTAAAACTAGACTTAATTCTCACAGCAGTTGCAGCTTTATAGGAGAATTGAGGCCCTGGCCTGGTGGCTCAGTTGGCTGGAGCGTCATCCTTTACACCGAGATGCTGCGGTTTGATTCTCCGTCAGGGCACATCCCTAGGTTTCAGGTTTGGTCCCTGCTTGGGATGTGTACAGAAGGCAACCAGTCGATGTTTCTGTCTCACGTATATGTCTCTCTCTTTCTCTCTCTCCAAAAGTCAATAACCACATCCTTGCATGAGGATTAAAAATATTGAGCAAAAAATATAGATAATTCCCACATTTCTCTTTCTCTTTCCCCTTTCTTCTGTTATTAACATCTTCCATTAGTGTTGGATGTTTATTCCAATAGTTAATGTTATTTGATGAACCTTTATTGATACATTATTATTAACAAAAACTCAGAGTTTCCATTCGGGTACACTCTTTGTGTTGTACAGTTCTATGGATTTTGACAAATGCTTACTGTCATGTGCCCATCAGTGCAGTGTCGTACGGAATAGTTTCATTGCACTAAAAACCCCGTGTCTAACTGTTCACCAGTCCCTCACAGCCACTGTTCTTCTCATTGTCTTATAGTTTGATCTTTTCTAGAATGGAAATGTTATCGGTATTTATAGCCATTATTACAATGTCATCTGGAAAAAAGAGAACATTTTTTTCTTTGTAATCTGAATGCCTTTATTTCTTTTCCTTGCATTTTTGCACTTGCTTGGACTTTCATTACAATATAGAATACAAGTTGAGCCGCCAGCTTGCCTCATTCCTGAATTTAGGGTAATATATTCAGATTTTTTACCCTTAAATATGTTAGTCATAGATGTTTTGTAGATGCCTTTTTTCCCATTGAGAAAGTTCCTCTCTATTCCTAGTTTTTATGAAAGTTTTTATTTTCAGTAATAGATCTTAGGTTATGTCAAATGTTTTTTCTATATTTATAGAGACAATCATGTGGTTTTCTTTTTTAGTTTAGTACAGTGAATTACATTGTTTGAGGATTGAATTTAAATCAACATTACATCCTAGAATAAACTCCACTTGATATATTATTCTTTTTATATGTTTTGGATTTAATCTACTCAGATTTTAAGCATATTTGTATCTGTGTTCATGGGGGTTATTGGTCTACAGTTTCCTTGTTCTGTTTTTGTCTGGTTTTGCTGTCAGAGTAACACTGCCCTCTTAGACTAGGTCAAGAAACATTGCTTCCTTTTCAGATTTCTGGAAGAGTGTGTAGAGTTGAATATATTTTTTTAAATGTTTGTAAGAATTTATCAGTGAAGCCATCTGGACTGGGAATTTTTTTATTTTTATTTTTTTGTCGGAAGGTGCTTAGCTACTATTTCATTTTTTAAAGATAGATATAGGGGTACCTGGCGGGGTGGCTCAGTGGGTTAAAGCATTTTCCCAATACCCAGGTTGCAGGTTCATTCCCTGGTCAGGGCACACGCAGGACTCAAGAAGTAAATGCATGAATTGGTGGAACAACAATGTTTCTCTCTCGCTCAATAAAAATAATACATACAGAATTAGATTTAGAATTTATTTGATTTTTAAAATTCAATTTATTGGGTAACATTCATTAATGACAAAAATTTCAGGTGTACAATTTTATATGATGACATCTGTATATTTCACTGTGTGCTTACCACCTGAAGTATTTCTTTTTGTATAAGCTTTGATAATTTGTATCTTTCAGATAACTTGCCCATTTCATTTAAGCTGTGAAATTAATTAGCATAAAATTGTTCATATATTCTCTGATTTTTTTTTTATGTTCTGAAGAAATTTTTTGTGATTATTACCTTATTGGTGATAATGGTGATTTGTACCTTCTCTCTATTTTTTCCAGATTATAGTCTATTTTGAGAAATGTTTTGTATGGATCTGAAAAAAATGTTTATTCTGCTTTTGTTTAGTGTTATGCTCTGTAAACATCAGTTAGGTTAAGTTGATTGGTAAGTTCTTCCAGGGTCGTATCTTTATTTTCTCTCCACTGTTTCATCAGTTATTGTAGAGGCATATGAAAGTCTCTGGCTATAGTTATAGATTTGTCTTATTTGTCCTTGTAGTTGTATCAGTTTTTGACTCATGTGTTTTGAATCTCTTTTTTTACATCATAAACATTAAAGTTTATGTCCTCTTGATGATTTGGTCCTTTTATTGTTATGAAATGGCCTCCTTTATTTTTGATTTCATAGTCTTGTATCTGAAAAAATCACTGACAAAAGGAATAGCATTAACATTACTGATTTAGTTAAGGTAATAGCCTTGTAAAAGAGGGTTGATTATCTAACAAAATCAGCATTTTGTTAGCCTAGAGAAAGGAGGTGAAGGAAGGAGCAGGCATGTTGTGTAGTGGTCTGAAAATCATTTATTACATATACTGATTAAATGAAAGGTAAGATGTATTTTTATTTTATTTTTGTGTATTTAAAAATTTTTATTGAATTTACTGGGGTGACATTGGTTAATAAAATTATATAGATTTCAAGTATACAATTCTATAATACATTGTCTGGGGATTATATTGTATGTTGACCACCCAACTCAAGTCTTCCATAAGCATTTATCGGTCCTTTACCCTCTTCTGCCTCTCCTCACCCCCTTCCCCGCTGGTAATCATCATGCTGTTGTCTGTGTCTGTGAGTTTTGTTCTTTTTATTTGCTTTATCCCTTCACCTTTCTCACCCATGTCAAATTTAGATATAATTCTTTATTTCCCATGTTTGGAATTGAAGTTAAACAGACTTGCAATTATTATATTTAGTATTATCCTCATTTAATGGTTGAGAAAATTCAGTTTAAAGAGTTACTGAACTCTATTATTTTGCTTTGGAAGAGAATTGAAGCCTAATTCTAAATCTCAACATTTGTGTTTTTGTTTGTTTGTTGTTATCTTTTGTTAGTTTATGTTGAGTCTAAGTCCAAAAAGATAACGTTGTGGGGGAAAACCCATGCTTTTAAGTTCAAAGAGGAAAAGTGGAACATAGCACAGCACGCTGTTTTCCCCTGTCACTTTGGATGGAACATGACAGAACACGTATTTACACAAGTATTCTTCTTCAGAGCCAGATGATTGCTGTCAATTTGGAAGCAAACCATCTGCTTATTGTTTAAATTCCTGGATGACTCAACAACCCACATCTGTAAACAGAAGTAACGTTCTTCATAACCTTAAAACCATTGCTAAGGTCTATTGTCTCCATATATAATGCATACTTGTTGTGTACTGAATGAAAACAGATTTTGACATTTATGATGTCTAAATAAATCAAGTTGATTTTATTAACATAAAAGGCTAATGGATTTTACCTTCAGCATTTGAAATTGCTATAATAAGGTTTGGGATATAATTTATTCACACCTTGATAAAGCATATACCCCCAAACTCTCAATAAGTAAGTACTTAGTTGACATATTCCAAACAACTACTTATTCATTAGCTCTTAATTCTTGCATTTATTCAACATTTATTTTTCTTTCAGATGTTAAGTGCTAGGTGTATAAAGTTAGTGAAATACAACCTATAGACTAGTAAGAATTTTAGATGTGTAAGAAATTACCATAATATTATAATAAGTATAATGCTATAATAAGTATTAATTATAGTAAGTATTATATGTGGTTGAGAAACAAAGACAGATTCAGGGATGACAAGTATTTGCTTGGGCAAATGGGTGGATGGAAACACAGGTACAAGAACTGTGTATAAGAACACACAGTTTTTATTTATACTTATTTTTCTTAATTATCAAGTATTTACAAAAGCAATGGTGCTTAAATGGTGATATGTGTACAGTTTTGGATGGAATGGAGAATTTTCTTAACTGCAGTTTACTCTTTTTGTTAAACTTTTATTTTTTCTATTTAATAATTTTATAGTATTTTTTTCATTATCATTTAGTCCTCTTATAACCCCCTACATCCCTCCTGCCCATGTTTATGAGTCCTTTTTCCTTTTCTGCTCAGTTTCTCCACCATCTCCCACCACCTTAGCTGTCATTCTGCTGTCTGTGAATCTGTCTCTATTTGGCTTGTTAGTTCAATTTGTTCATTAGATAGACTGCACATATGAGTGAAATCATATGGTATTTGTCTTTCTCTGCCTGGCTTATTTCACTTAGCATAATGTTCTACAGGTCTATCCATGCTGTCACAAACAATAAACTTATCTTATTTTTTTTACAGCCTAGTAGTATTCCATTGTGTAAATGTTGCAGAGTTGTTTTTTAAATTATATTTTATTGATTATGCTATTACAGTTGTCCCATTTCTCCCCCATCATTCCCCTCCACCCTGCACACCCCCTCCCACCCACATTCCCTCCTTTAGTTCATGTCCATGTGTCATAAGTTCTTTAGCTTCCACTTTTCCCACACTATTCTTGCCCTCCCCCTGTCTATTTTCTACCCACCATCTATGCTACTTATTCTCTGTACCTTTTCTACCTTTCTCCTCCTCCCACTCCCCTGTTGATAACCCTCCATGTGATCTCCATTCCTGGGTTTCTGCTCCTTGTCTAGTTGTTTGCTTAGTTTGCCTTTGTTTTAGGTGTGGGTGTTAACATCTGTGAGTTTGCTGTCTTTTTACTGTCCTATTTTTGATCTTTTTCTTAGATAAGTCCCTTTAACATTTCATGTAATAAGGGCTTGGTGATGATGAACTCTTTTAACTTGACCTTCTCTGAGAAGCACTTTATCTTCCCTTCCATACTAAATGACAGCTTTGCTGGATAGAGCAATCTTGGATGTAGGTCCTTGACTTTCATGACTTGGAATACTTCTTTCCAGCCTCTTCTTGCCTGGAAGGTCTCTTTAGAGAAATCAGCTGACAGTCTGATGGGAACTTCTTTGTAGGTGACTGTGCCCTTATCCCTTGCTGCTTCTAGAATTCTCTCCTTCATTTTAATCTTAGCTAATGTAATTATGATGTGCCTTGCTGTGTTCCTCCTTGGGTCCACCTTCTTTGGGACTCTCTGAGCTTCCTGGACTTCCTGGAAGTCTATTTCCTTTGCCAGATTGGGGAAATTCTCCTTTATTATTTGTTCAAATAAGTTTTCCACTTGTTGCTCTTCCTCTTCCCCTTCTGGTACCCCTATAATTTGGATGTTGGGATATTTAAAGATGTCCTGGAGGTTCCTAAGCCTCTCCTCATTTTTTTGAATTCTTGTTTCTTCATTCTTTTCTGTTTGGTTGTTTCTTTCTTCCTTCTGGTCCACTCCATTGATTTGAGTTCCAGTTTTCCTCCCATCACTATTGGTTCCCTGTGCATTTTTCTTCATTTCACATATTGTAGCCTTCATTTGTTCCTCTAATTTGCGATCAAAATCAACCAATTCTATGAGCTTCCTAATCACCAGTTCTTTGAGCTGTGCATCTGATAGGTTGACTGCCTCCTGGTTGCTCAGATGAATTAGCTCCGGGGCCCTGGTCTATTCTCCTTTTTGAGCCATCCTTATTATTATTATTTTTTTGGTATGGTTGTGGATGTTGCGTAATGAGGAGCGGAGCCTTAGGCGTTCACCAGGGCGGGGCAACCCAGTCACTGGGTTGTGATGCTGGATGTGGGGGCGGGGTCCGAGAGGGAACAATGGCGCTTGCTCCATGCTCTCTTGCGGATTCCAGTCCCTTCAGCCACTTTCCCATGGCAAATTGGGCCCTTCTCGTGCTGATTTCTGTGTGGGTAGGCCTGCCACACTCTAGGACCCCATGGGTCTCCCCAACAAACTCTCCTGTGAGGCTGGGACTCCCTCCCGGCACCTCAGTCCCTACAAGTGTTTTCAATGGGTGCTTTTAGGCTTCACTTCTCCGCACTGTGGCTCTGCGTCGCGCAGTCTGTCTTGCTGCCGGTTTTTGCCTGGTTTATCTGTGTGTGAACGTGTGTCTGCAGTCAGCTGCCTTGTGTGCCCCGCTTGGCCGCCTTGCGTTTGGCCACCGGCAACCGCCGCCTGTGCGCCTGGGGTGACTGCGCGCTTGGGACCACCAGCCACCGTCTTATCCTGCCGTGACCCTACTCTGCCGACTGTGGACTCTGCTGGCCACTGAGTCCCCCACTCTTACCCGTCTGGGTGAATTGTTGTCGGACTCCTGTACAATTCAATTTTCTCTCTGTTCTGGTTGGGTTTTTTTTTGGGGGGGGCGGTTCTGTATTTTTGTTGGTCTTAATCTTGGTTGTGGAAGGAGGCACAGAGTGTCCACCTATGCCTCCATCTTGGCCGGAAGTCTCCATAGTTGTTTTATCTGCTCATCTACTGATGGACACTTGGGCTGCTTCCATAGCTCAGCAATTCTAAATAATGCTGCAGTGAACGTTAAGGTGCTTATGTTCCTTCGAATTAGTATTTGAGGTTCCTTTGGCTATATTCCCAAAAGTGGGATCACTGGGTCAAAAGGCAGATCCATTTTCAATTTTTTGAGGTATCTTCCATACTGCTTTCACAGGGGCTGCACCAATCTGCATTCCCACCAACAGTGCAGAAGGGTTCCCCTTTCCCCTTTCTCTACGTTTTCCCCAGCACTTGTTTGTTGATTTACTGATGATAGCCATTCTGACAGGTGTGAGACGGTATCTCACTGTGGTTTTAATTTGCATTTCTCTGATGATTAGTGATGTTGAGCATCTTTTTACAGGTCTATTGGCCATCTGTATGTCCTCTTTGGAGAAGTGTTCAGGTCCTTTGACCATTTTTTAACTGGGTTGTTTGTTTTTTGGTGTTGAGTTTTTGTAAGTTCTTTATAATTTTTGATATTAACCCCTTATGAAATATATCAGCAAATATGTTCTCCCATTCTGTGGGTTGTCTTTTTATTTTGTTGATTGTTTCCTTTCCTGTACAAAAACTTTTTAGTTTGATGTAGTCCCATTTGTTTATGAACTATGTCCTGAGATTTTGCTCCCTATGTTTTCTTTTATGATATTTATGTATTGGGTCTAACAATTAAGTCCTTAATCCATTTTGAATTTATTCCTGTGTATGGTGTAAGAAGGTGGTCTAGTTTCATTTTTCTACATGAATCTGTCCAATTTTTCCAAAACCATTTATTGAATAAACTATCTTTAGCCCATTGTATGTTCTTGCTTCCTCTGTCACATGTTAGTAGACTATAAAAAGTGTGGATTAATTTCTGGGCTCCCTATTATGTTCCATTCATCTAAGTGTGTTTTTATGTCAGTACATGCTGTTTTGATTACAATGGACTTATAGGATAGTTTGATATTAGATAGTGTGATTCCTCCAGTTTCGTTCTTCTTTCTCAGGATCGCTGTTGTTATGCGAGGCCTTTTGTGGTTCCATATAAGTTTTTGAAATATTTGTTCTAGTTCTGTGAAATACATCATTGGAATCTTGATAGGAATTACATTGTATCTATAGATTGCTTTGGGTAGTATGGACATTTTAATGAGGTTAATTCATCCTCTCCATTAACATGGTATGTGCTTAAATTATTTGCATCTTCTTCAGTTTCTTTCTTCAGTGTCTTATAATTTTCTGAGTACATCCTTGGTTAGGTTTATTCCTAGGTATTTTATTCTTTTGGAAGCAATTGTGAATTGGATTGTATTCTTAATTTCCCTTTCTGTTAGTTTGTTATTGGCATATAAAAATGCAACTGATTTCTGGGTATTAATGTTGTATCCTGCTACTTTGCTTTATTCATTTATCAATTCTAATGTTTTCTTGGTGGAAGAATATAGATTCTCTATATAGTATCATGTCATCTGCAAATAAAGGCAGCTTTACTACTTCCTTTCCAATTTTGATGCCTTTTATTTCTTTTTCTTGTCTGATTGCTGTGGCTAGGACTTCCAGTACTATGTTGAATAAGAACTGAAAGCAGACATCCCTGTCTTGTTTCTGATCTTAAGGGGACTGCTTGTTAGTTTTCCCATTGGGTGTGATGCTGGCATTGGGTTTGTCATATGTGGCCTTTATTATGTTTAGGTATGCCCCCTCTGTTTCCACTTTGCTGAGAGTTTTTATTGTTTTTACTGTAAATGAGTGTTGGATATTATCAAATGCTTTTTCTGCATCTATTGATGTGGTCACGTATGTGTTATCCTTCATTTTGTTTATGTGGTGAATCACCTTTATTGATTTGTGAATGTTGTACCAACCTTGCATTCCCAGAATAAATCTCACTTGATTATGGTGTATGATCTTTTTGATGCATTGCTGTATTTGGTTTGCTATTATTTTGTTGAGGATTTTAGAGTCTATGTTTATCAGGGATATGGCATATAATTTCCTTTTTTTGTAGTGTCGTTTTTTAAAAGATTTTATTTATTTATTTTTAGAGAGAGGGGAAGGGAGGGAGAAAGAGAGGGAGAGAAACATCAATGTGTGGTTGCCTCTCACATGCCCCATACTGGGGACCTGATCTGTCCAGCAGCCCAGGCGTGTGCCCTGACTGGGAACTAGAACTGGTGACTCTTTGGTTCACAGGCTGGTGCTCTATCCACTGAGCCACACCAGCCAGGGCTTTGTAGTTTCTTTATCTGGTTTTGGAATTAGGATAATTTTGGCCTCATTAAATGACCTTGGGAGCCTTTCCTCCTGTTGAATTTTTTTAAGGAGTTCAAGAAGAAGAGATGTTAGTTCTCAGAATGTTTGGTAAAATTCACCTGTGAAGCCATTCAGTCCAGGGCTTTTGTTTGTTAGGAGGTTTTTGATTACTGCTTCAGTATCACTAGGTGTAATATGTCTATTCAGAGTCTCTGATTCTTTCTGATGTAGTTTGGAAGATTTTATGTTTCTAGGAATTTATCCATTTCATCCAGGTTGTTTAGTTTGTTGGCATATAGTTGTTAATACAATTTTCTTACAATCCTTTGTGTTCCTTTGGTGTCAGTTGTTATTTCTCCTCTTTCATTTCTGATTTTATTTATTTGGGTCCTTTCTCTGTTTGTCTTGATTTGTGTGGTTAAAGGTTTGTCAATGTAGCTTATCTTTTTAAAGAACCAGCTCTTGGATTCATTGATGTTTTTATCATTTTTTAAATTGTTTCATTTATTTCTGCTCTGATCTTTATTATTTCCTTCCTTCTACTCACTTTGGGTTTTGTTGTTGTTCTTTTTCAGGTTTCTTTAACTGTAAAATTAGATTATTTTTTGAGCTTTTTCTTTCTTTTTTTTTTTTTTTTGAGGTAGGCTTGTAATGATGTGAATTTCCCTTTTATGATTACTTTCCCAGTGTCCCACAGATTTTGGATTCTTATGTTCTCATTTTTATTTGTTTCAAGATATCTTTTGATTTCTTCCGGTATCTCGTTGTTGACGCATTAATTGTTGAATAACATGTTATTTAGCTTCCATTTCTTTTTGTGTCTTTCAGTGTTCTTCTTGTGATTGATTTCTAGTTTCATTGGATTATGGTCAGAGAAGATGATTTTAATCTTAGTTTTTTTGTTACATATTCATTGGTTCTTTTTAAAAATTCATTTTTTGTTACATATTCATTGATTCTTTTTAAAAATTATATTTTACTGATTATGCTATTAGAGTTATCCCAATATTTCCCTCTTTCCCCCCTCTACCCAATACCCCTCACTCTATCAGGCAATCCTCACACCATTATTAATGTTCATGGGTCATGCATATAAGTTCTTTGGTACGCTATTTCCTATACTTTACCTTTCATCCCTTTGGCTATTCTGTAACTACCTATTTGTATTTGTTAATCCCCTCACTACTTCATCCTCTCCTCTACACCCCCTGCCCAAATGGCAACCATCAAAAGCCTCTTCATATCCATGATTTTGTCTGTTCTCCTTTGTTTAGTCTATGTTTTAGATTCAAATATTGATAGGTAATGTATTTATTGTTGATAGTTTTGATCTTTTTCTTAAATAGGTCCCTTTAACATTTCATATAATAATGGTTTGGTGATGATGAACTTCTTTAGTTTTTCCTTGTCTGGGAATCTTATTATCTGCTCTCTGATTCTAAATGATATCTTTGCTGCGTAGAGCATCTTGGCTGTACGACCCTGATTTTCATGACTTTGAATGTTTCTTGCCAATCCCTTCTAGCCTGCAAAGTTTCTTTTGAAATCAGCTAGTAGTCTTATGGGAACTCCCTTGTAATTAACTAACTGATTTTCTCTTGCTGCTTTTAAGATTTTCTCTTTGTTTTTAACCTTTGGCATTTTAGTTATGATATGTCATGGTGTGGCCCTCTTTGCATTCATCTTGTTTGGGACTCTGTACTTCTTGGACTTGCATGTTTACTTCTTTCACCAAATCAGGGAAGTTTTCTTTCATTATTTTTTCAAATAGACTTCCAGTTTCTTGTTCTTTCTCTTCTCCTTTTGGCACCACTATTATGTGAATGTTGGAATGCTTGAAGTTGTCCCAGAGGCTGCTTACACTGTCCTTGTTTTTTGGATTCTTTTTTTCTTCATGTTGTTCTGACTGGTTTTTTTTCTTCCTTATGTTCCAAATCATTGATTCGATTCTTGGCTTTATTCATTTTACTCTTGTTTCCCTGACAATTGTTCTTTATTTCAATTAGCATATCCTTCATTTCTGACTGGATCTTTTTTATGCTGCTGAGGTCCTCACTGAGTTCCTTGAGCACCCTTATAACCGGTGTTTTGAACTCTGTATCTGACAGATTGCTCATCTCCATTTTGTTTAGTTCTTGTTCTGGAGTTTTAATCTGTTCTTTCATTTGGGCCATATTTCTTTGTCTCCTCATTTTGGGAGCTCTGTGTTTGTTTCTATGTATTAGGTAGAGATGCCATGACTCCCTGTCTTGGTAGTGTGGCCTAATGTAGTAAATATCCTGTTGGGTCCAGTGGCATAGCGTCCCCTGTCAGCCATACTAGATACTCAAGCTGTGTTCTTTGTTTCAGCAGAGTATACTCTCCTCTTGTAGTTGAGACTTGATTACTGTTGGCAGGTCAATGGGAAGGATTTACCCAGGTCAGCCAGCTGCAAGGACTTGCTGTGACCACTGACCACCAACCTCCTCCCTCTGTGGAAGATCATCTGTGTAGGGGCCAGGTGGTGGTGCTCTGATGTGGCCTGTAGCTGTCCAACGAGTGCACAGTCTCTGCAGTTTCCTGGATGGTGCAGGCCTGGGTCAGCCTCCACCTATGTCTTGTCTGGTGCTTCTCTGCCTGAGCTATAAAGCAGTCTGAGATGGTTATTACTTGTGCTGGGCTTGGAGACTCCAGGCAAATCCAAGCTGTGAATCTAGGCTGATTCCTGCTAGTGCCAGGTCTGATACCCCTTAGCAAGAGGTATAGTGGTTGGGGGCTCACTGAGGTTGGCTCTCTCTTGTTTGAGAGGATTTAGGAAGTTGTGAAGCATGAGCCAAGATCAGTCATTCATATGGAAAAGTCTCTTAACAGCTTGGGTAGGCCTGTAAGCTAGGAGGACAGAGTCTCAGGGTATCTCCAAGGTGGGATAGACAGTGATAGCCAGGTTGATGGAGTTTCAGATATGGCACCTGTCTGCTGGCTCTGTAGCTCTGTGGCTCTGTAGGTGGAGGGTTCAGGAAAGGGACGGTGGCCTTTCTGTTGGGAGAAAGCTGTCCCCCAGCTCTCATCTTTGTGCCAGGCCTTTCACTTCCTCCTTGTATGCTATTGATGCCTTTCAAACTGCTACCCTGGTGCAGGAACTCAGAGGGAGTGAATCTGAGTAGGTGAGTCTATGTGTGGCTTCTTTAAGAGCAACTGCTTGGGATTCCAGAAGTTTTTTCAACTGAATCAATCTCCACTGATTTTTGAGCCAGAAGTTATGGGGACTGACATTCTTGTCACTGGATCCCTGGGCTGGGGTCCCAGTGTGGGGCCAGGACTCCTCACTCTTGCGGTATCCTTCCTGAGATTTTACCCACCACATGTGGGTGTGTGACCAGCACAGCACGTTGTTTCTCCATCCCTCCCACCAGTCTGGAAGGATGTAGTGTCTTTAATTCCATAATTGTCAGACTTCCATTTGACTCGATTTCTGACAGTTCTGAGTGATTGTTGTTCTATAATTTAGTTGTAATTTTGATGTAGTCGTGTGAAGAAGTGAATGTGTTTACCTATGCCACCATCTTGACTAGAAGTCCTGGGATCCTTTTTTTAATCTTTATTTTACTGTGTCTTGATTTGTGTCTTAACATGTCATCTACCATAGAAAACATTCTGTGTGTGCTTGAAAAGTTTGTATATACTGCTGCTTTGGGGTAAAATGCTCTGAAGATATTAGTTAAATCCATTTGATATAGTGTATTGTTTAAGTCTGCTGTCTCCATATTGATTTTCTGTCTGGAAGCTCTATCCATGGACGTCAAAGCTGTGTTAAAATTCCAGCGTATGACTGTATTCTGTCAGTCTCTCCCTTTATGTCTATCAAGATTTGCTTTATATATTTAGGTGCTCCTATGTTGGGTGCATACATGTTTGCTATGGTTATATCCTCTTGTTGGATTGTTCCCTATATCATTATGTAATGATAAAGGCAACTTCTTTGTCTCTTACTGTAGCCTTGGTTTTAAAGTCTATTTTGTTCAGTATATGTATTGCTACCCCATCTTTTTTTTCCATTTTCATTTGCATGAGATATCTTTTTTCTGTTCTTTTACTTTTAGTCTGAGTGTATCTTTCGATGTGCAGTGGGTCTCTTGGAGGAAACATATACATGGGCCTTGTTTTCTTATCCATTCAGCTACCCTCTGTCTTTTAGTTGGAGCATTTAAGCCATTTACATTGAAGATGATTGTTAATAGATATATGTATTTAGTACCCTTTTATTGTTAGCCTATTTTCCTGTTTTTTTTTTTTTTCTTTCTCTTTTTCTTCTTCTTAAAGCAAGCCTTTTAACATTTGTTGCAATACTGGTTTGGTGTTAACAAACCCCTTTATTTTTTTCTTGTCTGGGAAGCTCCTTATTTCTCCTTCAATTTTAGATGATAGCCTTGCTGAGTAAAGTAGCCTTCATTGTAATTCCTTGCTTTTCATCATCTTGAATATTTCATGCCACTCCCTTCTGTCTTAAAATATTTTTGAGAATCAGATGACAGTCTAATGGGTGCTTCCTGGTATTTAACTACCTGCCTTTCTCTTGCAGCTTTTAGGATTCTCTCCTTGCCTTTAAGCCTTGCCATTTCAATTATGATGTGCCTTGGTGTGGGCCTCTTTGTGTCTAACTTGTTTGGGACTCTCTGAGCTTCCTGGACTTCTATGTCTTTTTCCTTCAACAGATTAGGGAAGTTTTCAGTCATTGTGTCTTCAAATAGGTTCTCGATTCCTTGCTTCGCTCTCTTCTCCTTCTCGTATTCCCATGGTGTGAATGTTGTTATGCTTCATGTTGTCCAAAATGTTTCTTAAGCTCTCCTCATTTTTTAAAATTCTTTTTTATCTTTGCTGCCCTGCCTTGGTATTTTTTTCTACCTTATCTTCAAAATCACTGATTCAGTCCTCTGCTTCATCTATCCTACTGTTTATTCCTTCCAGTGTATTATTTATTTCAGATATTGCATTCTTTAGTTCTGACTGGTCCTTTTTTATGTTTTTTTATGTCTTTTTTAATGCTGATGAGTAAGTATCCTTATAATCATTACTGTAAACTATCTGAAAAATTGCTTGCCTCCATTTCATCTAGATCTTCTTTTGGAGAATTCTCTTATTTTGGGTCTGTTTCTTTGTCCTCCCATTTTGGGTGCTTCTTTTTATTTGTTTCTTTATCTTAGGTAGATCTGTAACTCTGGTGCACACCTAAGTCAAACCCTGCCTGTGACTGGCTCTGGGACACCTGTTTGGAGCTATCAGGATCCACAGCATGTGGCTCCTTCTGCTGGGCCTGGGAAAGAACAAGGCTGTGCACCACAGCTGGCTTGTACCAGCCCCTGGGGACAGGTCAGATGAAGCCTCAGAGCTTCCAGCAATCAGCTTCTGCCTGCAGGCTTTCTGGGGGATTAATCAGTGAATGTCTTCCAGCTGTACTCCTCAGCAACCTGGCTTAAGCACCACAGGATGGGGCAGAGTAATTCCCGAGGGCAGGGCTATTGTTTCCCCTCAGGCTGATGCCACTTGGAGAGGAGTGCTTGTCTGAGAAACGCAGCTTCTGCAATATGTGGAATGACTCAGCATAGGTATCCTGGTGTCTGTTCTTTCAGCTCTGGGGAGTCGCCAGCCCCAGGCTCTCTTCAGGCATCTCTAGTTCACTGTACCCTTCCTTTGCCAGAGTCCAGGGTAAGTGGATGCAAATAAAATTTTGTGCCTTGGTCCTGTAAGAGGCTTTCTGAATTCTGGTGTCTCTCCCTGCCCCTGCTGCTTTTCACAGTCATGTTATTCGTATTTCTTTGCTGGTGCTGGTTGTTCTAGACTGTGGAGCCCTGCTTGGGGTTTAGTCCCCATACTTCTCAGGGGGAACCCCCCCAGCCACTGGAATATCCCTTTAGGACTTAGGCTGCTACTGGTGGGAGCCCAGCCAGCCCTCTCACACTTCCTCTGCAATCCCTGCCAGTCACGTTGCTGTGATGTGTCTCTTCCATCTGTCCTTGGTTATAAGGCTTCTCTCCAGCTAATGTTCAGTTGGTTATTCAGGATGACTTTTTAGATAATTTAGTTGTAATGTCAGTTTGATCCGGGAGGGGATTAGTATAGCTTCCACTTACACTTCCACCATCTTTGCAATTAACAGTTTACTACTGTTCTTGGATCCCTAGTCTTCCTATAAGTATGACATACAGATTCCATAGTCTGTCTTTTCTCTCCTAGATTATTCATCTATTGCATTTATTGTTGTTTAATTTTTAAAGTATATTATTTAGGGATATATACATAATTTTGAAAGATTTTATTTATTTTTAGAGAGAGGGGAAGGGAGGGAGAAGGAGATGGAGAAAGACATCAATATGTGAGAGATACATTGATCAGTTGTCTCTCATACTCCACACAACCCAGGCATATGCCCTGACTGGGAATTGAACTGGTGATCTTTCAGTTCTTAGGCAGGTGCTCAGTCTCCTGACCCACACCAGCCAGGGCTATTGTTAAGTTTAGTATTACTGCTTGTTTTATTCTCCTTTGGTCAACCTCTACCTCTGCCTCCAATTGACATGAATTTAAGATGAAATATAAATGTCCTTCCTACAGAGATTTTTCATTAGGGTAGTACCCAGGTTTTTCCTAATGATTGTTGAGCATTAAATTACCAATTAGTTGAGAATTGCTTTGGGTAGGTGTACGTTTTTGTTAAAAACAGCTTTATATATAGTTCATGAACATCACCTGTTTTAAGTACACAGTTCGATGAATTTTGATGGATCTTTATAGTTATGTGATTGCAACCACAATCAAAATATAGAATATTTCTCTCTTTATAAAATGTCCCTCTTACTCCATTGCAGTCAGCTCCCTCCCCCCATATCCAGGCCCCAACCAATCACCAATCTACTGTCTGTTGTTATAATTTTGTTTATCCTACAATTCATGTAAATGGACATATGTTTTCATTTCTCTTGGGTAGATACCTAGGGATAGAATTGCTGGGTCTTATGGTAAAATGTATGTTGACCTTTATAGAAAAAACTGCTTTCTTCTTTTCCAAAGTGGCTAGAAATGTGAAAGTTCAAGTAGCTCTGTATTCCCTATGTCACTTGGCAGTGTCATTATTCTCAATTTAGCCATTTTGGTGCATGTTTAGTAGTATCTCATTGTATTTTAATTCTCATTTTCCTAAAGATGAATGATATTGAACATTTTTTTTCACTGACTTTTTGTCCATATATATGAATACATGTGTGTATTTATATACAGGGTCTGTCCAGAAAAAGTCTAGCCATTGTTAATATAACAAGAATGGTTTGAGCGACATTGATGTAACCTGGCAGCCAAGGAGAGTGGACTGGATTGTGCATGCAAGAACAATGATGACTTCACTGTAATATAGTCAGTGGGGGCTATAGACACAGTTGAGTGAGCATGTGTACTGTGTGGCTGTTACATTCAAAATGACTGAATAAGTAGAGCAATGAAACTGCATCATTTTGCATTAAGCTTAAACATTCCTCCACGGAAACTATTCAGATGATTCAAAAGGCTGCAGCCATGGGCATCTAGTGATTGGCAGCTTCATAATGACAACGTGCTTGCTCATGCATCATGTCTCATGCAGAGTTTATTGGCAAAACATCAAATCACCTAGGTGACTCACCCCCCTACAGCCCAGATTTGATGCCCTGCAACTTCTGGCTTTTCCCAAAACTATAATCACCTTTGAAAGGGAAGAGATTTCAGACCATTGATGAGCTTCAGGAAAATGTGACAGGGCAGCTGATGGCAATTGGGAGAATGGTGTGAGGTCCCAAGGTGCCTACTTTGAAGGGGACTGAGGTGTTGTTGTCCTTTGTACACCGTTTCTTGAATTTTGTGTCTTCTTCAATAAATGTCTCTATTTTTCATATTACATGGCTGGATACCTTCTGGACAGACCTTGGTATGTATATACACATATTTGAAAAGATTGAAATACTTTACTTATTTTAACTTATTTAGTTGTATGTCTTATTTTGAGTTGAAAGAGTTATAGATTCTAAATGCAGTTGCTTTGTCAGATATATATTTGCAGATATTTTCTGTGAGTCTGTGGCTTGATTTTCTTTTTTTAATTTATTTTAATTGTTGTTCTTGTACAGTTTTCTGTCTTTTACTCCCATCCCAGCCCACTGCCCCAGCCATCCCCACCTCCCTCCCATTTCCACCCCCCCTTGTTTTTGTCCGTGTGTCCTTTATACTTGTTCCTGTAAACCCTTCCCCTTTTCCCCTGAAATTCCCTCCCCTCTCCCCTCTGGTGACTGTCAGTCTGTTCTCAATTTCAGTGTCTTTGGTTATATTTTGCTTGTTTGTTTGTTTTGTTGATTAGGTTCCTGTTAAAGGTGAGTTCATATGGTATTTGTCTTTCACTGCCTGGCTTATTTTGCTTAGCATGATACTCCCCAGTTCCATCCATGCTGTTGCAAAGGGTAGGAGTTCCTTCTTTCTTTCTGCTGCATAGAATTCCATTGTGTAAATGTACCAAAGTTTTTTGATCCATTCATTTACTGATGGGCACCTAGGTTGCTTCCAACACTTGGCTATTGTAAATTGTGCTGCTATGATCATAGGGTTGCATAGGTTTTTTTGGACTGGTATTTCAGGGTTCTTAGGATATAATCCTAGCATTGGAATTGCTGGGTCAAAAGGTAGATCCATTTTTAGTTTTTTTTGAAAATTCCATACTGCTTTCCATAGTGGTTGTACCAGTCTGCAATCCCACCAACAGTGCACTAGGGTCCCCTTTTCTCCACAACCTCTGCAACACTTGTTATTTGTTGCTTTGTTTATGATGGCCATTCTGGTGGCTTGCTTTTTTTATTTTTCTCTTTTGAGCCTTTCAAAGAGCAAAAGGCATTTAATTTTGATGAAGCACATTTTGTTAACAGATATTTATCTGATGCTGCATAAGAAAACACTCAACATATAGTGGCTGAAACTAGCAATACTATTTACTTTGTATGGATCTGCAGTCTAGGAAGGGCTTGCTTAGAATAGATCATTGCTATTCTACCTGACACCAGCTCATGCCACCTATAAGCTAAGGGCTGGAATAATTTGAGGACTCAATTGCATGAATAGCACCTGGGTTTGGATTACTTGAATTGATGTCTGGGGTACTTCTCTGTATTTCTTTGTAGTTTCTCTAGCACAGCCATTTTCAACCTTTTTCGTCTCACGGCACACATAAACTAATTACTGAAATTCTGCAGCACTCCAAAAAATATATTTTTTGCTGATCTGATAAAAAATAGATATAATTTTGATTAGTTTATGCCAGATGTCTATTGTTGTGTTGGCTGTTGTCCTTTTTTAATTTGACAGTCTAAGGGAAAAAAAACCAAACAAACAGTACTCCTTACTAAATAGTCAGGTATTGCATGTTTTAAAAAAATTCTTGTGACACACCAGTTGAAAATCGCTCATCTAGCATGTTGGCTTCAAGGTAGCTGGATTTGTTACATGGTGGTTCAGGCCTCCAAAGGCATATGTCTTAAGAAAGTGAAAATGCCAATCAGAAGTCATTTTGCCTTTTATGACTTAGTCTTAAAATCAGCATCACTTCTGTCTTTTCAGGTTTAAGTTACATTGACAAGGGGAAGGGAACATATGACACATGAAGGAGAGTCAGTGTTACATTTTAAGAAGTACATGGGGAAAAGATATTGGTGTGGCCATCTGTGGAAGGTACAATCTGCCATAATTAGATTTTTCTTTAATGTTTTATTCTTTTTCCTCCCTACATAACCTATCTTTGCCTAAATCAATATTACAAAGTGTTTTTTTTTTCAGTGATTTCTTCCAGTAGTTTTATGGATTGAGCTTCAACATTTAAACCAGTGTTTCATTTTGAGTTGGTTTTTGTGTATAGAGTGAAGTACAGGCTGAGGTTTTCTCATATATATATATATATATATATATATATATATATATATATATATATAAATTCAGTCATTTCAGCTCCATTGGTTGAAAAGACTATTCTTTCTCCAGTACTGTGGTTTCTTTGTAGGAAATTGTTGAGCATATAGTGTGGGCCTGTTTCTGGATTGTAACCTTATGCTAATACCACACTCTATTGATTGCTGAAGCCTTACGTTAAGTCTCTAAATTATGTAGAAGAGGTCTGCCAACATTGTTCTTTTTCAACATTGTTTTGGCTATGTTGTACTTTTTTTTGTATTTCTCTATAAATTTTATAGTCAGATTGTCAGTTTTTACAAAAATGCCAGGATTTGGCCCATAGGCCATACTTTGATGATCCTTGGTGTAAAGAACTCTATTCCTTTTATGATGAATGTTTGGCAGTGTAAGCTGCTATTTCTTAGCATGTGGGATTAATCTAAATGTCAGTTTCTTTCATGAGGAGGAAATTGTTACCTTCAACTTTCTAGTTTGAAATAAACACTGGAATTCAGTCTATCTCGGCCTGTCTTTGAGACACACATTTTACCAGGTGTCCTTCAGTTGCCACTGTAATAGTCAGATGATACTGTTGTAGTGTGAGAATCAATGTATAAACATAACCTGTATGGAGGTGCATTATGTAGTTTTGAATTTTCTATTAGATTATGAATTTATGTTGGGGACAGTGAGACTCCATCTTTTCTAGAAAGTAGACCCAAGATGTGCTCATTCACTATAAAGTGAAGTGCACTACATGCAGGGTCTGGCACAAATAATGGTCCCTTCTTATTACATAAAAATTTTTATTACAAAATCATAAGCATGTAATTCTGTCACATGACAATATCACACTCAAGCACACCATATGACATTTTAGGTGAAATGTTCAAATTGCTGTCCACTGAGTGTGAGACATTCACGTACCCCACCAACCACCTCGATGGCGTCACTTCTGCCGGACCCTGTACATACTTTGAAAAGGTAGATTATTATAAACCAAATGTATATTTTAAAATGCATTTTAATAATATTTCAAGGGTAGTTTTTAGAGAGTTAATATGCATTTTTCTTTTAATTTAATTTTCACCTTGCATGCGTGGCACACTGCAGAGTGGTATTTCATATCACATGCCATCTAATAGAGTATTCTGTGAAATCACTGGGATATGAGTGCCAATAACACCTTTTCTCTGTTTCAAAAGTAAATGTGGTACAGAAAACAAAAATACATTCCTAATGTATGCTGTTGTAGAAATATTTATATTTAGTAGAGACATTGTTTACCTTGAAGGGAGAGGGAAGGCTCTACAGAAGAATTATGAATTGAATCTTAGAAGTTATGCTTTTTAGTATAATCTGACAGTCTTTGACTTTTAATTGAGAGTTTTAGATCAGGGACCAGTGAACTGTAGCCTGCTGTATTTTTTTCTCTACCTTTATTCAAAATATGTGAATAATTTAAAATGTAAGGGTACTTGATAGTAAAAGACTTCATTTTAGCCTTTTCAACCATGTCTCAAGTGTTTGCATTTCTGAATTTTTCACTTCAGTCAGCCAGGTTGACTAGAGGATATTTATCTTCCTTTCAAGTTTGTCTCCTTTGGGCATGTATGTTTGTGTCGGATGCCCTTGTTTGGTGAGGGAGGACAGGACTCTCTCTCCACCGCCCACCTTCGCTCCCCACCCCTAACTGGCCAGATGAGCCATCACTGGCAAGCCACGCGTTGTACTTGTATGAAATTGCTCCCCTATTTCTCTGCAGAGACATTTTCTTTTTTTCTACACTCAAAGCATCCTGTTTATCTCTTCCAGCTGTCTGTTTTTGTAAACAAAGTTTTATTGGAGCCATTCCCGTTCATTGATATATTGCCTATAGTTGCTTTCCTGCTACAGTGGCAGAAGTAAAGAGTTGTAAGATACTATAGGCTGAAAAACCTAAAATATGTATTATTTAGCCTTTTGCAGTAAAGTTTACTGTCAGTTTAGGTCATTTATATTTAATGTAATTATATTGTTTAAAATAGGTGGACTGTGTTACTTGTTTTCTGTTTGTCCCTTCTTTTTTGAATCTTTGCTCCTCTTGTGTTCCTTGGATTAATATTTTTTTACTGTTTCATTTAAACTTATCTATGACTTTTTGGCTGTATATCTATGCATGACATTCTACTTAAAATTAATATTTTATCACATATAGTCAAATGTAGAAGGCTTCCAACCATATAGCCTCTTTCGTATCCCCCTATGTTATAGTTCTCTATATCTACCTACATTGAAAACGCCATCAGATAATGTTATAATTTTTTTTGAGGGGAATCATACGTATTTTAAATATTTTAAAAGAAGAAATACAATCTTTACATTTACTCAAAATTTTACCACATCTGTTGCTTCTCTTTCAATCCTGAAGTTTCAAATTTTCCTCAAGGATTCAGTTCAGTCTACAGGAATTTATTATTTTCTTTAGAGCAGTTCTGCTGGTGACAGATTTTCTTGGCTCTTTCACATGAGGATGCCTTTAGTTTGCCTTCATTCCTGAAGGATATTGTTGCTGGATATAGATTCAGGGCTTACAGTTTTTTGTTTCAAAACTAAAAATGTTCTCTCTTTCCATGTTTTTTGATGCAAATACATAATTAAATGCTTGTTACACTGTGTGTAATATGTGTGGGCTTGTTTTATGGCTACTTCCAAGATTTTTTCTTTATATTTGAATTTCAGCATTGTGTTTGTGATGTGTCCAGTTAGGGTTTCCTTGGAGTGTATCTTATTTGGGCTTTATTGAGCTTGAATCTATAAATGTATGTCTTTCACCAGATTTGAGACGTTTCCAGTCATTATTTCTTAAAATATTTTTTCTGTGTCAAGCTGTTTTTCCCTCTTTCTGGATCTCTAATAATGCAAATGGCAGTTCTTTTGCTATTCTCCCACAGGCTGTAGGGCTCTGTTCATTTTTATAAATCCTTTTTCTCTCTGTTCTAGAATTGATAACCTCTATTGATTTATCTTCAAGTTTACTTACTCTTTCCTCTTTTATGTTTATTTTGCTTTTGAGCTCCTATCCATTGAATTTTCTTATTTTAGGTATTGTATTTTCAGTTCCAAAATTTCCATTTTTTTTTTGCTAAGAATATCTCTTTCCATTTTAATCATAAGTGCGTTTACCTTATGGAACACAGTTGTAATACTTTACAGACTTTTGTCTGGTAGTCTGATAGTACATCTGATAGTCTTTTCTTTGAGAAGTGGTCACAATTGTGTTGTTCTTTGGAGGTTGAGTAGTATTGATTTGACCCTGGATGTTTCAATATGTTGTGAGACTCTGCGTCCTGTTAAAATCTTTTGACTAGTATTGATTTTTTTTCAGTAGTTGTAGTAAGTAGTCAGCCTGTTAGGTTCATACTGCAAGTTCTGTCTCTTATTCAGTGGTCAGTAGCTCCAATATCAGTTCTGTTGCTACTTTGGGTCTGTCCCATTTATGTGCCACTCATGGGTTATTCTAGGACTTGGGTGGCAGTTTTAACTGCAGTTTCGTTCTCAAAGCCTTTGCTTTACTGCTTGGGTCTGTTCTGTGCCTGTGCTCATGAGAGGTGAGCCCTTGTACTTGTGCCAGTTCAAACACAGATTTAGGGTATCTCCTTTTCTAGCTTGTCCTTCTTGGGATTACCCTAGATTCTCTGACACATCAACTCGCCTTTCCTGTTCCTCTGGCCAGAACGGTGTGATTTCTCCGAGTTTAGCAGCCTGCACTGCTGTCACAGTTGCAGACTCTCACTCAACAGAGCCTGCCAGTGGGACAAAGTGGCTAGAGAAAAGAGAGTGAAAAAAGACTGAGGATTTCTCCTTTCTTTCTTGTGACTACTGAAGACACCTTTCCGTATATGTGTGACCAGAAGAACAGAATTTCTTTTCCAGTTTTAGCTATTGGCACTGCTGCTGCTTCATCTCATAAATGGAGCCTATTCTTGGGGCACAATTAAGAGGAAAAAAAAGACAGAAAATCATCCCCAACAACCAAGGATTAATTCCTTACACATTCTCTGGCCCCCTTGAGCCCCTTTCCCCTGGGTGGGTTTTTTTTTTTTTTTTTTCCTAGAAAGATAGAGTTTCAGAGGTTTGTTCCCTGTGCCGCAGCTGCTGCAGTGCGTGGGCCCTGAAGTTATGAAGTGGAATTACCGAGCTGGAAAAGGGTTGGGCTGTAGGCAGCTGTTTGGAGAAAAGAGAATGATAATGGTTTGGGGACATCCTAAAGGTCTTGTTGCTATGATAATGCGTTTGTGTATTTTGAAGGCATGTTTTTAGATTTGTATCATACACTGCTGCTTTGGCAAGAAGCACATAGCCAATGCTCAGTTTTCCTATTTTTTATTTTGTATTTTTATCACTATAAGGAAGGAAAGTAGCTGGTGTTTAAAAACCTCATTATTTAAATTTTTCTTCTTTGGTCAAGATAAAAAGCTGGGGAATGAAATTTGCATGTGAATTTTGAAGACTTTTGCTAAGTTAATCTTCTTGAAATAATGTTTTTTATTTTTCCTGATTGACTTGCCAAGAATGTTAACATAAATAAATGGCCATATAGCATAATGTGCTAATTGTAGTTGACTGTTGTATGTCGTACCTTTGAAATTGCCATCTGATGCAATTTTTAATTGCAGTCTGATGACTTTTAAAGTAGAATTGGAATTCTGCATATTCTTTGAGATATTAATAGTAATTAAGTTATTATTTTTTGAGCACTTGCACTTTGAGTTATGTACTGTTATTATCCTTATTTTGCTAATGACGAGTTTGAGCTTAAAGAAGTGAAGCTGCTTGGCTAAGGTCACACACATCGTACAGATGGCAAAGCTAGAATTTGAACCCAACAGCCTGTTTATAAAACCTGCTTTCTTAATCTTTATGCTCTGTTATATATTTTGCAAGGTGCTGGGAACATGTAAATAAAAGATGTGATTCATGCCCTGCAGGACCTCACTGTTTAGCTTGTGAACCAGAACAATAAAGAGATAGTCATAGAACAGGGATGCTGTGACTCTTTGACATATATTTTTGTTTTTTATATTCATAGCTGTGATTAAGGCTCATTCATTTTTGATCTTTCATTAGTCCATTCCTTTACATTTGAAAAATCAAAATTAGTATTTCTCAAACATCTTTGCATGTACAAGAAAGTGCTGTCCTAAACTAAACCTTGGATTCATTATTTTACATTTATCTAGCTCCTAACAGAACTTTTCACGTGTCTTGACACGAGCATCACCCCTACAGGAGGACGGGTCGGTGTTTGGAATCCGGGCTGAGAGAGTTTAAGTGAGCTGCGTAAGGTTTTGCTCAGATAGTAAATAGTGGAAATAAGACAACTAGAAATGTATTGTTTGATGAATAAATAAATATTTGCTAACTACAACAACTTTTGTATTTATATTTATAACTTCATGTTAAATGAACCCACTGAAGTTTCTCTGTAATATGATACTTTAAGGTTATTATAATCATACTGCCTTTCAAAGTATATCAAGTATATATTTTTTCTTGTTAATTTTACTTATTTTGTGTTGGTTTAATGAATTAAAAAGTGTTATACTGTAAGAGCATGAGTCTATTGAATTTGGATTATTTTCACTTTAGGATTTATTCAAGGTAGTCCCGCTTGTGTTGTAACATTTTACATTGTTCCAAAATTCTGTTTTAAATCTGTTTTACCTTTTGGTGTAACAAAAATTTATACTTCTAATTTTTCACTTTTTATTTTTTACCAAACAGTACACCTGTGTGGTAGAGCATTAGAAAATAAAAAATAAAAAATTCACCCAGAGATTACTACTCTTACCAACTTGGAATTTTTTCCAGATCTCTTGGTTTGCATGCATACCCAAACACAAGGATCCAGTCTGCAACTATGCATTTGTTACAGCCGGATTTCATGCCGCCTAAGTCTTTTATCTAACACTCTTCTTAAAAGCAGTCTCTCTTGATAAGCTATTTTTAAACAAGGACCTATAGGTGTTTTATTTTCCCCTGTCACTGACAGAAAATGTTTAATGTTTTTAGTATTTTGGTATTAATCATTTTAGTTGTTACCAAAATTCAAGGAGAGGGAAATTTCAATCAAGAATTTGCTGGTGGTAAATTTACAAATGCAGAAAATTAGCCCTGTGTCTCACTGTTTTTGACACTTGTTAGTCGTTGTTTGGGTACAAGTAAATTAAAAGCAATCTTTTTAGTGGAGGTCAAAAGAATGTTGAACACTCCAGTGCTTTGCTATAGAATCAAAGGAAGCTGAGCTGAATTGACCGAGTGCTATTAGAATGAGACATCCTTAAAAATGTTGGTGGGAATAGCCGATGAAATAAACCAATTTAGTTGGAAACAAAAGATTGAATTTAGTATTCTTCAATTGGAGAAAGTGCAGAAAAAGAATTAGATCTTCAAAATCCCTGAGTTCTGGTTTAGTTGTCCCAGGTGCTTGCTGCCTCTGCCTTTAGCCCCTGTCTCTCAAATACATGTGTTAACTAACTCAACTTAGACGAGCACTGTTGACAATCACATCACTAGATCAAATAAGGTTTAAAATTAAACAGGAAGATGGAAGATAATTCAATATTCATATAATCAAGAATAGGGAAAATACATCATTGGTGAGAATTTTTTCTTTAATAAAAATTTCCATAAATAGTTTTTTCAACATCTAGTTTTATATGCTTTAGTAAAAATTTGTTATAGCAAAGTCATTCATTTATAATTTGATTTTTGTTTGGGTATGTGAATAACCCCTTTCTCTTCCCATTAATGTCCTGTTTAACTCTCAGTAAATTATGAATTGGAATTATATTCATATTGTGCTACAATGACAAAATGTAGTGTAGTGTTTGCCCTACAAGTTTTTTTTCATTTTCTAACTTAGCATTTAGATACTAACTCTCCACCACCTTTGTGTGTGTGTGTGAATGTTTTAAAGATTGCTACCCCTCATTTAAAAAATGTTAGAGAAATTTTGCTTTTATTTCTAAGTTCCATACTGTATTTTACCAATAAAGTTGAATTAAAAGGAGTTACCTTTGAATTGATACCTTCTCTAGTCTTGCTCATTTTCTTGATAGTTCTTAAACCATGAATTTTGCAAACCATGACTTGAAGTAACAAAGATTTATGATTTTCAACCTTAGCTGGGCTTTTAGTATTACTTGGAAATTCTGTGTTCCATTCCCTGTGTTTTCCTTTTACACGCATTACATACCCTCACCCCTGACCTTACATTAAGTACATTAGTACCTTTGCCAGTCTCAGAAGATTATCCCGTCTTCTAATTCTGAGAGAGAGGGGGAGAGGTGGTGCAGTAAGAGGAGGGAGGATAAAGGCAAGGAGAGGGAGAGAATTTACCTGTATATTGGCCCCCTTTCCCTTTTAGCACAGCTAACAGGTTGCTTTGCGTGCCCTTGATTTTGTCTGCTATAGGACTCCTCTTCAGTCAGTGTCCATTTTCCTCACTGTGCCTGTAACTTCTCCCACCTTATGGACTATTGCTGCTTCAACACTGGGAATGTGTTTAAACCTCTTGTATCCTAAAAAAATACCCTGTTGTCAATTTTCTCTGCTCTTTCTAGCAACAACTACATCTTATTCCTTACCTTTATGGCTGAACTTTTTGAACTTACTTACACAGTTTGCCTTTATATCCTCCTGTTCAGTCCTCAACTACATTCCTTTAAAAGTTTTTTTTGAGTTTATGGGGGTGATATTGGTTAATAAAATTATATAGGCTTCAGATATACAATTCTATAATACATCATCTGTATATTGTATTATGTGCCTACTACCCCAAGCGATATTTCCTTCCATCACCATTTATTCCCCCTTTATCTTTTTCTACCTCCCCCACCCCGCTTTCCTTTTATGGTCACTGTATTGACAACATGTCTGTGTCTGTGAGGTGGTTTTTTTTTTTTTTTGCTTAATCCTTTCATCTTTTTCAACCACCTGTATCCTTATATGCACCAGTCTGATAAAATTGTCAATATGTGACCTGTTTGCAAAATTAAACACTATTGATTTCATATTCTTTTAACAGTTAAAAAATGTTTTGACCAGAAATTTACATACAGTCACATTGTATGCTGCAAAGGTATTAGAAAAAAAGAAGTACTCTTCTTTAACCTGTTCTAATGCCCAATTTCCACAACCCAGGGGCAACTACTTGCAACCCCTTTTATTATTTCTTCTGTTGTTTACTTCCTTATATCTGACTGATATTGTCACATACATCAATTTCCTTATAATTTCCTCCAGGTTTTCTTCTCTCCTCTTTGGATTTCTTTAGGTGTACATTCAGTTTTTAGGTTTAAAGTTCTATTTTTAATAGATTTTATTTATTTATTTTTAGAGAGAGGGGAAGGGAGGGAGAAAGAGAGGGAGAGAAACATCGGTGTATGGTTGCCTGTCATGTGGCCTCCACTGGGGACCTGGAACCCAGGCATGTGCCCTGACTGGGAATCGAACAGGTGACCCTTTGGTTCGCAGTCTGTGCTCAATCTTCTGAGCTACACCGGCCAGAGCTAAAGATTCTATTTTTTTGTTCATATACTAATTCTTAAAACTTTAGTAGAGCATTCTTTGAATTTTATTTTCAATTACTGAAGGTTGGTAATGCATTTTTCTTAGATTAAAAAATAATAGCACATACTGAACAAATGAACTTTCACTCTCTGTTTTCCGATAATGCTCTCATTATCTTTTTATTTTGGCCTCACTGGTCATCTTACTCGTTCTTGAACATGCCAAGCATGATTCAACCTACTGGCCTTTGTACCTGCCCTTTCTGAATGGAATATCCCTGTTATGGACTGAATATTTGTATTTCCCCAAAATTCATTTTGAAACTTACCCCAGTGAAATGGTATTAGAAGTGGGGTCCTTGGAGGTAATTAAGATTAGATTAGGTCACAAGGGCTTGTGCTCAGGAATGGGACTTAATGTCCTTGTAAAAGGACAGAGAGAGCTTGCTTCCCTTTGCTCTCTGCCGTGTGAGGATGCACCTAGGAAGCAGGAAGCTCATGTTTACCAGACACTGAACGGAGGAGCTTTTCCCTTATATTTTCTCCAAGAGTTTTACAGCTTTAGCTCTTACATTTAGGTTTTTCAACCCCTTTCAGTTAATTTTTTTATATGGTATCAGGTAAGGATTCATCTTTACTCTTTTGCATGTAGATAATCCCATTTTCTTAGCTCCTTTGTTAAAAAAGACTGTCCTTTTCCCATATGAATGGTCTTGGTAGCCATTGTTCATATTGGATTATATACACAAGGTTTTATTTTTTGGCTCTCTACTCTATTTCACTGGCCTATATATATGTCTGTCTTATGATAGTACCACACTGATTACTGTAACTTTGTGTAATAAATTTTGAAGTTAGGCAGTGTGACTCCAAAATTTCTCTTTTTCAAGATTGTTTTGGCTATTTGGGGTTCTTTGGGTTCTATGTATTGAATAAATTTTAGGATGGATTTTTGTATTTCTGCAAGGAAGTTATTGGCATTTTGCCAGGAATCACATTGAATTTTTAGATCACTTGGGTAGTATTGACATCTTAGCAATTAAGTCTTTAATTTGTGAACATGGGATGTTTTGTCATTTGTTTACGTGTTCTTTAATCTCTCTGAGCAGTGTTTTGTAGTTTTCAGTGAACAATTCTTTTGCTTTTTGGTTAAGTTTATTCCTAAGGTATTTTTTATGCTATTGTAAATAGAATTTTTAATTTCTTTTTAGGGTTTTTTATTATTAGTTTATAGAAAGCAATAAGTCTTTTTGTGTGTTATTTGATATATTACTGAATTACTTCATCTTTTGTCAGTATTTCACTGGCAGTCAAATGATTTGAACTGAACTCAAATGGAAACTAAAAATCAGAATGAATGATAATTTCTGATTTGAGTCCAGTATTAAATTTTTATTTAATCTTTGAGCTTATCTAAGTGTACTAATTTGGTACTGTAGAGCTGGAAAAATACCAGCAAATCAAAATAACCTTTGGAAAAAATTTAGTTTGAGCTCCTGATATTATTAAAATGTTCTGAAAATGATATTTTTGAAGCTTAATTTAGAGCTTGTAGCTCTTACTTGTGCCATCTTATTGATGCTTCTCTAGAAGTTGCTGGAAATGTTTTTTTACATTTTGGAGTGGGATATGCAATTGAATACACTTTATAGATAATTTTTTTTGCCTTTTTTTTATTCACAGGCCACAGAAACACTATTTAGAATGGGTGTAGCAAGAGGAACCATCACAACGTTAAGAAATGGAGAAGTAAGATGAGAATTTTGATACAATCATTAGTCTTTAATTCATGGAATGCCATTTTAAAATGGGGTGAATTCTATAATGCTTTATGTAACAAATGGAAAAATATCTGTTGTACATAATAGTAATTAAATCTGATCTAAAAATCAATTGTAAATAATTCAGTGGTAGTAAAACTTGATTTTGAACTGAAAATGAATTGCTGAACCTTACTCTTTCATTATGAGTGGTTTTTATGCTTAAAAGAAAATGACATTTAATAGCAACTTCTGCAAATATATATTTTTTAATGAAAATAGTCCCATACCTTTCTTGTTTTTCCCATTTTATGTTCTACAGTTCTGGTTCATCTTATGTAGGGTAAAATAATTGAAAATGTTGACATTTGTTACATATAAAGAGAAGGAGAGGGGGAGAAAAAGGGAGGGCAGAGAAATTGAATTTAGTCTGCTTTTTCTTGTAGTTGAGGCTCAATCAGGATACAGATTCTAAGTTTTGACTTTTGTAAGTGTTTCTACGAATTCTTAAAAAACAATTCTACTACCTGAAATAAATTTTCATTCAAAATTTTTACCAGCCTAATTACCACTCTTCTTTATAAAATTTATGGGTCAATATATCTGCTTGTTAGGTGAAAATGCACAATCATTTGGAAATCATATACTCTTAAATGGCAAATCACTTTGGTATTAATTTGTAACATATTTTTGGGGTGAAAAGACTTAAATGAACCCTTTGTATTCTTAACAAACTTTAGTATGTGGTGCCATTTTAAGTAAAGAAAATATTCCCACTAATAAAGTTGGACATATTTATCTGTGTAGATTGTGTCAAAATGAATTTCAGATTTTAGTATTTACTGTGTGTTTTCTCATGGGGGGAGTGAAATATTGAACTTTATCTTCTATAATAAGAAGGTTGAAAAAATGTATGCAAGGCAGTTTTATAAGAAATCTTGTGAGCACACCTGTACATATTTTATCTAATGGTGGGGAAGGAGTTAAAGCAGCTGGCTTTTGACTCGTGTCTCCCCCAGACTGCTTCAGGTGACTGACCTGGTTGACAGGCATTAATGTCAGACAAGATTTTAAGCACTCTGTGACCTTCAGTCTCTAAAATGAGGCTGTAACTGTAAGATGCACATTTTCCCTCTTACCTTTTAAGATCCCTGAAAATAGAATGTGTTTTCTAATCAGTGGCACCTCCTGGTCATCATTGACTATTTTTCACATTTTAACACCTCTAAAATTACGAGATTTCTTATGTCTGTGATTCCTTGGAGTTGATAATATATGATAATATATTGTAGTTAAAAAAGCAGAGTGACATATAGTAAATATTCAGTAAATGGTAGCTAGGATTAGTTTTAATTATTTGACTTTTGGAAATAGAGAATTAAAACAAAACAAATACAATATATTTTTGGATATGTGTATGTAAGTGCCATACAGCTGTTGGGGATGGCAGCGGTCTAAGTGCTGTATAATATGGTTTCTGCCTTTAGAGGCGCTTCCTCTCTGCTGGGGAAAACAGTTGTACTCTATCACTCCTTAAAAAAGTAGTACAGTGTAGAAATGCTTGGTTTAGGTGGAGTCTGGAAGTAACTAGAATCCAGATTCCATTTGGAATGTGCTAAATTTTAGTATCAAGGCAATAATAGAGAGTTCGTTCGAGAGTATGAAATAGACTAAAAGGTTAAGAGTGTAATTGATTATTTAAAAGAGAAGCGAAATCACCATATTTATCATAATGGACAATTTTTGATAATGCTCAAGGAGTAGAGGGACAGGGAATTTACTTGTCCCACAGCATTTAAAAAACTGCAAAATTATCTGTTAAACAGGGATTAGTAAGTAACCCCATGACAGTTGTATCAGGTAAGAGAAATAAAGGCTGGTATATCCAAATTACAAAAATACCAGTCTTTGAGTAAATTTGTTATCTGGATGCATGACGATGCTGAACTTGGCTTGTCTACCCTTCCTTGTATTCCATTACTAAGCTTACATTTATCTGCCTAATTGGACACTACTGCTTGGATGTTGTAAGAAATATTGAAACCAGAGAACATGGTTCTTCTCTCTCAAAGTAGGAAGGTAGTTTTTGAAAAGTTTGAAACTTACTTTAAATTATAATGAATCATTGCGGGGTTTAAGTCTGTAGGGGTGTCCAACCTTTTGGTGTTGTTGGACCATGCTGGAGAAGAGCTATCTTGGGCCACACATTAAGTACATCGTGACACGTAAGCACACACAAAAATCTCATAATATTTTAAGTGAATTTATCATTTTGTTTTGGGCCACATTCATAGCCATCTTGAGCTGCATGCGGCCTGCAGGCCTCAGGTTGGACACCCCCGGAGGAACGAAGTGCTATATTATCTTTATAATCTTCATCATAACTCTGCAGGGGAATAATTTTTATGACCATTTTATAGATTTATGCCCATTCAATTGAGGCTCAGAGAAGTTAAACATTTCACCTACGATCAAACAGCCAGGAAATGGGAGAGCTGGGGTTTGAACCCCAGTGTGACTCCAAAGCCCACTCATTCCACTATACAATGTAATCTACTTCAGTGTAATTCACTTACTTAGAGCTTTCTAATCATTCAATCGTCCTAAAGTTTGACAATTGAAAAACAGTATAGTAGCTAATACTCTGAGGTTATGTGGTCAGCCAGATTTTAATGCATTCTAATTATCACTTATCTTTTCATATGTGTAATGTATGACTTAAAATGAATGAAATAAAACGCTGACCCTTCACAATTCTGTTTTGTGACTAAATGCTTAACCGTGTTGATGTGTTCTTTGTTCAGTCCTGTGTATGGGCTAGCTGAATTTTTATATCTCTATTAAGTTACATAAGCTAGAAAATAGATAATTTTCTGGGTAGAAATTTTTAAAATGTGTTTATTTGGGGGGAATAACTTACAAAATTATCACTGTCAATAAATAGCTATTGAATGTGCTTGTCTCAAAAATTATACTTTTATAATTACTTCAGGAAAGGTATCCCATCTTTAGCTTTTCAGGTATTTATGTACAGGGTGAAACAAGTACTTTGTTAAAAGATAAAGTTACTCTCTTAAATTTTTGTATTTTAAAAATTACCTTTTTTTTTTTTTTTTTTTGGTATAACTTGAGACCCAATTAAGCCAGACATTGGTGTTTTTTAAATTAAATTATTCTTAATTCAAAATTTTGAAAGAGAACAAAGCTTAGCAATTCTTTCCCACAGGAAGGTAGGATTTCAAACTCTAGTCTTAATTGAATCCTTTGCCGTCTGTTTATCAGCTGACACTGTCCAGTTCTGACAGTAATAACAAGGAATCAGTGAATGTAATGAAGAAGCTAAATGACTTTCTGTAGACAGTAAATTGATTCATCCATTGTAACTTTATAATTTTTTAATTTTATGAATTTTTAAAATATCAGGCATATCTGTTTTCATTTTTTCAAGATGTTTAGTTTTCACACCTATGTCTCTAGCATTACATTTGAATTTTTTGACAAATTCATGAAAGGAAGGAGAAATAATCATTGTCTGTTTATTCAGCAAGTATTTTTTGAGTATTTCCTATGTTTCTGACATTGTTTTATATGCCTGTGATCCATCAATAAGCAAAAGAGAAAATATTCTTACTTTAGGGAGCTTATGTTCTAGCCCATTAATTATTTAAGTTCTAATTATGGAAGAAAATAGATACATGCATAGCAACTGGATAGAAATTACAATGATAAAGCTTCAGAAGATGCTATGAGCAAGTATATGGCTTAAAAGTAGAAGTAATATAAATGAAGAAGGAAGAAATAAGTATTTAGAGTAGGGTGAAGTTAGTTCAGAAGATCTCATAGAAGGCACACCTTAAACTAGGCCTTGAAGAAATTTATGAGCATAATTGAAGGAGAGGGGTCAAAAGGCATTGCCAGCCCTGGCCAGGTAGCTTAGTTGGTTAGAGCATCGTCCCAATAGGTTGTGGGTTCAATCCCTGGACAAGGCACATACAATAATCATCTAATGAATGTATGTATCCATAAGTGGAACAACAAAACAACAAGTCAGTGTTTTTCTTTCCTTTCCCCTCCCCTCCCCATCTCTCTAAAATCAATCAATAATTTTTTTTTTTTAAAGAAGATATAGCCAGTTAGGAAAAACAATATAAAAGGGAGCATAATTGAGAGGTAAGGAGATACCTTTTTTAATTAAATATTTTATTTATTTATTTTTAGAGAGAGGGGAAGGGAGGCAGAAAGAGAGGAAACATCAATGTGTGGTTGCCTCTCATGCGCCCCCTACTGGGGATCTGGCCCACAACCCAGGCATGTGCCCTGACTGGGAATCGCACTGGCAATCCTTTGCTTTGCAGGCTGGTGCTCAATCCACTGAACCACACCAGCCAGGGCAGGAGACATATGTTGATGTACAATCAAAAAGGAAAGGGTAAGATGTTGTGGTGTTGAAGGGAAGTAACATTTGCTGAGTGCCTTTCCCAGGTACTTCATAATTAGTTCCTTTTTATATCAAACAACTCTCCATTTTAGATACTTTTATCACCATTTTTCACAAATATGATATTTGAGGTTCAAGAAAGAATATTTTTTTAAATATCATACTTCCCTGAAAATTTGCTATTTCCATCCTTATGATACTGAATAAACTTGTGGTAGAATCAAGAATTAATACTTGATCTTCCTCCCAAGTGGAGTAGCCAGCCTGGTGTGGTGGAAAGGGCACTCACTAGTCTGCATGTCAGATGGCCTGGGTTTGCTAGCTGTGTGATCTTGGACAATTAACTTCTTACAGCTTCAGATTCATACTTTAGAAAATCAGTTGATCAGATGATCTTTAAGGTCTTACGTAGCTTTAACATTTTCTACTCATAGGCAGCTTTGTTTACCCTTTCTTTTTCTGTAGTTCTCAGCCTTGACTGTGCATGAGAACTGCACATGGAGCTCTGTATATTATAGGTGCACGGGCTCCGTCCCCAAAGACTGCATCCGTTAGGTTTCGTCAAGGGCTCTAGTATCTGTCTTTGTTAAAACATCCACTGATATTAATGCTTAGCCACTTTTGTGAAGTACTGTCTTAGAGAAGTGTCTTTCAGTCTTACGTCTTTTTCTGAACTCAAGGAATGTACGATTTGAGTAAGACAAACACATAAAGAAATAGCAAAGAAATTTGAAGTGTATTTGGAGATTTTGTATGTAAAGTAGAACTCAGCAGCATGGATTGTTGCTGTTTGGGAAAGGTGGATGTGGAATGTGATCCACTATCCTATATATTTTTTTTTTGTTTTATGTTACTTCATGGTGTTAGGTATTTTGTATGTTTTGTTAGAATGGAAACCTTTTTTGCCTTTCTGGAACATGCTTTAAATAAGTATTGAATAATTATAGACTACTTAGTTTTAATGTAATTGCTAAAATGAGGGTAGTAGGATCTCTTTAGATTTCTGTTTCTTCAGGTTTAGCATATAATAAGTTGTACCTGCTTAGCATATAATAAAGATTTCAGTGTATGTATGTTAGGTGAACAAGTAACATATTTATTTAGAAAGATCTTATTTAGCAAATACTGCTTTCATTTAATCAACTGTAAGTTTAAGATAAATATAATCATAACTATCTCTATATATTTGTATGTATATGTACTAGGGCTATTTTATTTCAAAATCATGAAGTTTATAAAATATTTTTTGACATCAATTTTTTTCATGAATTAAAGACTGAAATTTATGTATTTGATACTTTTATTCATGAAGTCAATATTTTTCTATTAGCAATTAATTTTTATTATTGTCTTTTAAATTTTTCTTGAATTTGTTTGGGTGGCATTTGTTAATACAATTAGATAGGTTTCAAGTGTACCATTCCGTACTATATAACCTGTGTATTGTATTGTGTTGACCATCCAAAGTCAAGTCTCTTTCTGTCATCACTTACCACCTCTTCCCCTTATGTCTCCCCCACCCCCCTTTCCTTGTAATCATCACACTGTTGTTTGTGTCTATCATGAAGTTAATTGATTATCCAGATACTAAGATACATTTCCAACATTGTTGAAATCATATTAAGGTTATATTGAGTTTATTATAATATTTAAAGGATTTTCTTCTTTTTGAATGTGAATTCTTTATATAAGGAAACCTAGAAATAATTGTAATACATTTATGTTTTTAAATAAAATCTGTTTTTTCTTAGTTATAATAATAATTATTTTTTACCATTTCTCTTTTAATATCATCTCAGGAAATACATGTCTTTAATTGATAAAGCGTTAGCATTTTAAATAGTGAAGTCTCTGAGGCCTGGTGGCTAGTGGAATGCCAGTAACTTGTAGCTTGTAAAATTTAATTAAATGAGCAAGTATTTACTGAGAGGATCTTAAAGGCAGAGGTGACACATGGTACTGAAATCAGATTCCATGTCCCTTTGCTTTTCTTCCTTAAATATTAATTGAGCACTAGGCTTTACATTAGGTGCAGAGCTTTTAACTGTATATAAAACTAAAATGGATTCTGGTCTTACGAAGCTTTATAGTCTAGTGGCTGAGTCCATAACCTGCTAGTTGGACCTTGCCACTCAGTATCTTCTCCTGTAAATGGGATAAAAGCATCCACTTCATTTGAGAAATAAATTAGATAATATATATGAAGCAGCTAGCACAATATCTGGTACAAAGCAAATCTTTTTTGAGTTTAGCCTATACCAAATAATAACTTTTTAATTTAATTAAATATGAAGGGTTTTTTTGTTCTCTAAATTACATTGACTGTAGGGAGATCTTGGGATTGTGATTACTTATAACAGTGTGTGAACTGAGACTTGGTAGTGAAAAACAGACCAGATATTTTGAGGGTCAGTGACCACGTTAATAGCAGTGTTATTGGTACTTTTGAATTATCATTTCCTTCCTGTGTGACTGAAGATATTTAGGTCACCATATATTGTCGGTGCCCTCTGCTGTCCAATGCCAATAGCTCAGTGACATACAGAGCAGAGTGTATGTTTAGTTACATACTTAGAATATACTTATCAACCAAATTCTGCTGATCATGGTTTTGTTTCTACATATAGAATAAACATGCAGGGAGAAGTGCAATGTTGTAGAAAAACTGACATGTACAAACAAACAGAAGAATCCTATTTAAAAACAGGTAGCCCTGGATGGTGTGGCTCCATGGATTGAGCACCGGAAGCAAAGGGTCTCCAGTTCAATTCCCAGTCTGAGCCCATGCTTGGGTTGCAAGTCAAGTCCCCAGTGCGGGGTGTGCGGGAGGCAACCACACATTGATGTTTGTGTCCTTTCTTTTTCCCTCCCTTCCCCTCTCTCTAAAAACAAATAAAATCTTAAAAAAAAATAAAAGCAGGTAAAGTCATTACATAATGAAAACTAAGCTCTGATAATTGCAAGATTTAGTTGGGCAAAAGTCCCACTGAGAATGGTGAGACTCTGACCTTTCAGAAATTCCGACTGAAGCTCAGGTAATTCTGTTAAGAAAAGCTGGGTTATCTCTTCTGCAATAAAACTTCTGATTTATGTATTGTATTTTAACAAGAAGAAAATATTAAGGTGCTCTACATATGTCCATTACCATTGAAATATGTTAATTTGATTGTCCTCCTCCCATATCCTCATATCATCTGAGGAAAAAGAAAAAAGAATTCTCACCATTCTGGTTGTTCTCAAATAATTCAAGTCTATTATTTTTTTCTTCTGGGATTGATTTCTAAATTGTATGTTAATTGATAAGCTATATAAATAATCTGTTAGAATTTAGCCCAGAAAAGTTATTATAATGCTTTTTTCTCTCAAGCAGATGGTAGAGTATAGCTGTTTTTAAAAAAGCTATATATAAAAAATGGATAGTATCCAGACCAGGAAAGATTAAGGTCTAGGAAATTTTTATAACAAGTAAGATATATATAAGGAAGTTGCAAACCTATTTCTAATGAAATGGGAAGTTATCTCTGAGATACCTGGAGCTGCTGGTCATTATTTTTGGGTGATGAAACATTAAAGGAGGCTTCAAAGTAGTTGTGGAATTGCTGCCTTGCTCATTAAAAAAAGTTGTTTTTCTTAATAGCCATCAATCTGCATGGTATAGCTATTGAACTGCCGGAGGCAGAAAACTAGTCTAAGTAACGTCTTGATGTATTTTTTTCAGTTTTCCAATTCTATGAATCAAAACAACATGTTACATTTTGGCAGGTGCTTGGAAAATTTAGAATCCATGCCAGAATTGTATTATAAAACACTGAGCTTAAGAACTTGTATTTTATTCTTGCTGAAATATTTTATCTTTGTCACTAAGTCTGCCTTAAATGACTCATCATGTTATATGCTGTGGGATTTCATACTCCTGGTGAACAAATTGAGTTTATTTGGAAATTTCTGATGCAGACAAAGAAGGCCAAGGGCCAAAGTGAGGTTTTAAAAATATTGTACCACAATGTTTAAGCTTGGTGGTCTTGTCTATACCAACTCTGCATGTGCCTTTCTATATGAGATAATTATCTTTTGAAATGCCCTTATTTTCTTCATAATAGTAACTCTTTTGATTTAAATAAAAAAAATTAGTGTGCCACAATTTTGTCCTTAAAGAAAATAAACAATATCTGGACAATATCTAGCTTACTATGGAACACTTAGGTTTTATTTTTCAAAAATTGGAAGTGGTCTTAAGATAAACATCAATTTTTATTTTGATCCTAATAAGAAGAACATTAGGCCAGGAGAGCAATTATTTCCACATGGGTAAGGCCAGTCTCAACTACTCCTTGTCCAGCAACTGCTCACCAAACTTAAACTTGCTTACCCTGGTTTATATGGCTAAATGTGGTTGAATGCATTAGAAAATTCAGGCTCAAGTTAAAAATAAAGTATTCAGATATAAGCACATAGAAAAAACTTCTTTGTATAAAGCATACTAAAGGAATTTTATGTATAATATTCAGTAGTAATTTAAACTTTTTGAATTACCAAAGAAATTTAATTTTATACACACATGTATGAATAATTATTACCATTTTGTTTGTACATCTTTTTCTTTGTTGACTCTTGACTGTGTTCTTAGTAGGTGAGTTTGCTATGTAGAGACAAGTATTGCTGGTGGTGTTCGAGCAAAAAAGAGAGGATTTGTATTGTGATGTGGCTGATTATTCCAGTGATCAGCCCTGATCCTAATGCTATCACATGAATTATTTCACTCTTCTCTAAGTAGTTTTTGAAACTGTGCCAGGAACTGGGAACAAAGACCAGATATATTTTTTATTATAGCACAATCTAAGATGTGCTTTATATGAAAATTTTCTACATATAGAATTATGCAATATGTAGCCTTTCATGTCTGACTTCTTTCACTTAACATGTTTTGAAGGTTCATCCATATCAGCTTTCTTTTTCGTGACTGAATAGTATTCCCTTGTATGGATGTTTTGTTTATTTATTAACCAGTTAATGAACATTTGGATTGTCTCTAGTTTTGGGCTGTTATGCATACTTTCGTGAGCATTTACATAGAAGTCTTTGTGTTGACACATGTTTAAATGTCTCTTGGCTTGATAACTAAGAGTGGAATTACTAGGTTATACGAGTAATTTTTTAAGAAAAAGTGGCTGTACCATTTTACATTCACAATATCAATAGACAAGGTGTCCAGTTTGTCAGCATTTTGGCCAACATTTGGTACTATCAGTTTTTTTGATTATGCCATTCTAGATAGATGTAGTGATATCTCTCTCATTGTGGTTGTAATTTTCATATTCTAATGATGTTGGATATCTTTTTTGTGCTTATTAGTCATTTGTATATTTTTGATGAATTGTCTAGAAATTCTGGATATAAATCTTTTGTTGATTATAATTTGAAAATACCTTTTTCCAGGTCCATAGTCAGTCTTTCTAGTTTCTAAGACATACTTTTTTGAAAAGAAAAAGCTCTAAATTTTGATACAGTTCCATATATTAATTTTTTTGTATCATATCTAAGAATTTTTTCTAACCCTGGGTCACAAAGATTTTCTTTTATATTTTTTGAGATTTTATGATTTTTTGTTTTATATTGAGAAATGTGATCCATTTTGAGTTGATTTCTGCATGTGAGACAGAGATTCACCTATTTATTTTGCATGTGTATATCCAATTGTCCTAGCAGCATTTGTTGAAAAAATTCTTCTTTGCCTATTGAATTAACTTTGTCAAAAATCAGTGTACCTTAGAGTTCATTTATGGAAATTTTGTGATTCTGGTTTCACTAACATGGAGGAAGCACAGTCTGTTTCCCACTGGTTAAAACTAAAAACCCTGAACAGAATACATAAAGCAACTATCTGAAATCTCTAAAGAGTAAATAATAGCAAGAGGTTTGGGGAGGGCCAAAAAGTGTGACTGACACCAGTGATTTCCTGTCCCCCCCCAACCACCATCCTTTATCTCCTGACTTGGATTCCAGGGAATCCCCTATTCTTGATCTACACAATGGATTCAGATAGAAAAAGCTCTAAGAGAAACCCCCTCTCCCTCTGTATGTGGTCAGAGAACTGGAAAGGAGTAGACTGTGCATGAAGTAGACTGTGCAGAAAATTACCATTTTCTTTTTATGTTCTCTATTTCGGTCCTGTTCTGGTTAGGACTGCAGGCAGGCTTCCATCAGGAGGCTGCCCTCAGCTGCAGTGGCAGCTGTGCAGCCATTTACCGCTGAATGACAATCTATCTCTTCGACCAGAGAAACTGAAAAGGGGGCTCCTCTAGCCCAGGAAGTGTGGGGAGAGTATCTGTTGGTTTTTCCTCCTTTCTTTCTCACCACTTCACCCCTGAGACAGATGTAGTTGCAGGAAATGTACGATGATGGTATGAGAGTCAAAATTCCTATGTAGGCAGAGGATCAGTGAAAGGGGCCTGGGGAACCAAGTGTGGGAAAAACTGTGGAGCAGCAGGAGGCAGAGAAAAAGATGACCCAAATCTGTGTGTGAAGTCTGAAACTCAACTCTGAGCTGGACACATGTGAAACTCCTTTGTGGAACCATAATACAGGTTTTGAGAACTGAACTACAGCATGGCCCTCTGCCCTTGGGTGGCGTGTATGGGGATGTGGTGAATAGCACTGAAAAGACCTGGGAAACAGAAAATGGTATTGAAACCACAGCCCACAGCAGGTGGGTCTGGACTTGTGTTTGGAACCTAACCGGGTTGATTGCCCACAACAACAGCAAAAATAGCAACAAAAACAACAACAATTAAATTTTCCAGAGGACAAAAAGTCTTTAATATGACCAAGAGTGTCATAATACAAGTCCGTAGGGTACAATCTAAAAATATTTGACATACTAAGAACCAGGGAAATTATAACAAATTGTAGGAAAAACAACAATCAACAGATGCCAATCCCGAGATGATCTCTATTTTAGAATTATAATAAAAAGTGCGAACACTTTTGACATGAATGGGAAGACTGAAGATCTCAGCAAAGAAAAACCATAAGAAGAGCCAAATTCATATTTTTGGACAGAAAATTAAAACAGCACATATTAATATTAAATATTAAAAAAGCTAAAAATTCACTAGATGACTTCAGTGGCAGAGTGGAGAAGACAGAGGAAAAAATGTGTAGTTGAAGAAAGCCCAATAGTAATTGTGAGAAAAAGACTGAAAAAAAGAAAAAGAACAAAGATCAATAACCTGAAGGAAATAGCAAAGATTTAATATTTGTGTCATTAAGTGTTTTATAAGGGAACACAGAGATTTGTGGAGAAAAAGAAAATGTTTAAAAAATGGCTGAGAACTTTCAAATTTGGTGGAAGACAAACATTTACATATCCATAAAGCTCAGTGAACCTCCCTGCCGCACTCTCAAGGCTCAATGTTATATGATTCAATTTGTGTGACATTCTACAAAAGCCAAAACTATAGGGGTGGGAGATTGCATTCGTGGTTGGCAGGGGCTGGAGGATTTGATTACAGAAGATCAAAATGAGGGAATATATTTGGTGATGGAACTGTTCCACATAATGGTACTGGTGTTGGGTACCCAAATCTGAATTTTTCAAAACCCATAGAAATGTATACCTTAAAGAGTGTTATTGTATGTAAATTACAAGACAAAAAAGTAATGATTAAAACAAAAGATGTATATCGAAAGGCAATACTGCTCAGAACACTCTTATTCTTTAATTTCTCCTGGACTGTTGAAGATTAAGGAGGTTAGTTCTAAAGATTATTTTTTTCCTTAGGCTTCCTTCAGGATTTTTTTCTTTATTTTTAATTTTCTCTAGTTTGAAATTGATATGGCTAGGTGTGGTTTGTTTGGTATTTATCCTGTGTAATGTTCTCTGAGCTTGCTGGAACTCTTTGGTGTCTGACATTAATTTGGGGAAATTCTCAGTCATCATTTCAAATATTTTTTCTGTTCCTTTATTCCCATTACTCATATGTTACACCTTTTGTAGTTGTTCACAGTCCTCGGATATTCTGTTCTTTTCAATTTTTGTTCTCTTTGCTTTTCAGTTCTGGAGGTTTCTCCTGATGTATCCTTAAGTTCGGAGATTCTTTCCTCAGCCATGTCATCTACTAATAAGCCCGCCAAAGGCATTCTTCATGTCTGTTACAGTACTTTTTATTTCTAGCATTTCTTTTTGGTTATTTCTTAACATTTCCATCTCTCTGCTTACATTGCTCATCTGTTTTTTGCATGTTGTCTACTGCATCCACTAGATCCCTTGGAATATTAAACATAGTTGTTTCAAATTCCTGGTCTGATAATTGTAACGTCTGTGCCATGTCTGGTTCTGATGCTTGTTTTGTGTCTTCATACTGTGTTTTTTTGCCATTTAGTATGTTTTGTGATTTTTTTTTCTTGATAGCTGGACATGACATACTGGATAAAAGGAACTGCTGTAAATAGGACTAGTGATGTGCTGGTGAAGTGCAGGAGAGGGGAAGCATTCTGTAGTGCTGTGGTTAAGTCTCCGTCTTTTAGTGAGCCTGTGCCTCTAGACTGTGAACTGCTCAGGTGTTTCTGTGTCTTTATTTGTTTTTTTCTTTTCAGTCTGCTTAGGTGCCACAGGATGGCTCAAATGGGCTGGAGTTTTTTGTGTTGTACGTGTTGTATGTTGGGTTATTTCCCTTCATGCAGGACAGTTAGGCTCTGATAATATTGGATAAACCCTCTGATAGAGGGTTTAGGTTCTGGTTAACTAGTTTCTCATGAGGGCAATGTCTTGTTAAGAACATCATTCTCTGGCCCTGGCTGGTGTAGCTCAGTGGCTTGTCCTTGGGCTGTGAACCAAAGGGTTGCAAGTTCAATTCCCAGTCAGGGCACATGCCTGGGTTGTGGGCCATGTCCCCAGTAGGGGGCAGGTGGAAGGCAACCACACATTGATGTTTCTCTCCTTCTCTTTCTGCCTCTCTTCCCCTCTGTCTAAAAATAAATAAATAAATAAATATATTTATATATAAACAGAGTGCTCTGGCTTATTTCAACATGGTTCCTTTTCCTTTCCCTATGCCTGGAAGCACAGGGGGAATTTTTCTCTGAAATTCATTGTGAGAATGTAGTCAACTTCTGGGAGGTAAAACAGAAGTGTGAGGGCCCCCCAGTGACTGGGTTTCCCTGGAGTTTTTAGCTCTCAGACTTGTCCACACGGGACCACCAGCAATTCATTCAGTCGCATTTGAGGTTTTCCTACACCCCTGGTTTCTGTGGCTTCCTGCTTAGGTGAGCCGTGACTCCCTGTGTTTGCCTGTCTGTTTCTTCCGTCTTGGGGGCAGAGGTTTGCCCTGTACCCGCACCTCTCTTACAGATCTGAGAAGAGTTGTTGGTTTTTTAGTTCATTCAGCTTTTTACTTGTTAGGGTGGAGTGGCATGTGAAACTAGAACTCTTCCCATATTCTTTTAGGAGAATTGAATCCTTGTACTCAATATTTCTGTATGATGTTGAAGTCTTTTCAGTTTGCATGAAGGTGCATTTTTTTAAATAGAGGATTGATAACTTGGAGTACATTTGAAGTGAGTGTAATAAACCTTGAGATCCTTAATAAAGCCCAAGAAAGAACTTGAAAAGAATTTGCCAGAAATAAAGATTTAGAATAGAATTTTGAATATGTAATGCTGTTTAGCAGTATTAAAATGAAGTCTTTGTTTATTGTCTTTCCATGCAAACTTTGTAAATTTACATGCCCAAATGAAATATATATATATGTTTTGTATTTCCTATTAATAGTAGGTATATGCAATGTACACTTTGTGACTTACATGCTATTTAAAAAACCTATATTAAATTAGGAGGAGGAATATAAACCAAAGTACTCTGTTGTATATGTGTTTAAATTAAGCTTATGGTTTCTTGTTCATTGCTCAGACTTGTGATATTGGATAGAAGATTGTGTTTTATGAAATTGAAAACAAGGTGGATTAGGGAGAGAACTACAGACTCAAATAGATCTTATGGCTCTGACAGCTGTTTTAAAGTGGTGTTTATCTTGTGGTATGTTTCAAAATTGAAAAATACCAATTTTGCTTTGTGAAGAGCTGTCTTTAGCTTTGGTTTGCATGGGTTTTGTCAAGGCTACTTTGTCAGTCACAGAATGTTTTTAAAAAAACCTTTCTATTATATTTTCACCTAAATGGTAAGTGGAAGAAAACCCTTGAAAGTCAACTTAGATACTAGATACAGTCTTTTCTATAATTTCTTAAGTATGGCTTATTATTAAGGCACAAATATAAATTAACATTTTAAATCAAATTTAGCTAATCAAATTAACTAGTAAGAACTAGTTGCTCCCCAAGAATTGCGGTAGAACCGTACGGAGGAGATTGCCTTTTCTTGCGCTGTCTGGGCTGAGCAACAGCGTGCGGAGGCAGAGACCCGGGCTGTGCAGCCTATGACAGCCTCATCCGTCACCACCACTGACGAAGCAAAGGCTCAAGATGTTCGCTGACCTCACAGAACGCTAACAAGCACGTGGTAATAGCTGGCTGTACCATGCCAAAAAGATAATGAAAGATTCAAAAGCAAGTGGATGTTTGTGGAAAACAAACTGTGCTCTTTCCCATTTCTTCCCATTTTCTTATTCAAATCCTGTTCAGTGCTCCTGGGAGACCCCTCTGAGTTGTTGCCTCTCCCGGGGAGTGCTTGCTTTCCCCAGCTGGAAGTCATTTTTCCTTTCTCTGAAACATCACAGCACGGTATTTTTACGCTCTAACATCCTTCAGTATTTCCTGCATTTACATTTGTTGTTTAGTTTCTTGCCTTAATGTTTCCTGCTAGATTTTAAGCTCTCCAAGGACCCTTTTTAATGTTTGATTTTCCTTTGCATTCTGGATAGCACTTTGTACAGAATCCCAATTTATATTCAGTGAGTTAATGGGAGACAAACTGACAATAAATTAAGAGGAAAAAACAAACGTATGTTTGTTTAAGTTACAGTTTCTTGTTCCTGCTTAGTGGTAATGGGTGGGAGGTTGTTCAGTCCAGGCATACCTTAGAGGTATTGTGGGTTTAGTTCCAAAGAGCTGCAATCATGTGAGTATTGCAGTAAAGTGAGTCACAATCTTTTTACTGGTGGAGGGTGTTGCCTTCAATTTGTTTAGAAAAAGGTAACATTTAAAGTAAAGTGAAGTACAGTAAAACAAGGTAAGCCCACGAAGCCTGTAATAATTGCATATATCTGCTATGATAAAATGATTAAAATGGTAGTACCTAATTGGGGTGCTGTGAATGGTAGGTGATGAAAAATATGTGTCAGTGGGCAGGAATTTGCATCGCCTTAAATCTCCAACACTAGTCCTACAGCAAATGTAATTTCTTCTTGCTTTTTTATTTTTGTGGTATTTGATTATTGAAACAATTGATTTTAATGTTAATGTGACAGGAATAGCTGAAGGTGCTTTGCATAACTGACTGTACTTATTATTTTACTTAATGAACATTAGCTGTGCTTTAGGAAATATGTTTTGTTTAGAATATTTTGTTTTTGAATTGTGCTGTAGACACAGAGGAATGCAATGATAAACCAGACACGGCCCCTGCTACCATGAATCTCACTTTTGAAACTACTCAGTTGGCCAAAAAGTCCATTTAGTTTTTTGTGTAAAATAAAAGACACATTTTTCATTTTCACCAATAACTTTATTGATTTGGATATTTTGAGCATGTTGGCGATCTCCTGCTATTGGGTTCCAGGGTGTAGAGGCCAGGGATGCTGCTAAACATCTCCCAATGCATAAGACAGCCCCACAGCAAAGAATTATTTGGCTAAAATGCCAGTAGTACAAGAAACTTTGCAAACCACTTTTGACACATTCAATCAGTCACAGCACCTTCTCCATACACTGCACAGATTGTTTTTACATTGCAGTTGTGTTTTTACCTTTCTTGAAATAATAAAGCATGATATGCCGAAAATGTTGTGTATTTCCTTCCATATTCAGTATTAAAATAGCTGCACGAAAATTCACCAGTTTTGATAAGTTTTTAAAAAATGCACACTGATATGACAGCTGTCACAGTACAGTCTAACAAAATTGTTTCATGTGAAGTTGAAGACAACTAAGCGCCACTAAAGCCATCATATGGAAAAAACTAAACATACTTTTTGGCCAACCCAATATTATTTCATTTGGGTTTCTTTTATTTTTTCTCTTGACTATTTAGTATAAACTATTTAAATGTAATTTTTTGTTAAATAGCTTTCATTTACAATGTAAGTAAAGTTAATATTTTGGTCTTATTATGGTGTTTGTTGGAAATTTTCTTTATCCCATGCACATGATCTACTAGGGTTTAATTACTTTTAATCCCAATAGAACATAGTCCTTTAGAGCTGAGGTTAAGGAAGGGCATGGAAAGAAAGCTGTTGCTTGAAGCTAAAAGCTCTTTTGTATCTGCATTGTAGCTGTCTAAATGACTGACTTTTTTTTTCAGTTGGCATGGTTTAGTAATCATTAAAATTTTTTGTTTCCTCTGTAGTCTGTAGTAATGTTAAAGCAATGAAAAATTCCCTATTAATGTTTTTAATAACAGAGCACTTTTTAAAAAGGTCATTACACTGAAATCATTGGATAAATATAAACTCTTTCACAGATTAATTTCTTATGATAATTGAGATATATGCATTTATATGGAAGCTTACATATTACATATTTTCCATACGCTAATTCTGTATTAACACTAGTGTTTAAAAATCCCAACAGAGTTTGATTAATCTTAATCTGTTGTACTAAGAACATGCTTAGTGAACATTCTCTAAATAGAAAAATTTTGCAGTGTATCTTTCAAATATTTTGGAATCTTTTAAATTTAAAAAGCACTCTGTCAGTTTATTTGCTCTTTGGAAAATTATGTAAGAGAAATTGAAACTCTTTCTGTACATACTTCTTTGTGAATTGCCAGTGATCCGAAAACTCATCAAAAAGATATTAGAGAACAGTGTGTAAATATTGTATACATGTTGTATAAGGACAGTTTAATTTCAGATTATTTTTTAATTCAAGAGTTTTTAATCAACAATGGTAATAGAGTATGCCTTTAAATGTTATTCTTTGAAAAATGCATAGTGCAGAATTAATCTATATCTTTGCCTGACAGAATAGCTTCTAGGTAAGAATTTCACAGAAAGAAGTATCTGATTACTTTGGATTTTTAAAACTAGCAGCAATAGGGTAATTTTTACTAAATTACTGTTTAATCATATAGTAAATGAAAGAGTTTCTAATGCTAAGCATGTTTTAGAAACTAGAGACATGACAAATTGTGTGTACGTAACAGTAGTTAGATGCTTTTTTTTTCCTTGAGTATTTTGTGTTATATATGGGGCTTTTACACAGAATGAAGTTATCTGTATTCTATATATTGAATGCTTGTAGCTCCAGCCCAGTGGCTGCAATACGATATATGCTCAATAAAATGTAGATATTGTTAAACACTCTTGTGAATAAACATTAATTTATAAGATTTACCAATACCCGGGATAGAAGTATTAGTACATATTGATTTACCTGTCTTCATGAAAACCTAGTAGGCAAGTCCTCTTAACTAAATAAAAAATTTTGGGTGCCATATATTACATTATAAAATGATTTTTTCTGACAAAATTTTCTTTTTATTATGGAAAATTTCAAACTTATATAAAGAAGAGTAGCCATCTTCCAGCTTTAATAATTATATGCTGATTGCCAGTGCCTTTACCCATATCCACACCACTTTCCTTATTATCTCCCCTCAAGTTTCAGACATGATGTAATTCAATCTGTAAATATTTTAGTCACTAAAACATGGACTTGTATTTTAAAAGTATAAACATAATATCATTTATCTCACTTAAAAGATTTTCATATTCAGATCATTTATTTAATCAGGGCTTATATTTTCCTGTCACCTCTTTCTCTCATTTGTTAAAGTGAGAATGGAAATAACATTCCCATTGGTTAATAAATCTTAAATTTGTTTTAATTGGTTGGTTCTGCCTTCTTCCATTTCTCTCTAGTTTCCTAGAAACCAGTTCCAAAAATGAGTAATGAGGGTTTTAAAATTATAATGTCATTGATTTAAACATATTTTATGTGTTTGCCTCCTTTGTACTTATCCTTCTTAATGGTCAGATTGCTCCCCAGACTTGCCAGTAGAAGCCTCCAGAGGTGGCTCCTGAATTCTTTTGATAGAACCCTAGCATTGTTCTGGTAAAATAAGAGTTTTGTCCTATACATTTGCTGGCCTCAGCCACAATTACCATTTCTCCCAGGAGCCATGGCTAATTTATGAAAGGTTTTAACTTATAAAGGGATTCTATCCTTCAAATTTCCATAAATTAAAATTTTGATTTAACTTAGGCAGTTTTGATTGTATAGGATACATGAGTGGATCATTTCTTAAGAGCTGTCCACTAATGAAGTTAGAGGTATGGGAGTTGTTCCCCTAGGAATTTCTGTTATTTACAATAAAGTTCATCTTTAAAGACAGTAATTTTTTGTGAGGGGAGATAAGAATGAGGAGCATTATAATATTTATTTACATATATTTATTAGTAATTATCTCCATTTATAAGTAGGAAAACAGATTAATAAAATTATGATTTGACTTTGTGAAAAATTGTGAAATTTAGTAATTTGAGTCACCGAATTTATGGTCTGCCGTTCTAGTGATAATATGCAACTTTTAGATTTAAAATTGGTGTGGGAGTGAACATAAAATTAGTTCATAATACAAGAAAGGGAAATTTAAAGATTAAGAAACCCAGTCTTTAAAGATTAGGTACTAGAAAGTGTGGTTATTATTGTGTGATTAGGATTATATTTGCTGTGTTCTCATGGCTTATAATTAGTCTTATAATCAGTCTTAGTCCAAATAATAGTTTGACCAAATGCTTATATGATTAATTAAGAATATTTTATCCTATTGGGTTCTCAAACATTTTCTGACTTTGAAATTTTAAATGTTTAGAAATGCCAATGCTTAGTTTGTATCTTAGATATGTCAAACCAAGTAAAGTCATTAATAACACTCTTACAATTTATTTTCCCACAGAGATTTAGCTTTAATTTATATGTCAGAGGTTACGTTGAAGTACTTCACAGAAAATCTCAGAGGTAAAGGCAATAAGTTAGAGGGGCCAGGTGGGGAAAGCATGTGTACCAAGTTGACTAAGTGGAGTACCTGAGGCCAGATTCTGATTAATGTGTCCACATGAAGTGAAAACAGGGAATGGAGAAATACTTACTGCCTGTGATAAAGTACTGTAGTTGGGTTGGAAGTGCCAAATCGGAGGTCCTGTTGAACTCGATACCACCCTCCCATGAGCTTTGGGGGTCTTTCAGTTGCTGACCTTACCTGCCATGGATTCTCAAACCACCTTCTCTCTGAACCCATTCAGAATATGGTCTGTTGTAATGATTGTAGTAAGATGACCTGAATGTGCTGTATGTGTGTGTGTGTGTGTGTGTGTGTGTGTGTGTGCACATGCTTGTGCATGCAGTACCATTTAATTCACTTCTTGTTGATAGTACTTTGACTATTGAGAATCTTTAGCTATTGAGGTCTTTTACTACTTCAGATTTCAAAGATTGGAGAATTTTTCAAACAAACTGTAAAACTGTAAAGAAAATGTCGGTCATCATGCAGTTTCAGTAACTTCTTATTGTTTGTGGTAATATAAACAAAGTCAGATTCCTTTACCATTCATTCATTAAGCACAAAATGTTATTTATGCCTTGCTAGAAGCTGTTTATTTGCCTATCTTTCAAAATCAAACCTTCTTAGACTATATTATACCTTGAGACTCAGTTGATCTCTGTGTCTGACTTTGTTTAGAAAGAGTACTTTGTGTTTATGCTACAGGATGTTTTGCTAAATAAGGTTATTTGTTCATAATTCCCAGCTACAAATTCAGAGTTGAACAGTGAGAGCATCATCACAAACTCCTCTTTGTTGCGAGGGTGAAATGTAGCGGGTAACTAGATGGTGTGCAGATGCCAGTTGTTTCAAGCATGGAAAGGGAGACAGCAGTTTGCACAGGAATCTTTTTGTGCAGGCCCCTCACCCAATCTAGAAGCCTTTATTGAAAAAAAAGTAAAAAATTACTTTAAATTGATTGATTACAGCTAATTTGAGTTAAATCTGAAAAAAGTTATAGACCAGCATTTTGTGTTTTTTTTTAAGCACTCTGCTTCTCCTTATCATGTTTTTTAAAGGTATAAAAGTTATAATATGCTATTTGACAATAAATTTTAAAGTATATAGAAATATATAAAGTAAAAAATGACTATCCCCTCTTAGTCTTTTTCATTTTCATCCTCTGGATTAACCACTGTTAACAGTTTAACTGTTTTGTGCCTGTCTATCTGCCTGTCTCTCTCTCTATCTATCTGGTATTTATCCACATATTGTTGGCTGTTTTGTATTTGTCCACATTATATAAGCATGCCTCTGTATGGGCATAGAAAAAGACTATATTATATATATCTATTTTAATAATAAAAATGGGGTCATACATAATCTGCATATTACCTTTTTTATATATGCCGATCCAACTTACTCTTTATAACTGTTGTGTAATTATTGTGTGCTGCAGATGCACCATCATTTATTTACACCTTCTTTTAGCGTTGCCCATGGGGGTTGTTTTCAGTATTTTAGTTCTCTAGTGGCGAAGTGAACATCCTTGAGCATATATACTCCTAGGCACTTTTGGCTATTCTTGTGCTGGGTAGATTTCTGGAGGAATTGCTCGGTCAAAGGCGTGTACATTTACAGTGTTGATCGGTAATGCCGTATCGCCCTCCCCAAAGTTGGGATTAGTTTATGCTCTGGCACACGTTGTGACGGCCTCCTTTCCCCGCACCTGCACCTTTTCCTACAGTGGCACTTTGGTCTTTGGCCTTTTTAGCAGGTTTGGAAAACTCATTATTTTTAGCCTTTTTTTTCTTTTATTTTAAACTAATCGTAGATTTCCTGAATTATTTCTCTGATTTGTGACTTTTTTTTTTTGGCAGCTTACAAAGAATAAAGGCTTTATATATTCAGGGATTTCACTGAATAAATGAGAAAAGGTAATAGTGATCAAATTCTTTGCTATTCTAGAAAACTTCACTTTGTTACTTCAGTATTTATTTTATTCTGTTCAAATGTGAATCAAGCTTGCTGTGTTCCTGCAGGAGTATCTAAATGACATCAGTTTTGTTAACATTCATATTTTTATAATTTATACCATGGTTAGGTTTTAGAAGATGAATGATAAAAATGAGATAGTATGATATCACATTTTCAAAACTGGCAAGTTGATGAAATTTAATAGATTTTTAAAATGTTTTAGTCTTATTATCATTACTTTTTTAAAACTAGGAGATAGTAAACTCCATAGGTAAGGATCAAGAGATACTTCTTTTTTTTTTCTCCACAGAATTTTTCATACTCCTTACTAAGGATTTTGTTGGTTTATATTGACTTACAGTTAGTAATTGAAATTCATGAAGGGAATGTATTTATTGGAAAAGTTTTAAAATTTCAAATTTGAAGAAGTACTAGTGTTATTTTTTTCAAACATGGTTAGCTCACCTGCTTGAGAGGATGACTTATTGATGTTGTGGAACATTTTCATGGCCAGTTTTGAGTCTTGGTTAACTGTAGCTCTCTGCTATTCCTCATCTTTAAAATGTTTTCCTTTGGTATTTTCTGATGGCTCCTGCAGTGTGCCCGGTTGATTCGGACTAATGTCATGAGCTCTGAGGACTGTACTGAGTGTAACTCTGCTGCAGAACAGATTTTATGTTGCCACCACAACGTAAAATGAATTATAATGCAAATGCAAACTCTGTGTTTAAAATTAGACACACATATATTTTATATGCCTTCAGCTTAAGTTTTAACTTTTTTATATGCATTTCTCCCGAAGGATTCTATTCCATAGTAGTCACTTCTGTTTGATTTATATTGTTCTTTAATTGCTTTTTGTCTATTATCTCATTACTTCATAAATTCCCAAGAGCAAAGACTATCTTTGTCATTTTTTAATTGTATAAAAATTAACATTTTTCCAGTGTAATATGTTCTTTCCATGATTGTATAAAGTAGAGCAATGTTTTTAAAAAAGTCTTATTATTTTACGATGTCGTAGTTTTTGAAGGCTTACCTTTTCCCATGCATGAGCTTATTATCTGTAATATCCATCTGTAATCATGACCTTTTCCACATTTCCCTTCTAAGAATCCCATGCATTCTCAACTGCACAGTAATCATTTAAAACTTGTTAAGGGATTGAGTATAGCAAGTAGAACATCTGAGTGGACAGCATCCTTCTGGTAACATTTGTTTACAGAAATATTTATAGAACTGGGAAGTATGCATCCTGAAACTGCTATTAAAATAGGATTAAAAAAATGTTTCTGAAAGGTGAAGATCTCGCAGGGCCAGATATTCCTTTTAACTAAAGCATACAGAACAAGGAACTGCTTCTTTAATACTTTCAAATCTACTGACTGAGAGTTGTCTTACAGAAATCTTATTCGCTTTATTTCATAACCTTTTTAGATAGAACTGAAGCTGATCTACTCTCAAATTCTTTCTTGCTTGTTTACAGATATTCTCCAGACTTCAAAGATGTTCTCCCTGATAGACATAATCACCATCTGTGTGAAGTGCTGTCACTGCCTAAATCCATTTTATCTTTGTCTGCTGTCTTTGAGGATTATTATAGACAATGCCATGGAAAACAGAAAACCATTTGGTTAAAAAGTCGTGGTGATAGGGGTCCTGGGTGAAAGAGAATGGGGTTGGAGTGGGGAAAGGAGTAATTTTAATACGAATTAAGCAATCTTTTACTTAGCTCTTTCTTTTTGGTGATATTTTAGTCGTTGGAAAACTTGGAACTGACTCTTAGACAATCACATCCAAATACTGACAAATCTTTTGGAATTTCAAAGACCTCCCAAAAATGGTACCCTAAGAATCTCCAGAGTGTGTTGCAAGAGGAAGCAAGGAGGAAGCCACAATGTCTTTTATGTCCCAATTTCTTAAGTCACACACCATCACTTTGGCCACATTCTGCTCATTAGAAGTGAGTTACTAAATTCAGCCAACACTTAGGAGGGGAAATAGGTTAATAGGTTATACTCTTTGAAGGGAGGCACATAAGAATTTGTGAAATATATTTTAAAACCACATGGTCATGATATATGAGTTTAAAAATTTTGCTGTTAGAGCATATTATGTGGGATTTTTTTGCAGTAATGTTAATAAATGACATATGCTGTAGGTTTTTTTTTTTTTTTTGATGAAGTTGTTTTTAGGTTTTGCAATCAGTGTTATACTCTTTTTACAGAAATAACTTGGAAGTTTTCCTTATGTTTTTGGAGTAGTTTCAAGTATCGAGTGTTTGCAGTTTTTAAAAGTATGCTAGAATTCTGAGAAACCATCTGGGCCTGGGGCTTTTTTGTTGGGAGCTGTGTAACAATTTTTTCTATTTCTTTTATAATATTTGATTTATGTAGGCTTTCTGTCTCTATTAAAGTCATTTCTGGTACCAATTTCAGTATTCTTTAAGATTAATTTTGAAAGCAAATTTATACTCAGAAGACCATATCTTTGTTTTTGTACTAAAGCCAATGAGAATAAAGATAAAATTACATACATACTTTACGTATAGGCAAACAGCAGAAATATATAATTTCTTTAAAGGGAGGCATACCTTTCTTATTTATGCTTTCCTTAACTTGAAGATAAAGGCATTTTTAATTAGGTAAATATGAGTGAACATAAGCATTTTTTTTAAACATACTTTTTTGTAGTGTGTGCACTATTCGAAGACATTGGTCATCATATTACTTATAAAAGAGAGATAAGCTTTAACTTATGTAATTTGATATAGTGATTTGAATTTGTTTTTAAGTCTATTCTCATTTAAACAATCTTGCTTGATTTTATTTCTTTATAAAATCAGTTTACATATTGAATAGAATGATTATATCTATGAATGAGCCATGTGATACTGTTTTTCATACATATTTTGGTTACCTGGTTTCCACTTTTTGTTTACTCATTCCTTTTCCATCAAATATTATAGTACACTGTTAAGTTAGGATTGGATGTCATACAGCAGTGGAGGTAATCTGGTACCTGCTCTTGAGGAAGTTGGATCTAATAGATTCTAAACAAGTACAATGGTAGTAAGATCTGATTCGAGAAATATTTTAGATGTCTGAAAATTGTAAGATACATTTATAAAACCACCTTATCTATGATTTTTCTTAAGGTTAAGATATACTTCATTAAAAAATTAGCCTCTGTTAATTTTTATTAATTTTCTTCATATTTTGTACATATTTTTTAGGTTTTCCCATTTTGTTTTTGCACTTATTTTTCTAAACAGGTAAATAATTAATGAAACCAGATACCAAAATTGTTTTATTTTATTTTATTTTTTAAAATATATTTTATTGATTATGCTATTACAGTTGTCTCATTTTTCCCTCCCCTTTGTACCCCTCTGCCCTGTAACCCCCATCCCACCATCATTTCCCCCACCTCAGTTCATGTCCATGGATCTTACATATAAGTTTTTTGGCTTCTCCATTTCTCATACTATTCTTAACCTCCCCCTGTCTATTTTGTACCTACCATTTATTTTTCTTATTCCCTGTGCCTTTCCCCCTCATTCTTCCCCCCATCCCTGATAACCCTCCATGTGATCTCTATTTCTGTGAGTCTGTTCCTGTTCTAGTTGTTGGCTTAGTTTGTTTTAGGTGTGGTGGTTAATAATTTTGAGTTTGCTTTCATTTTACTAGACATGTTTTTTTATCTTCTTTTTCTTAGATGAGTCCCTTTAACATTTCATATAATAAGGGCTTGGTGATGATGAATTCCTTTAACCCTACCTTATCTGGGAAGCACTTTATCTGCCCTTCCATTCTAAATGAGAGCTTTGCTGGATAGAGCAATCTTGGATGTAGGTCCTTGCCTTTCATGACTTGGAATACTTCTTTTCAGCTGCTTCTTGCCTGTAAGGTTTCTTTTGAGAAATCAGCTGACAGACTGATGGGAACTCCTTTGTAGGTAACTGTCTTCCTTTCTCTTGCTGCTTTTAAGATTCTCTCCTTATTTTTAATCTTGGCGAAGGTAATTATGATGTGCCTTGGTGTGTTCCTCCTTGGGTTCAACTTCTTTGGGATTCTCTGAGCTTCCTGGATTTCCTGGAAGTCTGTTTCCTTGGCCAGATTAGGGAAGTTCTCCTTCATTATGTTTTCAAATAAGTTTTCAGTATCTTGCGCTTCCTCTTCTTCTTCTGGCACCCCTATGATTCGGATGTTGGAATGTTTAAAGTTGTCCTGGAGGTTCCTAAGCCTCTCCTCATTTTTTTGAATTATCGTTTCTTCTTTCTGTTACTGTTAAATGTTTATTTCTTCCTTCAGCTTCAAATTGTTGATTTGAGTCTGAGTTTCCTTCCCTTCATGTTGGTTCCCTATACATTTTTTTAAAATTTCACTTTGCATAGCCTTCACTTTTTCCACTGTTTTGCAACCATTCTCAATAATTTCTGTGAGCATCCTGATTACCCATATTTTGGACTCTGAATCTGATAGGTTGGATAGCTCTTCATCTCTTAGTTGTATTTTTTCTGGAGTGTCTTTCATTTGTGCCATTTCTCTTTGTCTTGGTGCACCTGTTGCAGAGTAAGGGGCATAGCCTTAGGTATTCCCAAGGGTGGGGCAGTTCATGGTTGTGGTGCTGTATGTGGGGTAGGGGTCTGAGAGGGAACAATTCCATTTGCTCAGCTCTCCCTCGGCTTTCAGTCACTTCCTCCACTACCCACAAGCAAATTGGGATCTTCTGGTGCTGATTCCTGGGTGGGTGGGTTTGTGTACATTCTAGCACCCTGTGAGTCTCTCCAGTGAACTCTTCTGTGAGGCTGGGAGTTTCTCTCGCCACCTCAACCCCACACAGGTGTTTTTCAGTCAGAGGTTTTGAGACTTTATTTCTCCATGCTGGAACCCTGGGTTGTGTGGTCTGTCTTGCTCCCCATTCATTCCTCCTGATTTATTTGCACACAGATGTGGGACTGCCTGCTCTGCCAGCCACCCCCTCTTCCCGTCTCACCCTCCTGGTCCTCCAGCTGCTGCCTTGCCATACTGTTCCCTCTGCCCCAGCTGTACATCTTCGCCCCTCCTACCATTGTGGATAAATGTCTCTTCTTTAACTCCTTGGTTGTCAGACTTCCATGCAGTTTGATTTTCTGACAGTTATGGTTGTTTTTTGTTTTTAAATTGGTTGTTGTCCTTCTTTTGGTTGTGTGAGGAGGCAAAGTGTATCTACCCACACCTCCATCTTGGCCGGAAGTCCCAAAATTGTTTTAGTTTGCTACTAATAATTGGAGATGAACCCTTTTTTGAGGGGGGCAAATATTAATTAATTGCTACTAACTACACAAGGAATAACTGTTATGCTTTTAAATTTTTGGTTTTGGCATTAAGATTATCTGAATTCTTTATTCATTGTATAATTAATAAAAAAGGATTAACTCAATTGGTTTTTTTTAGTTGGTTCATATTCATGTCTTACGTGTTCATAAGTTAAGAGAATGATATATTATGCTTAGTTTGAATTTTTACTGGGCCTAGGTCATGCTAGGACTTAGTAGATGCCCAATAAATTTCTTTTTAACTCATGTATATTGAAGCAGTACTGTGGAAAATTATGAAATATTTTTTAGTAAGACATCTTGTTATTTTTGCATTGTTCCTGGAAGGGAAAATTAATGTAATTTTCTAATTATGATATTCATGCTTATTCTTTAAAATCTTCATAATATGTCTATTTTGAGTCAATGAAACATGTTCAAGAGTACACTATTGTGTGAATTTTAAGTCTTTTTAATGGTTTTTATTTCCATTGCATTTAATGAGAAAGTAACTTTTTTTGGCTTCACATAGAAGGCAACATTCTCTCTGCTGAAGTTTTAGGGAAAAAATGGTTAATGAATGTAGATCTTCTTTGAATGAAATGCTAGGAGAGCTACAGTTTCTTGCACATATTCTTGAAATCGATAAAACACCTCAATTAAGAGAGCTTAGTAGCCACTATTGGACTTACTGTACAAAGCACCGATCCACCATGGCTAGTCTGCAGTGTGTGAGTCCAGATAACTATATGCTGTTCTGAAAATTAAAATAAAAAACATCACTCAAATCATTTAGTAGAAAAAGACTTTAAAAATTCTCTACTATTATGGCATATCAGTTCTTTCTTGGAAATATTTACTTTCTATTTTAGTTTCCTCTACATTTTATAGCTTTCCTTTTGCAGAGAATACTGATATCAATACCAATAATGATACCAATATATTTAGGTATAGTAAGAAATTTGATTATCATAAAATATACAAATTAAAGCAACCTTAAAACTCTAGTTAAAATGATTGCCTTTTATTCCTAATCTACCATGTTGAGCAAGATTCCTGTTGCCTTTCACATCCTCTGTCAGCCCTCCAGAATTCTCTTTGACGTCACTGGTTGCTACAAGCCTGGAAGTAAAGAGAGAAAGGAAAACCTAGCCCAGTGTACCTGGTGCTCTGGGGGAAGTCAGACACAGTTGGCTGTGAACAAGTGTGTTTCTCTTTCAGCATTGAAGTGCTATACAATATATAACAAGTCAGACGTGATGTATTGTTTTTTAGAAAATCATTAGGTATCTTGCTCATTTCTTGATGCTGTCATAATTTTAGCTTTTTCATAACGTTATAAATAGATGAATAAATCATCTTACTAAAGGTGTGAATGCATATCCCATTTAATGAATGTTGTATGCTAGTTTTCTAACATTTAAAGCCATTAGTATTATGTTTAATTTTTAAAGAGCTATGCCTTTTTATTACAGTGTGAATCATACATTAAAAATTAAGTCTTAAACATGTGCTTCTTGAAGGAAGTTTATTAAAATCTGAATTCATTACAAGCTACCAAGTGCAAGTTTAACTAGCCAAACAGGTAATTTGTTTACTGTGAAATGTTTCCTACCTCCTTCTCTCTTTCTTCTTTCTTCTCTTCTTTTCCTGTAAATTATGCTGGCAAGAATAAATTTTATTTTAAATTTATTCTTAAATTTGTATGATTAAAATGTCATATCCCTACTTCATACAAGTGAAAATTATTTTTGCATGTCTTCTATTATCAGTGTGCAGTATGTCTGCCTCCTAGTGTTAATGTTCCATGTTAGTGGAACATTGGTATTTGCTTGATATTATGGCAGCATATTAAAACAATTTTCAATATCTGGGCAAGACCATTTTACAGCAGTTGTGATCTTGTATAGAATGGTACCATTCTGGTGACTAGAACTACTGAAAATTTCAACTAGTTTTTAAAAACTGATTTCATAATTTTGAGAGAATAAAATCGTAAAAATAATATTTGTGACAGTTTTATTGGGAAATATTTCAGAATTATGCACTAAAACAGTATATAACATTCATCAACCTTTGGAATGCTGAAATATTAAAAAACTAAGTTAAATAATTAAAAATTAAAGTAAATATTTGATTAAATATTGCAGATAATTTGTTATAACTTTATGTACTTAAACTCAAAATGAAGATTATTAAAATTACACTAACTATTATTTCACAGTCTGTTTTCACTACAGTTAACTTGGCACAAGTACTGAGAAAATAAAACTAAAAAGAATGATGTCACAAAAATCTATAATATGTTTAATTATTTTAGGATATGCTAGTCTTTACAGATTAAAACTGTTGTAATTTGACTATATCAGATTTAGATGCCTGGCTATTGGAACGTTCTCTTTTTCTTTGGTGCACAGTTGGGATCATTATTTTTATGGAAAATGGTGAAAAGAACCTGAAGTTGAGGCTTTGTTCTTCAGGAAGATCTTTTCAAAGTTGTCAGGAAATAGATTCCAAATATAATTGTTCACAATATGGCCACTATTCAGTATTTCCTGATTCCTGATCAGATAAAGCCCAGATTGAATGAATTTTCAGTAAAACCTGAACTTTTAGAAATGCATAATCCTAAAAGTGAGATAATATAGTATATACTTTTAGTGGGCTTTAAAAAATGCCAAAAATCCTTTTTGAAAATTGCTATCTATAAAGGAATTAAAATTACTCTATGAATAGATATGTATTTTTAGAACAGATGTTATCTAATATTAAATATTGGTGTTTATAAATTAAAGATTTGGAACATTGAGGCGATATTGATGAAACATAGTTATGTTTTTAACATAGTTAAAAAAACATGAGCTGAACTTATTTATGATACAACAAAAAAGAAAATAAAGTATTTTCAGGTTTAGGTTATTTTTATTTTCAGACAAACAAAACTAAATATTTTTACTCTGTTTAGAAATATCCTGATATAAGCAGAAAGTGCTATAGTTGCATGATTGTGTATTTTTTCAGTTTAATGAAAGAAATTGCCATTCAGCATAAATGGTAAAACATACCCAAGTTTCATACAGAGTATTATTAAGTAGTATAAAAGGAAAAATAACACTAAATTCTTTTGTGTTGTCACGTAAAAGAGAAAACACTTTATTCTTTTATCAGAATCAAGAAATGCGATGGTAACCTGTAACTTAGATACAGATGTCTTTCTGAGTTAGCAAGTGAAATTTGCTAAATTTGTGCTATTGATGGGATAGATTTCTTTATGATGGTAATGAACAATTTCATTAAAATTTGTAGTTTTTCATTACTTAGTGATTTATTGTAGCCACCGTGGTTTTGCCTGTGGCTCCCCCCCTCACTCCCAAATGTCACTTATGCCTTGGCTGGGTGGCTCTATTGGAGTGTCGTCCAGTACACCAAAAAGTTGTGGGTTCGATCCCCAGTTGGGGCTTGTATGGGAGACGATGGATGTTCTCTCTCCCTTCCCTTTCCTCTCTCTCTAAAATCAATAAAAAACATATTTTGGGGTGATGATTAAAAAATAAATGTCACTTAGGTTGTTATGATTTTATGCTTAAATTTTATTTATTTTTAAAAAGATTTCATTTACTCATTTTTAGAGAGAGGGAAAGGGAGGGAGAAACAGAGGGAGAGAAACATTGATGTGAGAGAGAAACATCAGTTGGTTGCCTCTTTTATGTGCTTCATTCAGGATTGAACCCATAACGTAGGCATGTGCCCTGACTGGGAATTGAACCGGCAACCCCTCCTCTTGCGGGAAGATTCCCAGACAACTGAGCCGCACCAGTCAGGGCTTAAATTTTATTTTTATATTTAATTATTTGAGGTATTTCTGGCAAATCCATTTATCAGGGGTGTCATATAATATAATAAAAAAGTTACAGGTTTTTAAAAAATATTATAAGCAGAGAAGAAAGTTTACATTTTATTTATTTGGAAAATAGTTAAGAAAGCACATATTAATGCCATCTCAGAATCCATTTTTTATTTTGTTTCATTGTACATTTTTTTGTACATTGTACATTGTATAAAAGGTAGAATTGTACTTTATACATGCCACCTCTTTTTGATCTAAATTTATTGAGGAGGTGGTATATTAGAAGAATAGTAGCCTTGGAAACCCTTGTAAAACCATTAGAGTGAGTATTGCAGAGAAAAACAAAGCAGAACAAAACAATAACAACAAAACAAATTAATGTGGTTACTTTTCAAGTTCAAATTACCTAATGCCTGAGTTTAGTTATTGGTCTATTCTTCATTTCATTTCTTCCTTTCCTTTATCCCTTCCTTCCTTTTTTCCCTTCTTCTCCCTCTGTCCCTCTGTCCCACCTGTCCCTCCTTCCTTCCCCTTTCTTCCTTACTTCTCCCATGTCTTTCTTCCTTTTTTTAAATGAATGAACAAATGATGACTGAACACCTACCATATTAGGACACTATTCCAGGAGGTGGAGACTAGTAAAACTAATGGAAACAAGTTTAGTAAAATGCTTAGAAATGAAGTACCCTTGACTGAGTGCCTAGTTTTGTAAATTTACTTAAAAATTTTGAATACCTTTTTAGTTTGCTTGGTGCTAGGGATTTTCTCACTCACAAGAGGCTCATACATATATTTGGTGCTATATGGAAGTTATATACAAGATGCCGTGAGAGTTAAAGAGAAAGGAGCATCTTAGTCACTTTTGAAAAAGATTCTTTATTTTCTGATTTGGAAGCCTGGTTCAGAAACTTCATGAGCCATTAATATTTATGTAGCTAATATAAGATTTTGTGAATTTCAAGCCTGCATTTTTGCAGACCCAGCCTTAATGCTACCACAGAATCTTTAGAGTTGTGGGTGGGTGGCAGTGGGAAAACATACTTAACTGTTACTAGGGATGGGAAAGATATGATTCATTCAGAAAACATGTTCAATTTTTAGTGCACCCGTATACTGGACGATGGCTCTAGCTGTGCTCAGAGCATGAGTTTTCTTGGAAGTGCTCTCACGTTGACTTCCTGCCAGGTCTCTCTGCTAAAAATATGTGTGCTCCCAGTTCATTACCTTTTTGCCACAATACTTTTACCCTATTAAAACTATTTTGAAAGTTTTTAGATTGTAAGGCTTGTTCTGAAATTCATAGAAGGGTTCTTAGAATGGATTGCAGTATGTATTCTGGAGTTTTGATCAATACCTGATTATTTCTGACCAAACTGATGTGTAAAAAATTCTTTACACTACCAGCAGAATATAAGTCGTCAAAATAACTTAAAAATGATGAACCACTTAAAATCTTTATGCTTTTCCAACATGTTTATAGTTGTCAGAGCAAAATTCAAACTCCCAAATGGGTTCTGAAATGGAAATTATTTAAATATTTAAAAAACAAAATGCATTTGGATTCTTATCTGGTCCTCCTAGTTTCTACATTTGCTAATGCACCAATAATTCTTCAGTAAATTATGCACATACTAATGAAAAGACATGGCTTCTGCCTTCAAGATATTTACTGAATTGACCTCTGGGGTACCTACAATCCCAAATAACTTATATTACTGTTATATAATGTAACCTCAATCTCACAAACCAATCGACTTTTCTCCTTTTCTCCTTCTTTCCTCCATTTGAGAGTGAACAGTGGGTTTGAAAACAGCCAGTTTCAGCTAGCAGGCAATTTTGACTGTTGATATGATAACAGACATAATTATCTTAGAGATCTCAGTATAATAGGAAAATTATTTGTTAGTATGCTCTGTAATGTGGTATTTTAATATAAAATATTAGATTACTCTTTTATGTAGAAAAATACTGATTAAAATTTATAGGCCATACAAAAATTAGTAAGTCATTGTTGCTGTGCCCCTAGGACCTTAGTTGTAGTTTGAAAACCAACAAGTGTGTTAAGAAATTCTAATATGAGGTCAAACTTAATTAGTGTAATAATAGAATGATGTCTAGCTTTTGAGATAGAGTAATAAATTTAATTCGAAACTTCATGCTTTTCCCAGTATTTTGAAGGAATTTCGAATAGAAAAAGAACAAAAGGCATTTGTGAACTTTAGTAAATTTGTTTTAATGAAGTATAACAGAAAGTAAGGTTTAAAGGTTAAGACCAGAATAGGGAAAGGTCTTAAATTGTCCTAGAATATACAAGCTTAAATTGTTACCAGTGATTTATTGTAGATTTAAAAATATACTTCTGGACATTCTCCTTTTCAGTGCCTTGTGAGAGGTTTTTCCCTCTAGTATCAACCATAAGAATTTTAAAAAATATGATATAAATGCTCAATACTGAGAAAGTAGGAAAGCTCTTCAATTAAGAAGTTACTGGGAAGGGAAATAGAAATAAATGCTAGATAAACATTAAGATTTGCATTCAGTGTAAGTCATGCTGATTGTTTCACAACAGAATCACATCTTCAAAAACATTTTACTTTTTAAACTTTTGTCTTTCCCATTTTCCTTGACAAGAGAGTTACAATTTAGGCCAAAAATTCCAGTGAAGATTTTTAACTTCTTTTTGTGGGGAAACAGTGAACATGCATTCTGTTTTCAGAAATTCCACCTTCTATAAGTATACTTAATTTGTTTTTTGCTATCTTTGTGAATATATGGTGCTTGATGACAGGAAATAAAAAAGATTTAAGTGGTGGCATTAATTAATAATGTTAGAAGAAAGGTTCTGATAAGCTAAGCTCTCTGCTTATATTGTAACAAATTAGGAGTGGCTTACTTTTATATACTTTGTATAGGGTTGAAAAAATATAATAAACTCTTAGGATTGCCCTGTGAATTATGATTCCTAGTTTTATTTTATAGGAATATTTTGCATGATGCTATTGTAATTGTAACTGTAGAATTAAAATAATCATAAAAGGCCCAAGAGTTCAACCAGAGTTAAACTTGATGTATTCTCTGTCACATCAGATCAATGTGTCTCTTATTAGCTTAAATTAAATTCTACTCATTGATTGCAAATTGAAATTGTTCAACAGATTTTTAGGACATAAGTAAATGTTTCTCTTGAGATTCTCAGTAATTGTTTTGGCATTTCCAAAGCAATGTATTTCATTGGCTAGAATTTGAGCAGTAACTATTTCTATCTTCTAAACAAATTCTCTTATGGTAGTAATTTTTTTTAATCCATATCCCTGCATCCCAAAAGTTTATAACAATGTTAAAACTCCTTATAACTGTGTCAGTTTGTTAGTCCAAGAGTGTTAGTTAATAGTTGTTAAATTCTGTCAAGTCTGTGGTAGTGTTTCTCTCCTGGCTAATTAAATGTCCACTACCAGCCAATGGAATGGAAGCGCAGGAGAGTTTTGTACAGATGCTGAACTAAGACACTCAGCAAGAACACTGTAGATTGGTAAAGATCACATAAAGTCATGTATATTGGACACTAAAGGTGGGTAACTCAGTCGTGAAGTTATTATTTACTTTGTAAAAATAAAGTAATTTTTTCCATTAGCTGTTTTTCAACTGAGGAAGTATTTTCAAGCCATTGCTTCTTAGTCGTAGAAGCAAGCTTTTCTTTGCATTTAGGCATATTTCACCTACCAGTGTGCAGTTATGACATTTTACAAACAGGTAATATTATGAGAGAGGACTGTATTACAAAAAGTATGTTTTCTCTCGGTATATTTGCCTTCATGTATGTGTATGTGTATAACTTTACCTATATACGTGTATGTAGTGATACCTGTATATGTGCATATAATTTGTTTATATTTTCCCATTTTAGCTGTTAATCTGCAGTGCTATACTTCTGTGTCAACATTTTTGTTGGATAAAAACATAGGTTTATGCAAGTATGGTATAAAATGTGTGTGTGTGTGTGTATTTGCTTGAACTGTATTTTTTCTATATTTGGAAAAAGTTGTAAAATATTATAGGAACTACCTTTTGGGGAAATTAATTCATATTCAGTACTTGAATGACTTTCATATTCATGTATCACTTTTCTTATATTCATCTATGCCTTTGTTGTATTAACACAATTGTTGGTATGATTATAACCTTTTTCATAATTTCTATTTTAATGAAGACAGAATACTAATTTATATTTTGAAGGAGAAGAATTTAACCTTAAATCCTAGGTTTGTGATCGTTGTTTTTATTTTTTAAGTTCTGTTTTTGCTGAAATGGTATGATGTCATCATTGGAAATTTGGGCTGTTGCTTGATAATAAACTTTTGTTTTTTCAAAAAGCTATTAGTGGAAGGGGACATGTTCAGACTACCTTTTGCAGTCTGAGAATGCAGCACTGACGATAGAGAACTTTCTTAGAGTCTAGACACTGGGAACTTGTGCAGTGCTATTACAAGTGGTTTAATGTTTCTGAACAGCATAGGTTAGCGGGAGTGTCGAGAGGATGGAAACCTCCTTGTATTGACCTCTCTGAGACAGTGCATTCATGTCAAAAACTAATCGAGTGCAGCTGCAAGATTAATTGTGTGGGGAAGCTATAAACATAGAAAGCTGTGACCTCTACTCCGAGCTCTGTTTTATGTACAAGCATTCACTTTGGAACTACTGACTATGAACTTGAATGAGCAATAATTTACTCAATTGAGCATACAGTAGTAGCATTTAATCATTGCTGAGCTTGTAGCATGAGATGGACACTCAACAGATTTCTAGTTGAGGCAATCGAGGATATTTTAGTAGGGCTGAGTAAAGGAGAAGAGGGGGAAAAAGAACTTGGGTTTCTAAAGCCACAAGAGAAATTTGTCATCATTAATCTTTGAATTTTTTTCTTGAACATGTTTACTTACAATGGAATTCCATTTTAATCCTCAATATAGTGAGGAATTATTGAAAATTCCTCATTAAAATATGTAATTATTAATAATTTTAGCTTGATAATTATCTGACAGAATTGAAAGTTTTTTAAAATTATGAGAATAGTTTTTATTTTTAATAGGCAGTAATGTATCCACCTAAATATTTATGATTAATATGGGCATTCACAGGTCATTAGGCTTTGTCTACAAACATCCCAAAATCTTATTATTTGGGCAGTAACCTAATTGGATATTTGAGTTATCTTGTTAGGATTTTGGTAATCGTAAAATTAAAGATTGTCAAACTTACACAATGACTTATCTTTCTAATGTGTAGTTATTTTATGTTTTATTTTAGGTTTTGTTTTACATTGATGGACTATTTTTTAGAGTAGTTTTAGGTTGAGCGCAAAATATGGAGAGTTCCTGTTTTATCTCCTCCCTCTTGTAGCCTCCCTCATTACCAACACCCCTGACCAGAGGGGTAAATTTGTTATGGTTGAAAAACCCACAGGGACACATTGTTATCAATCAGAGCCCATAGTTTACCAATTTTTTCTGACTGTAAGATGCACTGGACCATAAGATGCACCAGGTTTTAGAGGAGGAAAATAGGAAAAAAAATTCTGAAGCAAAAAAATATAAAATATTTAATAACATAAGTAACATAGGCTGCTGCCCACCCCCACATTTGAGCCAGGTAAGCTGCATTCAGACTGTAAGACGCACCCCCATTTCCTCCCAAAATTTTAGTCCAAAAAATACAGTACTTACTTTAGGGGTTGCTCTTGTTTTTCCTTCTGTGGGTTGTGACAAACACATAATGACATATATCAGCATTATAGTATCATACAGAGTCATTTCACTGCCCTAAAAATCGCCCGGGTTCTACCTGTCCATCACTTTCTCTCCACACTCTGCTGCTACCATCGATCTTTACGGTTGCTTTGCCTTTTCCAGAATTTCGTATAGGTGGGATTGCTTGGTGTGTAACCTTTTTCTCATTAGTTTCTTTCACTTAGTAATATTCATTTAATATTTCACCATGTCTTACTGAGGCTTGATAGCTTTTTTTAGTGCTGAATAATATTTCATTGTGGGTGGTTTGTTTATTTATTTTTTTAGGTTTTAGGAAGAGGAAAAAAGCTTACATATGTTAATGCTGTTAGCCTAAAATATTTTCATTCTTGCTAAGTGAGGTACAATTATCCCTATTTTCCACTGGATATCCCTGTTTTCACATGAAGAAACTGAGGTATAAAGAAGTTACATAACTTTCCCAAGATCACATTGCTAGGAATTATTTATAAATGTAGGAATTGAATCCTGAAAGACTTTGTTCCTGCTACATGATCCTATCTTGGAGAAGAAACATGTAACATATAAAATCTTATTTGTTGTAATTTTAAGTGCAACTTAATTTTTATTAAAATAGTATGATTTTACATCTTTCATGCTCTAGTAACATTGTGTGTGTGTGTGTGTGTGTGTGTGTGTGTAAAGTAAATAAATTGCTTTTGGAAAAGAAAATGTCATGAGCCTGTTTGGTGTATATTGCTGTTTTACTGAGGCTTTAACGGGGGTCTGAGTAGCTGCAGTTTGACTATCACTAACTTTTAAGATTTCACAAAGTACAAAATGTGTCTTGGCTTTCATCCTTGTGCAGTCTTCAGAATTATATATCTTTCTCGATGCAGTCAGTGACTATAACATGGTAATTGTTAAGGTCTTTGTTCAGATGCCTGCTACTTGGAAGAGTTAATTTTATCATATGATGACAGCTGATGTCAGCCGTACATTATGAAGGGTCCTACTTTGGGAAATGTGAGAAGTGATTTAGGTTCATAGTTAACATGCCTTTTTTCCCTCTCCTATTTTCAGAAAACTGATCCTTGAAAAAATTATACCTACAATTAGTACATTGAAAAATTTCACTTAGTTTGCCAAAATATATTAATACTGAATTTATATGAACCCGTCCAGGACTTTATTTTAATGACCATTAGAGAGGTATTATGCATACAGAGTATTGTAATGGAACCTGTCACATGATTATATTTTTCTTAGACATAGTAGGAGATTAAAAACATACCCACCCAGACATACACACACACAATTCTGATTTTTATTTTAAAGAAAATTCTGTAAAAGTATTTCTGTCATTCCCACTTCCGTAGTTTGGAGCTGTGTTAGCCTGTGTAGCTGTTGAGGGACAGGTGGCAAACCACGTGTGTGCGCACACGGAGTGCACCTTTGTGGCATGCACGTGTGTGTGTGATGTGTTGCATGTGCATAATGATGAAAGACATTTGTCGTCAGGCACTGTGCTAATTTATTTATACTTTTATCCTATGAAGTGGATGCTGTTGTTATTTCCATTTTACAGAAAACTATGGCTTGAAATTAAATGCCATATCACACTCTGGGTAAATGAGATATTGTTAAGAATTGTAAAAAGACTTTACCCTACTTGAAGACTGACAAGTTATTCTGCCATAGTTTCATGGGTGCAGGCAGAAGATGAGATTTCTGGTCAGAGACAGAGACTTTTATAGCAATAGCACTAGACTGAATGTTATCATTTTCTTCTGGTGGTTCCTTGAGCCCCAGTTTTCTTAGGGGGAAGCTGAAGAGGGCCAGGTGACACCTGCAAACCTAGTAGATTGCATGGCAGGAGAAGGACTCTGAGCTTTGGGGAACTCAAGTCTTTTATAATGGCCAGTAAGCCTGCTTTTTTGTTCCAGAAGAAAACGATGTTCTACAGTTGTTCACTATATACAGATATCTTTGAAAGATAGCCCGACACAAAAGATGGGTGTCTGCCTTGTGAGACACCCAAATCACAGAAGGCTGATGCAGAGTCCTCCCTGCCTTGCAGTCACGTACTGGGGGAATGACTCCGGAGTGAGTCTCTTAACCACTTCTTATTACACTGTGTCCCTCGGTAAAATATTTTGTTTTTATTCTTTCTTTTTCTTTTCTCCCTAGGTAGTCTTTTCTAGATGTTTCTTAATCATTCAAAAAAACTTTTTTAGAACTATCGTTTTCTCTCTGGCTTCAACACCATTACCCATTGCTGAACACTTGTCTTGTTCCGATGCTGTTTGGGCAGGTAATCTGGGAGGTCTTTATTCCTTGCGTTTTCTTTTTTCCTCTCACTCATTTTGTTTTTGGTTGAAATGCCTCTTTCTGAAAGTCTGTTATGAATCTATAATAGGTTTACTTAGCTAATCTTTGTTCAATGAATGAGTCAATTAAATATTCATATGAATGATCCATAAACTCCAGGCCCTTTAGTCTAGTATATAAGGTCATTTATAATTTGTTCCTTTCTTGTCTATTCAACTTTTCTTCCTATTGCTTCCCCACAGAATCCAATGTACTACTTATTGGTAGAGCTCATCTTTCTTTGTATTGTTTCTTCTGTCAGAAATGCCCTTTGTAGTTCTTGTCTGAATTCCACCTGTTATGCTCCACCTTCTCCATGAAACTCTTTCTGACAGCACTCAATGTATATCCTATAAAGTCTTATTGTGTTACTAATCAGTATTTATGGTTTAATCTAATTATCATTGAGTTAAAATCATTTTTGTTTTGTCTCTGGCAAAAGCCAGAGACCATGTCATCTGCGTTCTTTGCATATCTGCTGCTGTGACGACTGTGAGCTTCAGAAGAAGAAATGAGAAGAAACAGGTGGAAGAAAAAGAGAGGTGTGGAGAGAGTTGTAAGGAAGACATAGGAGCGTAGTTGAAACATAGGGTTGCTTTAAGGAGTAATGTGAGGTGTGGTGGGATAGATACAGGTTGTTTGACGAAGTTGTGTCTGTGGAATTTCAGCAGGCAATGAGGTCCTACTGTAGATATTTGTAAGAATAGCATGAGGAAAATGATACATTAGGAAAAGACATTTCTGTCAGTTTACTATGGATTAGGAGAATTAAATACAAAGAAACTGGCTAGAACATGTAATGGTTACCCAGGTATTAATGGGTAGCATAGATACTACAGTTAGTCAAACCAGTCCTTGGAGGGATGGGAGAGGCTGGGGAGAGCGGAGGCAGTGCCGTTTCTGTAGAGCGACATAAGTAAACACTACAGCTTCTGTGGAGCTTTGATATTCTTTGAAAGTTTGATACAGCAAGCTATATGATAGCGAGGTTTTTAAAAAATGTCAACTTAAAATTTGTGATGGTAATATCGTAGGCCCTAGAGATAGATAAATAAGACACAATTTCCCGTTTTCAAACCTAAGGTAAGAATTGGCTGAACATAGTAATGTCAGATTCTGTTCTTCTTCGGAGTCCATAGCACATGCTCCGCCCCTCACTGTTTCTCAATGTGCTGGTGGTGGAAGGGTGGGGAATTGGGCAATGAGGAGAACTAGTGAGCGCCTTGGTGAGCCTTCATCTTCCTCCAGGTCGCATAAGGTAGTTTCTTTGGCAGATAGACTTCATAAGATGAACATGGGGATTCACTTTCTTACTAATTATAATAAATCTTCATTTTCCTTTTATTATTTGTTCTAGCTGGTCACTTATGTTTGCACAGGTGGTTGTGAACTACTGTTCTAGTCATTTAAAATGTGATTCATTTTGTAATACTTTTATTGAAACATAACTTCGTAGTAACATTTCATAAAGTGAGGAAATGATGTGCATCTGGTTTGAAAAGTCCATACTCTATTCCAGATTGTTGGCAAAACTTCAGATACTGCATCTGTGAGTAATATGTAGTAATTTGTGAAATGCTGTGATTTAGTGTTCAGTAAGGCTAATGGTACTTGTCTGTGTATAGTGGATAAAAACTGAGAATTGTGAAAATTTGTTATAATTACTAATCTCAAATTACTCAAACTACAGAAAGGCTAAATGATAGTACATTTAACTCAGGAGTCTTTAAATGTTAGGCTCTTTTTTCTTATTGCATGGTACTTCCATAATTGTTCAGAGATAAAGATTTATTAAATGAAACAGTATAAAAACAAATCTCACAATGAAGGCACATTTTTCTAACATATCCATAGTGTAACCTGTGATAGTGTTACTAAGAGGCTAATTAGAAACATCTGTTAGGAATATTCACATTTAATGTTATTTTAAGAATTTATTACATGTAGTATACTTAAGTAGAATAAAAAGTTTAGTCTGCATAAATTTAATATTTCAAGGTACTTTGGCAGGGTACTAATAGTTTAAAAAACTTTATAGTAGGAACCATTATTTTGGCTTTAGTGATGTTCTCAGTCTTAACTTTTTAATTCCATCTGAAAGTGCCACCCTGGCTGGGGTCACTCAGTGGATTGAGCACCAGCCTGCGAACCAAAGGGTTGCCGGTTCAATTCCCAGTCAGGGCACATGCCTGGGTTGTGGGCCTGGTTCCCCGGCGCAGGGCACATGGGAGGCAACCACACATTGATGTTTCTCTCCTCTTTCTCCCTCCCTTCCCCTCTGTCTATAAATAAATAAAATCTTTTAAAAAAAGGAAGAAGAAAGTGCCCTGGGAAGTGGTTGAGAAGCCTCTATTGTAGACTGCGGGTGACCCTCAGTGCAGTGAAGCCCCGTTAGCGGTTTGTGGCCCCCCTGGGGATCTTCTCCATGTGTTTCACCAGTGAAATCCAGTCTGTTTTCAAACTTCCATGCACTTAGTAGGACTGGTGGTAGGCATGCTAAAGTCTCATTCACAGAAGACCAGTATTAGGAAGTTAATTTGTTTTAGGTTATGCTGTAGATCATCAAGTAAAGGAGAACTTCCTTTAAGGAAAAAGCACTCCCTGTATAGATTGGACCATGTCATACTCCTTTTGTATTTGCTTTTGGCTATAGCACCAGGCTATGAGGTAAAAAAAAAAAAAAAAAGGATATATGTGCTAGTAATTATGGTGTTTGCTTAATTAAATGGTTTTATTTTAAGTATTTAAAACGTTTTCCCCTATATTACATCACTATGGAATGTTATAGGGAGGAAAGACTGAAGCTATGATTCACTCAATGCAGAGTTTCAGCTGTTATAACAACTGATTAATTATATTTTGCAGCCAACGTTTTGAATAAGGTTTTGGATAAAGATGTGTTAGCAGCCAAAATATGTATCTTTATTAGGTCATTAGAAAAGTATGTTCTAGGTTTTATATACCCATAAGTGACCTCCTATTTAATACTGATGGAATATTTAAGGAAATATTGGTGCTAAAGAATTTTATTCTTATATTCTTTATTATTATAATTTTTATTGTATATCTAAGACCAATTGAATTTATTGTTATTTAGTAATGCAAAACCCCATGTTTTCTGTGTGCTTTGGATTCATTAAAATATTTTAAATCAGATTAAGTTGTTTCTAAAAGATACCATCTATTTCTCTGTGAATTAGAAAATACGAAATTATATTACTCATTATTAATGTTAATATGAAGCATTTTTTGAATTTTTTTTCAAATTAAAAAAATATGTGTATTGATAAGAGAGAGAGAGAGAGAGAGAGAGAGAGAGAGAAAGGGAGAGAAACATTGATTGTTTGCCTCCCATACATGCCCTGACTAGATACCAGGGATTGAACCTGCAACCTAGGTATGTGCCCTGACTGGGAATTGAACCCCCAAGCCTTTAGTGTTTGGGACAATGTTCCAACCAACTCAGCCAAACCGGCCAGGGCTGAATTACTTTTTAATATTATAATGTTTATATATGTAGAACCAATCAAACTGGGTAACACTCTTTATTCTGCACTAAATGGTCTCTAGATGACTATTAATTTTGAGTTTAGTTTGTTTATTACCCATTGCTGTTAATGAACCACTCCAAAACTTAGTGGCTTTAAAGCAGCAGCAATTTTATTTGCTCATGTTTCTGTGTATCAGCAGTATATTCTGGTCTTAGCCGGACAGTTCTGCTGGTCTCTTGGGGTCACTTACACAACCACACTGTATTTGGTTCCTTAATTGGGGCTTCAAGGTGTTAGATGATGTTGAGCTAGTTGTTCACTTCTGTCTCTTCTTGGTTTTTCATCCTCAAGTTGGTTAGCTTAGGCTTCTTTACATAGTGGTCTCAAGGTTCTGAGAGGTGAGAGTGTAGCTTAGGCTTAGGAGCCACTTAGTGTACTTTTGTCACATTCTGTTGGTCAAAGCAAATCATAGGGTGTTAGCCAGGAAGGGTGGGGAACTAGTCTCTATCTCTATCTCTCACGCTAATGAGCAGAGCAGAAAAGTCATATTGCAGGGGGGTAGGCATTCAGGGATGGAAGAAATTGTGCCCAACTTTGCAAATGCTACATCATTCTTACCAGGTTTTTTCTTTTACTTTCAACTTTTCACTATTATTTGTATGCCTCCTTCTATCATCCCCCTTTTTTTTTCCTTCCTGTGCTGGATTTCTTTGTTTTTGAACACCACCTCGCCCGCATTGCTAGAATGACAGGTAAACTAAGAGACTTATTTGAGAGAGGACCTGGGGTGTTCTACTACAGATCAAGTGTGTGGTTGTGATGGCATCTCTCTTTTCAGTCTCTGATTTTTTAAAAAAAGATTTTATTTATTTATTTTTTAGAAGGGAAGAGAAGGAGAAAGAGAGGGAGAGAAATATCAATGTGTGGTTGCCTCTCGAATGCCCCCTACTGGGGACCTGGCCTGCAACCCATGCATGTGCCCTAGACTGGGAATAGAACCAGCAACCCTTTGGTTCACAGGCTGCTGCTCAATCCACTGAGCCACACCAGCCAGGACTCAGTCTCTGATTTTTTTTTTAAATGTAGGGTGTAGAAGGAAGAGTACAGTGACTTTACTTCCCCCCCGCCCTCACCCCTCCTTTTTCACTGTGTACCAAGATCATGTTTTCTAAGGTACTCTTCACATATTTCACAGAGTTTTACAGAGCCTCCCAGGAACACTGTGAAGTGTGGTATGGGAGGCAAAGCAGTACCTCAGGCAGAACATTTCTACATTCATTTATTTTACTTATAGTTTTTTTAGGTTTGACTTTATTTGAACCAAGCGTTCCTTTGCTTAAAGAACAAAACCAGCATTTAGGTAATTAGACTTGTTGGCTAGCTGAGTTTTGGATATGTGAGGTTAATTATACAGTTAAAACACAAATGATTTAAGGTCTTATAAAATATTTGTGCCTTAGGCTATTTCTAAAATATATTTTCTAAATGGGGAATTTATATGTTTTGATTTTATCATACACTTTAAAAACATATTCTAGAATTTAGAGCATCAATTACACACAAAAAATTATAAGATTAAGGGCTAACTTATATCTAAAAAATTAAATGAATATAGTAACAGCAAAATGAAAAGTCTTTCAGTGTATTGAAGGAGGTATATTATTTAGTCCACCGATGAAGGAGTAGATTCTTTTTAAAAAATTAAATCTTTTTTAGAAATTGGCTGCCTATTTCAATATAAAGGAAACCATTAGAGAAAAGTTATTCCATAAGATATAGGTATATTTTTGAGGATAGAAGTTTAAATGAAAAAAAAAAACCCCGAAAGGGTTTACAAATGTAAACATGTATATGATCCTGGTTTGAGCCTGTGTGGAGCTAGGAGATAGTCCAGTTCCTCTCTATCCCCACAGGACGGTTTGGGTAGCTCCCTGACCATTGAATTTGTAAAGGTTGATTGAAATTGTTTATGTGTTTCTTGCAGTTCTGACCTACCAAGGGGTCAAGGGGTAGAAGTTATCTTGTATTCGAAGGACTGTTTTTATGGATGAAAGATTTATTTTCTATGAAACTAGGCATTACAAGTATAATTTAGAGAAAGGTAGATTTCCCTGGAATAATGAGAAAGAATTTTCAAATGGAACTGTTCAAAAAATGGTTGCCTAGTAACGTTGAGAGTTTGCCATTATAGAAATCTTTTAAGCAAAAGCTATCTGGTGATCTTTCATGGTCATTTCAGAAGGGATTCTTGTAGCAGAGAAGCGGTTAGGTTAGAGTGTTCTCAGCGTTTTATCAATGCCTAAGATTGTATGAGTGGTCCAAGGAAGAATCTCTAGGTTTCCTCTAGATCAGTGGTGCCAGCTGGGAACAATTTTGCACATTCTTCAAGAGACACATGGCAGTGTTTGGAGACATTTTTGGTTGTCCTCACTGTGATGAGGGTGCTCTTGTCATCTAGTGTGTACAGGCCATAGATGCTGCGAAACATCTGCAATGCATGGGACAGCCTCTATCTACCTCCTTACCCCCAACAACAAAGAATAATCTACCCCCAATGTCACCAGTGAGGAGGTGAGAAACTCTGGGATTTGGCTCTAGGGATTTGACCCAGTGGCTTAGCTGGTGGTCCATTTGATCTTCCAGACTAGTCTGGGCCTGAAGTGATTAGGCTCACTAATGCTGGCCTTAGGCAAAGGGGTGAAGTGGGAAACACTTTCAACAGCTCCGTGCCATGCCGATCACACCATCAGTTCCGTTGCTCTTGAGCTCTAGAAGGTCTGCCTCTGTACCTTTCTGGGCCTGTCCTTTCTCATGACTTTTCACCGCATCAAATTGAGCTCCCTTGGGCCCTGTTTCTTCCACATCTGTTCTCTGTTGTCTAGATAATCTGAAAAATGAATATACCTACTGATATTAATACTCTTTCCTTACTTGGTGATAATGCCTCAATCTCGCTTTCCCCCTCAGTGACCCATGGTGATTCTGCTAGAGCCTTCCAAGGTGGCCAGTTGTCTACACACAGGTCTATAAAATTGTAAAATTTGCAAGTTGTCATTCACACAGGTTGTATATGAATACTTTATTAAAGCAAGGTAATGTAATTCTTATCTAACATCTATTCAAAAATATTTAGATAAAAATTCAAATAACACATTCAAAATACTGAGATGCATTTTTAATGAAGATAGTTAGAGTTAATAACCTAGAGGTAGATTAAATGTCATTACAAGCAATTTGAGTACTGGAAATTATTAATACTAGGAATGGTCTACAATCACTTGCATAGAGATCACCTAATTTGTGCAGGTTAACTATCAATTTTATATATATATGTGTGCAAAAATGAAATAATCAGGCAGCAGTTTTGTGTTGAAATTTAGTTTATATAAATAAACTGCTTTGATTTGTAGTTTGGTGGCATAAAAATCCAAAATGAAATTCAAATGTCACCAGTGTTGTGGGTAATGGGAAAAGTTTTCTTCTAGTCATTCATACTATGTTCACCACTAAGTACTGGGGATATTTAATTAGAGAATTTATTTTTTGCTCAAGTAGGTCTGAAGATATGTCAAATTCTACTTATAATGAAATTTTTGAGGCAGAGTAATTACCAGTATTTTAATGTTTAGTTTTCATTAAAAACTGGTAATTTTACCCTCTTTCCTTCTTATAAAAATGAAATCACACTTCCACAATTGCCCGTTTATACTTGGGCTCCCAGCATGGTCGAGATGAAGGAATGTGTACTTAGGATAGCTCAGATGCTGAGACTCTGCGCCAGGAGCCACCTGCTTTCCTCAGGGGCCTTTTCTATTAAAATATTAATCAGACTATTTGTTGTTGTAGACTGAATTTCCATGTGAAAATTTTGGCTAACGTACACACATACCTCATTTTTGCCATGCCCCATATTTAATACTCTAAGAAAATTACATTTAGAAATGCTCTTTAGAACTTTGCAGCTTCCACTCCCAATTAGTCTGGTTTATTGCTACTAATTAAATTTTGAAGACAGGGAAGGCCAAGTCATATCAATTTCAAAGTTCTTGGGGGGTTGTGAAGACTTATTTTTGAGGGCATTACTCTATTTGACTCCTAATCCACTTCCCAGCACGACAGTGTTGAGTTGTTCTGCTTTGCTGATACACTGCTTGCTGCTCATTCTACCTTCGTGGGGGGGGGGCAGCACTGGGGTTTAGACACTATGTTTTAGAAGCATCCCTGGGAGGTCTTTGTGTGTGCTATGAGTTGTAGAAATTTGTTTTGAGAAGATCTAACTTTCTGAAACTAAGAAATGCAATGGCCACTTGAAAAAAATCTAAGTCAGATGAGAGAAATAATTAAGTCTACAATTTAAACGAGTGAACAAAATGAATGTTTCTTTTGTTCTTTACCATGAAATCATGTCCCAAATGTCTGTATGTCAATAACCTGCATTTTCATAGTACTGCTTTGGAATATAACCTAGAGTAAGTATATATTTATGTTATTGGCGTTTGAAGATAAACTGGTGTGGATGTATTCATGAAGTGATACTGGAGAAGCTAAAGCTCTGCGGTTATGCTAACTGCTGCTGAAAAAGACTGTGGGAACGTGAAGCATGCTATTGTGAGGAAGCTTGAAAAATCTTTGCTCAATTCTCCCCGTAACTTTTACTGACATGGAGAAAAAAAATGGGAAGAAAAACAAAACATTTTTCTTTTTGTGATAATTTCTATAATCGAGGGACTAAAATGCCACATAAGGATCGCATGCTCCATTCTGAAACCTCCTGGTTCCCTGAGATGCAGGCGTACGGAAAAGCAGGTAGGAGAGAGAACAAGCTGGAGGTTTCTTCAGGCACAAACTCTACCCAGATTTGCAGGTACATTATTTTGAGTTTGTTTAGAAAGTTCAGGGAGTACTATCTTTTGGTTAAGAAGATTCTGAATAGGTGTTGTGCATATAAACCTTTCTGTCTGTCTGTCTGTCTATCTAAATATCTATCTCTACCTATCTATCTGTGCACACATACACACAGTACATATTATTGCCATTAACAATGGGAGAGTAATATGCTTTTAGGGGATACAGAGATTGTACAATTTCCAGATATCAGCACCTAAAAGTTTGATTTTGAAATATATGTAATTATCAATAGTGGTTTTTTAATTATCACTTTCTTATCTATAAGCTGTTAAAATACTTTTGTACATATTTTGAAAAGCTGTAATTCAGTATCATTATGTTTCTTAGTGATAAACTTGCCACTGAACCCATTTCGCTGTTTGGGGAAGGAAAACAAGCACAGAGCAAAGTTTGCCCAGCACAGCGAAGGGGCCTCGGTCCGTAGTGTTTCCTTGATGTAATAAGCGTGGGGAGCTCAAAAGGAAAATTCTTGTATGTGTATAGAGTTTAGTAGACATGGTTGAAAAATCTTTCACAGTTTATTTAATTCAGAATTTAAGCACATGCTACCCTGCTACTCCAGCCCCCCCCTTTTTTGTAGAGGTAACGAGTAATTGTGCTTTAAAACTTTTAAAATGTTTACTAGCAAAAGAAAACCCCTTAGTTCTGGACCTTTCCTTTCTGAAGAACTGATAGTCAGTGGGAACGGAGTAGACACAGAGGAATCGGCAGCTGGATGGACATAGTGAGAAGCAAGACACATCTGAGCAATGCCACGCCTAATCAGGAAAGGATTTTCTCAGATGAGTTCTGGAATGAGCAGGTGCCCACAGCACTGGCAGGTGGCTTGACTGTGGGCACGGGGCGCACCATTTGGGAGAACTGAGTGACATTCCATTACACCAGTGCATGAGTAAAGTACCCATATGCTGTGTTTGAAAAAATAGTAAAGATGTTATGTATTTTTCTATTTGTTGTTGTTGGCCATTTTTAGGGGGTTATGTGTTGGGATTGAGTTGGTTCTCAGTGGACAGTTGAAAATGTGGAACTCAGCTGGAGGGCCGCAGTTGGCCTTTTCTCCTCGGTACAGAGCGGTTTGGTGAGAGAGTAACTGTGAGCTGCCTTACTGGCCACTTACTCGGAGTTCAAATAACCCTCGCTCTGATGGTCTTTCTTACCTTTATCAAATGATAGAGATTTGATTTTCATACTGCCACGTGCTGTTTTTGGCCCGGCTGTGATCACTCCTAAGTAATCTGGAAGCTCTTATTTATTTTTGTAATGTCCTTAAGGGAAAAACATAATATCACCCTAAGCCTGGTTCTTATTTGAGGTTAATGGGAATCCTAACCTTTGGATGAAAATAGCTAACTTACTACAAATTGTTTACTTATAATAATAAGGTTTCATTTAGGTGACCTGTCTACTTTGCCCTGCTGAAAGCACAATATTTTTTCAGCTTTAACTTTGCTCTGAGTTCATATAAAACCTTTCTCTTCCTCATTCTCCATACTGAATGACATGTGAGGTTTTTTGTTTGTTTTGTTTTGTCCTGTTTTCTGAATTGAAAAAGTAACTTGTTGAGCAGCATTAAGTAAAGAATGGTGGTCCCTCACGTATAGTTATGGAAACATATCGGCAGCTGGCTCATGCGTTTTTTTTTGTCATCTCACTTTATACATACACATGTGAGGTTTTTAGGTTTTGATTGTAATATTTACATTACTTATTTGGAAATTTAAAGATATATTGCTTAGGTCTGTTTTTCTTTATTATAAGGGAATAAATATTTTATAGATGTTGGGAGGAATATGGAGTTTTCTTGTCACCTTTGCTTTTCTTGAAGCTGGTTTATTTAACAGAGAGCTCTTTGACATGGAGACTGTATCTTAACCTACTGTTTTATCTGCTGTGTATGAAAATAAGAGATGTTTTATAACTAAGTTCAATCAAATTTGTAGAAGCCATAATTATTTCATGGAATTTTTAAAAGGAATCTTTGAGAGAAGCCCATGACACCTCATGGACCTTGTTATCATACGTGGTTCCCCAAATTGGCTCACTTCCATAACTATGTTTCTGTAAACCTCTTCTCTGAAGTGGTAGAATAGTATCTGTATTGCAGGAGCATTTTGAGCATTATATAAGGTGATATAAGTCAAAAATTTAATATAGCGTGACATGCAGGAGCATTCAGTAACATCAGCAGTTGATATTGTTGTTACACTATTATTTTAATTATTATAATGTAACTGAATAAAAAATGGAGGTTTGGCTGCCTGTTGCTGCAAAAGCCAAACTCATGAGGCAGATGGTGATGTAAAAGGAAAGAGGTTTTAATCAGGTGCTGTGCAACCTGGGAGAATGGTGGACTCCTGTCTCAACGCCCATCTCCTCTCTCCGCCAAGGAAAAAGTCCAACTGTCCACAGTAAGGCCAAGACAAAAAAAAGCCAGTGTCCACAGTTCCTGTTCTGTTTTAGAGTACTGTCCTTTGGAGCCAGCAGGCAGTGGCTAAGCAGGCTTAGTCCCCATCCAGGTAGGTTAGCTTGTTCTTGGCTGATGATTATTTAAGGCTCCCTCCTGAAGCCTATGTGTGGAGCCCGTGTGGCCATGGACCTTACAGCTGCCAGGGCCATGTTGTTGCGTGCTCCTTGCAAGAGAGCGCTGCAACACATCGGTGCAATGCATGACCAGGTGGCGGTGGGGGGGGGGGGGGGGGGGGGGGGGGGGGGGGGGGGGGGGGGGGGGGGGGGGGGGGGGGAGAGAGAGAGTGAGAGAAGCAGACTCCCTCCTGGAGGCCATGGGAGAACAAGCGAGTGCAGTGTGTGCGTGCAGGTCATGAGCAAGCCAGCTTCCTTTTTCCCCTGGGATGGTATTAGCTTGAGTGTGGGGTAGACCAGGTGCTTTCTCAAAACGACCAGTCAGCCTCCCAAACTTTCCCTTACTTGGGGTTCACCTCACAACCAATTTCTTCTTTCCCTAGGCTAGACAAATGTCTTTGATTCCTTACCTCTCCCTGCACCACTTTCACCTCTTTGCACATGTGCCTGCCTTCCCCTGGTCCTACCTCCAGTCTGGTACCAAAATGGGGGAAGGGCTTTTTAAATCCAGTTATCTTGCTTGCTTTTTGTGCAGTTCAGTCTAAGAACCTCCCTCTGTTGCCATCTTGGCTGATGGGGGAGGCTCCCCAGTGACTGGATTGTCTATTTTATGGTAACAGTGTAATGCTAAACTTTGAAAGATTCTCTCCTCCTTTTAGATTTTAAGTGACAGACACTGGTTAAAGAAAAATGGAATCATTATGGGGATTATTCCTACCTTGGAAGTACAGTAGCACTAAATCAACATTAATAATAATTCACTTTTTTCTAGAGGCAGAAGGATATAATTGAAAGCCTCAAATTTAAAATCAAATAGTCCTAGCTTTGAGTCTTAATTTAGCTACTTAAACATTCTATGATTTTAGGCAAGTAACTTTTGAATCCAATCGCCACTTCTTTAAAGTGGGAGTGATAAAAAACCTGCTTGAAGAGCTATTGTTAAGATTAGAGATAATATTTTTAAAATATATCGTGCTGGGCACTGTTAGTCAATAGCAGTTTATTATTTATTTTGTTCATCTGCTTTCCTCTTTCTTGATGTTGTCTGGTCCTTTTTTATTTTCTCGATTTACCTTTACTAACTTTCTATATTTAAAGTCTCCTATGGTTTCTCTTGGCTCCTCCCTCTTTCTTTTCATATTGATTTCCTTTCCTGTTTATTTTGAATTGCACTTTCAATGACTTTTAATGACAAATAATTGAGCATTGAGGAATTGGTATGGAGAAGAAAAGAAGCAGCTGACCATATTCATAATTTTTAAATACAAGTCATTGCCAACTTTTACTTCCAATAAACTGTACTTGTGTGAATAAAATTGAGATGTGAATAAAGGTATTTGATGGTGATTTCTAATTGGTTTTTATAGCTTCAGTTCTGAGAGTATACTTTCAGTGAGTATGTTTTCCAGTGAATAGATTACGTATTTGTTTTGAAATTTTTAATAAAGATGGAATATTTCCACATATGATCTTTTGTCAAATTTTAAATAGCCAGTTATTTTAAAGCTGTTTATTTTATTAAAATCTACCAGCAGAGTTAGAATTTTGTTGTAATGAGGAATGTAACTTCCAGGTTGTATTATTTACTATGTATTGAAATTTGCTAGAATTACATACTTTAAGTTATTTTATTTTTATGAAGACAAAATACGGCTTACCTACTTACTGAAAAGGGCAGGTTATCACATATTCTGTACTTGCCAGCCACTGTCTAACAATGTTTCTACAGCTGGAAAATTTCGAGGTTAATATGTTGTCAGACTCGGTTTACTGACCTTGAGGTATATAAATCAAGAATTGTAAGCAGTGCAAGAAGAGACTACGCCCAAGTTTTTGGCATATTTCATGTAATTTCTCTTAATTACATTCAGTTAAGTCAGATAAAAATATGTTATCTGCCTAATATATATATATTTTTTTCCTGAGATTTGTCTCATGTATTAATGACGTTTTGCTTTAAAACAACTTGGTTGTATACTGAAAAAATTGACTCATGGAATCAGAATTTTGGAGTTTGGAAGGGTCATACAGATTAATCTAACACCTTAGAGATAAAAAAGGTAAGGATTGGAGGTGACTTGATCAAGTTTATAGTCTTAAATTGGAGGATCCAAGACTTCTTTCTTAATTCTAGTCTGGCATATGTGACCATAAATTCCCCATAAAATGTTTTGTAGTTTTCCTATATTTATTTTCTCAAGGAAGGGAAACCTCAAAAGAAATCAATAAATAATCCTGCTAATCTGAAACAAAGGGACAGATTTAAAAGATGGATTGTAACCTGGCTGGTGTGGCTCAGTTGGTTGGCGTGTCGTCTTGTAGACCCAAAGGCATTGGGTCTACAATCATGGCATTTACCTGGGTTGTGGGTTCAATCCCCAGTTGGGACAGGTACGAGAAGGCAACCGATTGATGTCTCTATCTGTCTCTCTCTCTGTTTTCCTTTCTCTCTAAAAGCAATGAAAAAATGTCATTGGTGGAGGATTCCCCCCCCCCAAAAAAAAGAAAAAAAGAATGGGCTTTATATTATGTAATTTGAATTATGTAAGGATTTTTAAAAATTATAAAATAATACATAGCTATTTAACTTGAGTATAGTTTGCTTAAAATTGTGTTAGCTGAAGCAAATTGATATTATGATAATGTTTTACATTCAGGGTCAAAATGTATACATTGCAAATTGTGATACATTTATTTATCCAATAAAAGTGGTTTCCTTAAGAGGCCATGCAATTGTCTGTGTTTTCAGAAAAATTGAAAATGTTTAGTGGAGTTTAAATTATAGTCTTTTGAAAGTGTATGAATGGGAGTACTATTAGGGTTATGAAAGATGGTTGCTATAAATAGAAACATTATTATCAAAAGCCTTGTATATCAAGAATCTATCCACATATGGAGTTGGGTAAAGTAAAGACTCTGCCCTTTGGGACTTTATGTTCTAAGTTGTGGTGGACACATAAAGAAAGGTATTCAGACAGTTAAAAAAAGAATTGCCTAAATATACTGAATAATTTAAATAATATATAATCAGATGTTTTGATGAGTACCTCTTGTAGCATGAAGTGTAAATATTCTACCGTAGCATTTTGTAGTGGAATGACTTCTTAATATGCCTGCATTTCCACTGGACTTGGAGGCAAAATGGCATCCGGTCCAGTGAAGTGAGGTCAGACCCAGCCTGGGTTTGACAATCTCAGTGCTCGAGTTTGCTAGGACATAGTTTGGAGTCAAGACTCAAGCTCTAAGAGAAGGCTTATTTAGAAAGTCACAGAGGTAGAAGTGGTGCCTTTGGAAACCAGTTACAGAGGCAAAAGAAAGGCCCTTGGAGCTTAGGAGAAAGAGATAGACAGACAAATTGTTCCTGAGGGGAGTGGGTGGGGAAAGGCCCAGATGCATTCCAAGGAGAAAACCAGGCTGGGTCCTCTCTCCTGAGGCTTCTAAGAGTTGGAATTTCAGGAGAGGTCCCTGGGGAGGATTTCAATAGAATATTCATCAGCTTTCCTGGTGTGTCCTTTTAGGGGTGGTGGTCTCCACTGATTGGTTGGCCTCAGCCAGTCATCACAGCTGGTCCTGATGCCAGCCGTGTAATTGCTTCGTCTGGTTTGGCTGCTTTTCTGGGCCTGGAACTGAGACACAACTGAGGCCTAGATGTCATCTCTAGGGCTCAATGCTTAAATGAGTGGTTGTGCAAGGGCCCACATGGGCCCCTGATTCCTTCTCCAAGGGGGTCTGCTGCATAAATGAGGACATACCAGGGGAGGAAAGGTCAGGGGAGGGTCCAAACCACATGACCATCAGTATGAAAGGTCAGGGGCTCTAAACTGCATGGCCAGCAATGTGGTAGGAGAGGAAAGGTTACCTTGGGGCGAGGTCCTTATCTTCCCAACTTTTCCCGTTGCTTGACATGGGGGCTTTCTGCCCTGGTGGCCTTCTGTACCTAGCCTATCGTTCTTGCTTTGCTCATGTCTAACTGCCTATGAAGACTGAACTCTTAAGGGCAATAGGAATCAGGTGTTATGTGGATGTATTTCCCTCGTATGCTGGCAATATGACAAGTACTGATAAAATACAGAAACGATGGTGAGAACTTACGGTTCCTTATCTATTCTGTTCACTCAGAGATCGTGCGGGCTCAAGAGAGTCTGGAGCCTGCCTCTGTATCTTTCTCCCTTTGACTTGCTGAGTCTCAAAGTGTTAGAAACACAGAGACACCAAGTCAGTGTTTGTGAATGGGTGGGCGGATACATTGCTAAAATAGGATTGATTACAAGCACACAGGGGGCAAAGGGAGATTTATTGCTTCTTTCCCAGAAAACAGAGATAAGATTTCAGTGTTTGAATAATAGAAGGAAGAGGGCTCAATAAATATGGGGGATTAAATGAGATAACATATATAAAGCCATCTAAAGTGATTAGTACATTGTGAATGCTCAGTAACTGAAAGTTATTAATAGGAAATAATTTCTCTGTGCTTCCCTTCCATTTCACAACCACTGAACAATATACTCCAACAGGATAAGTAATTTTGAAATTGTTCGATGTGTGATGAAGGCCAGGCAGCAAAGGGAATCATTATCTTTGGACCTTGGGACACACTCAAGGAGTGGTTGAAGGCACTGTGATCAAGGACAAAGAACATTTAATTAATTATGTTAAAGAAAAGCAGAAGAGTTCTGTGGTGAGAAGTAATTGCATGCATCATTTGTTTAGGTGTCTAGTAGACTTTAAAATGCTTTCTGTGTGCTTTAACCATTTCAGGGCTTAAATGGTAAAAACAGCTTTCTACACCATGCCATGTTCACATTGTGCCATATTCACATTTATTATATTTATGGTATTTTTAGGATTTTAAAGTGTTTATATATTGTGATATTGTTTCTTTCTTAGAACCTTGAAAAGGGATAGTTTTCGTATAATTCTATAGATCACAGTGAAGACAGCAACAGTACAGTTTTTTTTTCTTTCTGAAAGTTGTGTAAATTCTGTAACAAGAAGCCATGTATGTAAATCTGTGACTTTCTGAAAACTCATTCCAGAGAAAACAGTGTTTTTCAGCTGAATGAACTTTACTTTCACATTGTTATACTTTCTTTACATTGTTGGCTTAAAATGTTCCTTTGGCTTAATACTTTTCTGAGATTTCCTTTACATAATTACTTTTATTTAACCATCCATTTTTTTAGTACAATTAGCTAATAATGAAATTATTTCTAGGGTCTCATAAAAGTATATTCAGTTTCATAAATAAAAGTGGTTTCTAAAAGATCAATCATAAATAGCCAAATCACATGAAAAAGCAGTTAAACCAACTAATCAAAAAACAAACAAAAAGGTTTATAAACCTACAAGGCTCTGTTTCACTCATAAGAAGAATAAAACCGTAATAAATCATTTATTTTAGCCTTAAGTTTGGTAAAGATAAGACAGTTTGATAAATCACAGTTTTTGTGGGTATAGGGAAATAGCTAGTCTAATGAAATAGCTACTTTCATATATGTTAATAGGAGTCAAAATTAAAAATGCACTTATGTCTCAATGCAATGAATCCAGTTCTAAGAATGTACCTCCTGAGATATAAGTGCACAGTTTTACAAAGTATACTTTGGTATTCAATATTTATTATATCCATTCTAAATATCTATACAAACACAGAAAATTCTATACAGACAAGATACTAGAGATCTGGAATAGAAGCTGACTTTCTTTTCATTGTATTTTTTTTCAGTTTGAATTTAGTGTTTATAATGTACATACCTTACTTTGTAAAAAAACAAACAAACTGTAGTAACATTTTTGAGATGTAATTCATGTGCTATAAAGTTTACCAATTTGAAGTGTCAATTCCATGGCTGTTTACTTATTTCCAGAGCTGTGCACCTATCCATGTAATTTAACTTTAGAACCATTGGCCCCAGAGGAAACTTTGTACCATTAGTAACGACATTGTATCACCCCTCACTTCCCTAGCTCTGGACATTCCTTATTCTACTTTCTGTAAGTAGATTTGCATATTCTGGAATCTCATATAAATAGTATTGTGCAGCATGTGGTCATTTGTAACTGGGTTCTTTCACTTAAGTAATATTTTTGAGATTCATCTCTGTGGTAGCAGGCCTTACATAACTTTTGATTTAAAAAAATATTTAAAATTAACCTGAAAATAGCAATTTGAAAATTACTTATCCTGTTGATGTATATTATATAGTGGTTGTGAAAAGGGAGGGAAGCACAGAGAAATTATGTCTTGTTAATGGCTTTCAGATATTGAGCATTTATGATGTTCTAGTCACTTTATAAGGATTTATGGATGTTATCTTATTTAACCCTTACAAGGTATGTAATAGGTGTTATTCTGTTATTCCCACAAATGTGTAAATTAAATGAAGTGAGTGTTAATTTCAGGTGTTAATTTAGACATAAAAATGTAAAGTATAAAAATAGGTGTGTGCAGATTTATGCCTTATAACTAAAGTTTGAATATTTTAAGTGCCAAAACAATACTACAGTGTTCAGTGAAAATGTAATTTACTAGCCAGACAGATCTAAAAGAACTGTTTGCTGTTATGGATATGTTCTATATCCATTTGTACATGACAGTATCTATTACCTACTACCACACATGACTGTTCATTACATGAAATGTAGCTAGTGTGAATGAGAAACTGAATTTTAATATTATTTAATTTAAATTAATTTAAGTTTGAATAACCACACTCCGCTTCTGCCAATGTTCTAATAACAGTTATAGGGTAACCAGGGTAATTCTTATCCTTGCAATTGAAATAATCTAAATGTGGGCAAAACATCTGAAACAATGGATATTAAACACTGAAGGGCAGAGGTCCCTGAGAGTTGGGAAACAAAATGAGCCCTATGATTATGCTAGCCATGCCTTGGGGGAGTTTCTGGACATGGATTAAAGGGGAGGCATTCAAAGTCTAGAGAACTTTCTGCATTGAGGAAACAGCGTAGAGAGTAAGAGGAGAACGTGATGGATAGAGTTCATGGAACAAAAGATTAGAGAGGAAAGTAGTTAGCTGATTGCTGATTAAGACATGTAAGTGAGGAAAATGCCACAGTCCAAGGAAAGAAAAACCTGAAAGGACTGCAGGTCTTTACCTAAGTGCTTGGCACTCAAATAGCAGTCAGACTGGAGGAGTGTCTTTTCCTACTAGCCAGACTGGAAAATCTCAAGATCCATGTAGCAAAAGGGTCTTACCTCAATAATGGGGAATAATTAGCCCTGAGTTGAACAATACTTCCTCCTAACGTATTTTCAAAGCAATCCATGAAAGGATTAAACTATTTCTAGTAACTTAATTGTGTCCCAGAACAAAGCTCAGGAATATTTATCCAGCATCCCCCAAGGTAAAATACAGAATGTCTAATATCCAATCAAAAGTACCAGGCATGCAATTAGAAACAAGAACAGTTGACCCATAATGAAGAGATAAATCAGCCAGTTAATACCAAACCAAAGTTGAGAAAGCTGTTAGAGATAGCAGGCAAGAACATTAAAAAAGCATTACTATAACTGAATTCCAAGTCACAAAAAGTTAGAGATGTGGAAAATAGGGGAAAAAACCCAAATCAAACTTCTAGAGATGATAATTACAATGTGTAAGGTGGAAAATTTCCTGGATGCATTAATGGCCTATTTTGTATTGCAGAAGACAGTACTAGTAAACTTGAAGACATAACTATAGAACCAATCCAAAATGAAATACAAAGAGTAGATTTTTTTTTTTTTTTCGAAATAAGAAGAACATTAGTTGAGTTGTGGAACTACTTCAGGTGACTTACTGTTCATTTATTGGATTTCCTAAGAAGGGGAGAATAAAAAATATTTGTTTTAATAATGTTAAAAATGTTAAATTTGACACAGACTGTAAACCCACCTATCCAAGAAACTTAATGAACTCTTAGTAGTACAAGAAACATGAGGAAGACTATTCAAAGGCACATTATAATCAAACTGTAAGAAGATATTGGAGTAATGTTCACTGAGTAAATTACTGAAATAAAATTATCTGTTAGCCTAGAAATTTCTACGCAACAAAAATATCTTTCAAGATAAACATGAAACTGTTTTTGACAGACATTTTTAAATTTAAATAACCACACTTTGCTTTTGATCATGACTGAATAACAGTTATCGGGTAATCAGGATAATTACCACACTTGTAATTGAAACAACCAAGATGTGGGCAAAACATGTGAAACAATGGTTTTAAGGTCCTGGATGCAGACATTGAAAAATGATTAATATATAGTGGGTTTATAATACAGCTAAAAGTACAGTGGGTGATAGTGATTGCACAAAGGTCGGGAGGGGCAAGTGGAATTATATACTATTGCAAGTTTCTATATTGCATGTTAACTGGTCTAATATCACTTGAATGGAGACCATCAATTTAAAGATGTCAACTATAAATCCTAAAACAAACCAACAAAGGAAAGAAAATGGAACCATGAAAAAATAGTTTAAAAAGAAGGCAGAAAAGAGAAAAAAGAAACAAATAAGAGACAATAAAAAATAAATAGCAAGATAATAGATTTAATTCTGGACTTACCAATAATCACATTAAATGTAAACAATTTAAATAATGAAGAAGTGGAGATTTTCAGTTAGAATGAAAAGTAGGAAACAATGATGTGATGTCTATAAGCAATGAATTTCAAATAAAAAGACCACATCCGTTAAAAGAATGGAAAACTAACAGTAATTAAAAGAAAGCTGGAGTTGCTATCTGGTAAAACAGATTCCAGAACAAAGAATATTATCAGAGCTGAAGATGGCAATTTCATCACAGTAAAGTGGATGGAATTCTAAATGCTTATGCTCCTAATAACAGAACTTTAAAATACAACAACAACAACACCCCAGCCAAACAATGAACGGAAAACAACAACAACAACAAAACCAACCCCAAACTGAAACAACTGTAAGGAGAGATTGTGGAGAAAATTTCACAATTACAGCAGGATATTTTGATACCTCATATCAATAATTGATTGAACAACTGGACAAAAAATAAGGGTATAAAATGTAAAAGAACTGAACCAGCCATGTTAACCAACTTGACATAACTGACATTTAGAGAGCCCTCCACCCAGCAGCAGTAGAATGCACATTCTTTTAAAACATACATGGAACATTGACCAAACATATGGAACATATTCTAGGATATAAAATAAGTTTCTATAAATTTAGAAAAAATCAAACCATATAAAGTATATTCTGACCATAATAGAATCAAATAAGAAGTCAGTAACCACAGATCACTGAAAATTCCCAAATATTTGGTAACTAAATAACATACTTTTAAGTAAGTCATGGATTACAGAAGTAAGGAAAAACAAAATTAGAAAGTATTTTGAATGGGATAAAAGTGAATACCCAACTTATCAAAATCAGTAGGCTACACGTACAGCAGATCTTAGGAGGGAATTTATAGCATTATATATCTATTTTTAAAAAGAAAATGTCTTAAATCAATGGCCCATATTCATGCCTTTAAGAAAGTAGGAAAACAAAAGCAAATAAATCTAGAGCAAACAGACAGGAATTAGGATAGACCAAATTGAAATCAGTGAAGTAGATTGATTCCAGTAAACTTCAGACCTCTGAGTAGAAACAATTTAAAATGAAACATGGCAAATAAGGAGAAAAACTTTGTTGGCATAGGAATATAACCCAATTTTTGTTCAGGATCTGGGTTCTGGATTCTTTCCGTGTACATTTTAGTATGTTGTGTTTCATTTGGTGTGTTTGAGGGGAGCTTTAATCCAGATTTATTGTGTTCTGATGCATGTATTTAGAGGAATTTTTAAATAGCTAGTTGATATCCCACAAAGGCTGATTAAAATTTTAGGAGCCATTCTTATTGAATAGAATTGGTTGACAACTGGACTGTATTTTACATTTTTTAAATAATGTAACCACCTTAATATAATGGTTAATAAATATTATGATCTAATTGTTGATTTCATTATAAAAGCCACTGTCTTTTTTCTTAACTTGCTTCTTCAGGCATTTTTTTAATTTTTAATTATATCGACATACAATATTACCATGTTTTTCGGACTATAAGATGCACCCCGACCCCATCTGGGAGGAATAATGGTTGCTAATGCTGCTTTTGTGTTCTGTTTACATTTACATTGGTGAAATATTATGTTATTTATGTTATTAAATATTTTACCACACTTTTTGCTTCAAATTTTTTTTTTCCTATTTTCCTCTAAAACCTAGGTGCATCTTGTGGACAGAAAAATACATTATATTAGTTTCAGGTGTACAACATAGTGATTATACATTAATATAACTTACAAAGTGACGAACCCAGTAAGTCTAACACCATAAAGTTATTACAGTATTATTGACTGTTCCCTAAGCTGTACTTTACTTCCCCATGACTATTTTTGTAACTGGCAATTTATGCTTCCTGATCCCTTTGCCTTTTCATCCAGTTTTCCAACCCTTCTCCTGTCTGGCAGCCATCATTCTATTCTCTGTGTCTATGAGTTTGTTTCTGTTTTTAAAAATTTATTTAGATCTTTTAGATTCCACATTTAAGTGGAATCATATGGCATTTACTTTTGTCTGACTTATTTCACTTAGCACAATACCCTCAATCAGGGGTGTCCAAACCATGGCCTACGGGCCGGACTGCATGCGGCCCAGGATGGCTATGAGTGTGGCCCAACACAAAATCATAAATTTACTTAAAAACTTATTTTCTCATCATTTTCATTAGTGTTTGTGTATTTAATGTGTGGCCCAAGACAAGTCTTCTTCTTCCAGTGTGGCCCAGTGCACCAAAAGATTGGACACCCCTGCTTGTTGCAGATGGTAAAATTCCATTCACTTTTGAATGGCATTCTTAGAGATAATCCTTAAAAATCAGCTGTTCTTTGAACTTTGTTATCCTTCTACTCAGTGTGTATACATATATACATGTAATTATATATACATATTGTATAATGTATGTAACTTTATTGATATTTGTGTGTATAGAGACTCTTTATTGACTTGATATGGTTTATTTGGAAGATAGAGAATGAAAGATGTTTGCACATCTTTAAATTTTTTCAGGTATAAGATTTAATGGTAGGTATTTTGCTTTTATAGGACACACCAGTGATGATGCCAGTGTTCTTTTGCAAGTAATGTATTTTCTCCTTGTTGTAGGTCCTTTTGTTCTGCATCACAGCTGCCATGTACATGTTCTTTTTCAGGTATGTTCTGTTATACCTACTTATTTTAATAGAAAAAATGATGTTCCTTTGTGATTTTTTTAGCAACCAGGTAACTAAAGTATTCCCCAAATAATTACCCCATGAGTGACATGAGTTTTGTTTTGTTTTGTTTTGTTCTCAGTGATTAGAGATAAATCACTACTCCTTAGTAAATAAAGAAAGAGAGCAAATATGAGAGCAAATGGATATTTGCTTTTTCACATTCTGCTTACAGGTTTCTATGGAAAGTTGAATATGTAAATTAATAGTCCTCAAATTCTGATAGGTGTTTTTTGTGCCTGATTTTATATATTCTTCAGTCTCCTTTTAAGACAGTTAACATTTTAAGTATAAATGAGAATAAGTGATGGTAGTATTTAATCTAAGTCTTCTGTGCGGGTAACCTAGCACATTAATCATAGTTTTTAAAATGTTAAATTAGTGCATGATGTCAGTTATTATTTTCATTGACTGTGAGGAATATGGGGGGCGGGGGCGTTGGGATGGTCCGGGATTTACTGGGTGGCCAGTGAAGAGGGGTCTGTCATTGTTATGTAACCACAGAAGTATGAGAATAGGGTTTTTGTTTAGCAAGAGTCCACTTCTTTTAGTCTTTTTTTGCAGTAATGCAACTAATTTCCATTTTTTTACTGTTATTGCACTCACTTGAATAGACTCTTTCTTAATATTTCTGGATATAGCAGAATTCAGTCACAGCAGGAAGGACCAAGAGTTTAAAATTAAAATTTCTATTTAATTGACAAAGGCAAACATTGATTTCAATAAATTTAGTGGATCTCTCTTTTTTTAACCTAAGTGAGATAATTTAACCATACCAAAATTTTTAAATAACTAATTTCCTAAAAGAATATCCTAAATAAGTATTTGATAAGCACAGTGATAGAATTTTAACTTATTTTGACTTTATCAAAAATATTATATGCAAATATAAAATGATGTTGCTGTTATTATTTTTCTAAAGGGACAGTTAGACTGTTTGAAGGAAGTAAAAAGTAGATAAAATTTTAACTTGATCTGCAAAGGAATGGTAATGTGATATGTAGTGTTTTATGATAGTTATTAGTGACTGAAAAATTATTGCAGCTATCTGGTGGTCTTTGTAAAATTGTTTAACCTACCATTTTAGTATAGCTTCATATACACTGTATGATTTCTGTGGTCTCTTACATTTTAATAATTTAGGGGTGGGATAGAGGAGTTAAGAACAATGACTGTTTCATTTGTTCCCATTTCCCAAAACTTCATAATTGTATAGAGACACATTATTAAGACAATATTGCAAAAAGTTTGTGTGGTTTATCTTTATGTTCTGTCTAGTCTGAATATAAAGCATACCTAGTGGGAAAAGTGTAAAAAGATAAAAACTTAGAAACATATCTTTTATTGATATACACTGAAGGAAAGTATAATATCAAGTAAATTTTTTTTTGTTAAAATTCCTCACAGAACAGGTAGTTAAATGACACAGTCCTTCCCAATATGACACCTAAAGTGCTTATTTGATCAACATTTAGCATTTCTTAATCATCAGAAGTTTTTGAGGTTTAAAAAATAAATTTTGTGTTGAATATAGTGATAATGCTCAATTTTTAGCATGGTTCTTTGGAAACTGCTGCCATCAACCTAGTATTTTTGGTGTAGAAAGAAAATCAACCCTATAAATATGTATTTTGGTGCAGAGCTACGGAACCTTTTCCTGTTCCAGTCACAAAGTCTAGGTTAAAAACAACAATTTAAAATACTTTCCAGAAGGCTCAATATAAGGTTTTAGTGCCAAGATAAACATTTTCAATTTTCTGAGGAAAGGGGTTGTTTTTCTCCTAAAAGAAGCACTATCACCAAATTCCTAGTGTTCTTGGCAGAAGTTAGTCTGAATAACTCAACAAAAGAAGTTTGGTAAATGGTAAAGTAAAACTATTTATAAAGTACTACAACCAAGCAAAACACTGTTATATGTTTGTGTGAGCTGTACATGTGTTTGGAATGAACAAAATATACTGTGCATAGGAGTGAGCGAGTCCAGTTGAATTAGAATATTTTATTCTTAAGATTCAATTTTATTTATAAATATAGGTGTTTGAGGACACGCTCATTCCATTTATTAACAATTACTTTAGTTCCAATTGCATAAAATGGGACAAGGAAATATCAAATAATATTGTCCCCAGGACTCCATATGGTAACAGCTTTTGAGAAGAACATAAGGGAAACATTTTATGTTAGAAATGATCCAATTGTGTTTTTATCCAAACCCATAAAAGTGGGAAAGGGAAATGAGACCCCCTTTTAATAGAGAGATAATGTGCCAATATTTTTTAAAAGAAAAACTTGTAGTTCCATAAGTATTTGTTGTATGAATTTACTTAAGTAACACAATGTTTTTAGTATTGACATTATGGTTATTAAAATGTGTAGAGAAAATATACTTTTGCGCAGCTATTAATAGTTTCTTTTACAGATACAGTTTTTTTCACATATGTTATCTCATACATAGTTATCTTGATTTTCAGTCTCTACACCAGAAATAATCCTGGGGGCACTGTAGAGGCTTGGGTTGAATAAAGGTAATATGTGAAGAGAGAGTTCTAGTTTGGTTCTAGTTCGTAAGTAGCTGGCCCTCCAGCCATCACGCTATCTATTGATACAACACATTATATGGATTCTGTTAGGAATTGGGCTACAATATTTTGAGGATGTTTTGAAGGAAAAAGACTCTTAGTACATATGCAGTGAGCATACTGCACGTAATTCCTCTGTCTGCTTTGTCCAGTCACTTTATTATTATGCGTGTCGTTATCAAAGCTTTGCCGTAGAGCATTGTATGCCACCCTCAATTCAGGCCAACAGAAGTCTTGGTTGACAACTCGGTAGAATGTTTTGTCTCATGCATCCCTTTAAAACATTTCTTTATTTCCAAATGTGTATTTATGAGTAAAGAGCATACCTTTTCTCAAGGCAAAGAATTCATCATGTTGTTGATTCAGGCTGCAGTAGGATCCTCTCAACAGTCTTGTGGAGAAAAGAGGTTAGATTCTTTTGAACCACTAGTTTTTTTCTGTTTTAATTGAGAAGCAAAGAGTCAACAACACAAACATCATGGGAAAACTGCGATGCTTAATGTTGTGCACAAAAAATAATGGAACATGCAACACTTTTAAACATTCTAAGTTTTACTTTTAACATTGTTTCTGTGTCTGAAGAATACTAATATTTTTAACACTGAAATAACTTTGCTTCATTTTTCTTTAAATAATTTGATTTAAAATAGAAGGTATCATAAAGCATATTGTGACAACTTTGATCCCATCCTAGCGAATATTCAGCTAGACAGTGTTCTACCTGCCTCCGCAAAGGCAGCGCGAAGGCACCTGTTTGCTTGAACATGCAGGACAAAGGTTCGGGCTTGCTGTCACAGCGTGCAATCTGCAGACTGGGACTGCCTCACAATGGACGCGTCTCGGTCTGACGTGAACTTTGAAAAGCATTGCATTTTTAGTCAGAAGCCTGTGCAAATTAAAGTTTATTTTGTTTCTAACAGACTTAGAAACAGGGTTGATGAATTCTTATCAGGTCTGGTCTCAAGATAAAGATGTAGTGTTTGTATTTAAGAAACTGTATGATTTTATTAACCAGTGTCATCCCAATAGAAAAAATAATAAAGGTATTCAAATAAAAAGGAAAAAGAAAACAACACTATTGGCTGAACAACCTATCATTGTTGAGTGAAGGAGATTTGTGATTGTCCTGGAGTCTCTTTACATAAACAAGTTAACTTAGTATCTTTGAAATAACTTTAAAAGCAAGTAAAGAACTTTTGATCTGAGACAACCATTTTCTGATTTTAATGAAAGTCCTTTAAATATTAATTAGGTTCTATTTTTTAAAGGATTGCATAGACATATACAAAAATTTAGTCTAGAAAATTGTATCTGGCATTTAGAGTTTCAATGCTTTACTTGTGGGTTAGAAGAGTTTGCCCTAAGTAATTATATTTTTATTTTGAAGAGATTACTTTTAGCAACGTAGAGAGTGAATCGAGGTCCTAAAAGGGGGCATCATGAGAAGCAATGGTGGGGGGGTACTGTACAGGTTATCCAGGAGAGAATGGTGAGGATGGGGTGGGAGTTTTGGTGCTGATTTGTTGATGAGGGGATTGATCTGAGATATGAGTATCAGCTTGGATGTGGGGGAGCAAAATACTGGAAGCTGAGCAAATAAGAAAATGTGTGGAAGTTGGGTACAGGTTTTTGCAAATAATGAGGTTGAGGTGTTTTTAGACATTTATATTCAGATACATAGATATCAGTTGGGTATTTGGAATTCAGGAGATAAAATAGCGACTTTTCTTGGCTGTCACACCAGCTGCTTGACTGTGGACAAATCATATAACTTCTTATGATTCAGTTTCTTCACTATTGAAATATGTAAGTTTTTATATGGACCTAGTAAGTGAGTTTGGGGGATTAAATAACACACAGTGTCTTTCAAGCTTTTTTTGGATGTGACATAAAATAAGAATTGTGAATATAAACACACACCCACACATTTCCTAGAATAATACCTGACCTTGCTACATGTAATACATTAGGATATTTTCTTTTCTAATTTATTTTATTTATTTAAAAAAGCTGCTTTGACCCACTATTGGGTAACAGCCAGCAGTGTGAGAAAATACTGAAGTGATATGTGTGAGCACCTGGCACAGTGATTGTTACGCTAGAAAAAATAGAGATAGAAGTAGTGATTGTTGCTTTTGAACTAGGAAATAAACTTAATTGAAATAGAGAATTTAAGGACTAAGGACATTATCTTTAGTGGTAATGCTGTAGATATATCTAGTAAGATGTTAAAAAGTATTCATTTGCTTTAATAATCTGGTGATCAGCTATAACATGCTATAGAAATTTCTGTAGTTGATTTGGAATAGTAGATTAAAAAATAAATGTGCACTTTAAATATGTTCAGTTATATTTGTTAATTATTTGTCAAAGTTAGGAAAAATGTAAAAAAATTAATGTGAGATTAGGAAGTAGAATGGATACAGTAAACTTGAAGTTTGAGAGGAGAAAGAGCAAGTTGTTACAGGACTAGGGTTTTTCTTTTGTATTTTTCTTAAATAATTAATTTATTTGACAAACTGTTGGAAAGTTTAAGCAGCTATAAAATGGTTGCACAAATAGGAGAGAATGACAGGTTGGAGGATGGGAAAAACAAGAGAAATAGTTTAAAACGTGGTCCAAAACGTCAACAGATACGGGTAGATTGTTAAACCTATTTGTCTGGGAGACATCATGATAAATGATTAGGAGGAACTGAAATTCTGTTTGAAAGCCTTGGACACATGGTTTAAATGAAAAAGGACTGATGTATAGAGGAGGTAGGAAATGGAAAAAGAAAATGTTTTTGGCTTCCTAAATTCATTGTCATTCTTAAAAGGTAACATTGTGAAACCATGTATCCCAAGAAGATGTGTGCCGAGGAAACAGGACAGTTCCACACCTGGCGTCCCAGCCAGTGAGCTTACCAAAGAGTGCAGAATCTGCCCTGTGACAAGAAAAAGTGTGAGATTGTTAAGACTGTTGCTTTTCTCAAAGCAAATGGAAAGGGTGAGAAAACATAGGCCCATAATTGTTGTAAATCACTTCCTCTGAGGATATAACGTTTATTTTCATGTTATACGACTAATCTGACATTTGAGGGGGCGGCAGAAAATTAGTCTGTCCATTTGGAGATGGTACTCTTATCTATGGTAGAAAGTTGTGGCAAATCTGTTTTCACTTTTTGCTCATCAGCTTTTGAGAAACTTGTTCCTAGATTAAAAAAAAAAATTGCTCAGCCCTGGCCTGGTGGTTCAATTGGTTAGAGCATCGTCCCATACACCAAAAGATTGCGTGTTTGATCCCAAGTCAGGGCACATGCATAGGCTGTGGGTTCAGTCCCCAGTTGGGTTGTGTAGGGGAGGTGACCGGTGTTTCTCTCCCTCTTCTCTCTCTCTCTCACCCTTTTCTCTCTCTCTAAAAGCAATAAACATATACTCAGGTGAGCATTATAAAAAAGACATTGCTCATTTTATAAGTAATATGAATGTTTACTCTTTTTAGTAGAAGATAAAGAGAAATAATGTGTGGAGAAAAGGATACACTTAAAGTGTGACTCCTAAAGTAGGGACTTAATAGGACATAATCATATCAGAAGTGGCCAGTTGCCTTTCAGAAATCTGCTGCAGTTTTATAAAAGTAAATGGCGTTTTTAGGTAGTTTTTAAAATGTAAAAATTGTGTTTATTTTCACTGATGTTGAAGTTCAAGAAGTGGATGACATCCATATGTTATTAACTCAGTGAGAAGTTTACGCCACTGACATACTATTACCATTCACTGCCAGGGAGCTTATTCTAGTCTCACAGCAGCCTGAGCTTCCACTGCACATAGGGGCCCCTTGTGAATCAAGATGTAGTTTGCAGTTAAAATGAAGGGCTGTGGTTATTTTTATCTTTTTTTATACTAACATCCTGTTATACACTTCAACCCATTACAATTTTAACCTCTGTTAGCATTGTTAAGCTAAATCAAGTTGGCACTATACAGTCTTACATTTTTATTTAATCTTGTAAGCTATAATTTAGCTAGACTTTAGTAGTAACAATAGTTGTATCTTGAAAAAGAAAGTAATTGTTCCAAGTTTTACAAATTATGTTTATATTATTGACAGAAGAATAATTCTTCTTATAAATTCAGTTTACTTTTTAGTAGCTATGAGACATGAAAATATTGTTGTTTTGAAATTGACAATTCACAGATATTTTGACAAAGATTTTTCAATAAGGCATTTCTGTTTTGCGCAGCAAGAAAATTCCCCTTGTGTGTAAAAATCCATTACCTTTGCAAAAGTCTCAGCAAATCAAATCTTCATAGGCAAGAGGAGTAAGAAGTCATGATAAATTTTAATGTGGCAAATCCTTTAATTATATTTTTTCTCCTGATGATGTCAGTAGTAGTTCTTTTAGCGTTGGTGACTATTACTAGAGGGAATTTGGGCTAAAAGAGTACCCAGTAAATGTTTGAACGAATCATGTTGAGTTTAAAACATTTAATGATTAGAAATAAAAGTTTTAACTTTTCAGAATTTTCAGTGACTTAATGAAAAACATCCATACACTTAGGAGTTTCCATGGGGTAATAGGAGTTGCACAGTCTTTAATGCCACACAGATCAGATCTCTTTAGGTTTTGGCTCTGCTAGTTACCAATTCTGTGGTCATCAGCAAGTTACTTGGCTTCTTTCATCTTCAATTTTTCATCCATAAAATTACCCCTGTGGTTCTGAGAACTTGGAATAGATACTTCTACAAGAAAATAATTTTTTAAAAATTGTATTTATGTTTCCAAGTCAATCATTAAATCTTATTTAGCCTGTAAATGAATCCATAAAATGTACTGGGAGTATAGTGCCAGTGGTACTGCAGAAGCAAATACTGCTTATGATAATATGTCTTTGGGAAAATATGTTGATTTTGAATATGTTGGAGCTAAAGCAGAAGGATGGGGAATCCAGTTGTTGAGCCACTCAACGGAGCCTCATGTTTGAAGCATGAGTTTGGAGCATAGGGAGTGGGAAGTGAGGGGATAGAACAGAATTGGAAAGAATGATTAAAAATAAAATAAAACTTAGGGAGAGAATTGTTCAAACCAAAATTAAACAATGCAGGCTAATACTGCAATCTAAGAGCCGAGGGATTAGAATTATGGTTTAAACTGGGGCTTTCCTTTCACCCCTCTCTGCTCCCCCATCACTTCCTCACTCTGGTGCTGCTCCGAGTAAAAGGGCAGAGGGGCAGCACAGGAAGTGGTATTGGAGCAGGGGGGGGTTCTGAAGATACTGGGTGGATGGGCATTGCAAGGGGCTTAGTTGAGGTCCTCAGGTGGGTGGGGAGGAGATTCGGAAAGAAGAGAGAAGAAATCTACTGGCCCCAAATTTCCAAAGCAGTCAGGTTTGGCCATCTGTCTCTCTATTGTCAGCCGTACTCTCAACTAGTTGCTAGCTCACCCATTGAAAACTGGATTAAAAAAAAAATCTAAAACAGTTAAAATGGTTGAAGAATGGAACCAAACAGGTATCCTTTTTCCTCCATGTTGCAGATCTCTCTAAGCATGATATTGCATCATAGCCCATCATAACTCAACTGAATAAAGCCACAGGTGATTCTTAAAAGGTATCTCTTCTGTCACCTTTTCATAGCCAACAGCTGCCGTGCACTTGACCCTGCTTACATGCAGTTGACTCTGTTTCACCTTTTGCCTATAGGGGAGGGAACAATGGTAAAGAAGGGGGGTAAGAAAAAGGAAACAATTTCTAGAAGAAGTGGGGTAATTGGAGGCCTTAGTTATTAAGTTTGGATAGAGTGGCTATTTGTATTTAAAAGGATTTACATTTATTCTTGTGTATGTTCGGTGTAGTTATAGGGTAGTATTTTCCCAGAATTTGCTGGTATGTCACCTGCTTGGTAAATTAGAAAACTTGTGCTATGGTTTGAAAGTTTGTGTCCCCCAAAATTCATATGTTGAAATCCTATCTTCCAAGGTGATATTAGTAGGTGGTAGGTCTTTGGGAAGTGATTTGATCCTGAGGCAGAGCCCTAATGAATGGTATCAGTGCCCTTATAAAAGAGGCCTGAAAGAGCTCCCTTGCCCCTTCTGCCGTATGAGATTGTAGTGAGAAGATGGCCATCGATGAAGAAGTGGTGCTCACCAGACACCCAGTCTGTTGGTGTCTTGATCTTGGACTTCCCAGCCTCCAGAACTGTGAGAAGTGAATTTCCATTGTTTCCAAGAGCCACCCAGTCTCTGGTATTTTGTTATAATATCTTGAATGGACTATGACAACTGTGAAGGGCTTTTCAGCTCTTTAATGAAATTCATTAATATCTCAGGTGTCTATTACAAAAATTAACTTGAACACCTGCTTGCTACCACAAGCTGTAGGCCAACTACTGTCTCCATATAAGCTTTCTTTTTCTTAAAGGAAAGTCATATATCAGTGTAAGCTGGCCACCAAGGAGAGTGGACTGGAATGCACATATGTGAACAATGGCGACTTCACTGTACTAGTCATTGGGGTGGTAGATGCAATTGAGTGAGCATGTGTACTGTATGGCCGTCAAATTCAAAATGACTGAACAAGTAGAGCAGTGAAACTGCATCAAATTTTGCATAAGGCTTGAACATTCTGGAAACTAGTCAGATGATTCAAAAGGCCGCAGCTATGGGCAACTGGTGATTGGCAGCTTCATCTTGACAATGCGCCTACTCATGCATCATATCTTGTGCAGAATTTTTTTGCAAACCATCAAATCACCCAGGTGACTCAGCCCTGCTACAGCCCAGATTTGGCATCCTCCAACTTCGGGCTTTTCCCAAAACTAAAATTGCTTTTGAAAGGGAAGAGATTTCAGAATGTCAATGAGATTCAGGAAAATACAACAGGGCAGCTGATGGCAATTGGGAGAACTGTGTGAGGTCTCAAGTTGCCTACTTTGAAGGGGACTGAGGAGGCATCATTGCCCTACATACAATTTTCTTGTATCTTGTATCTTCTTCAATAAATGTCTCTATTTTTCACAGCACATGGCTGAATACTTTCCACACAAGTGTGTGTGTGTGTGTGTGTGTGTGTGTGTGTGTGTGTGTGTGAGAGAGAGAGGGAGAGAGAGAGAGAGAGAGAGAGAGATAATCTGTCAATATGTAGGTGACACAAAGCAAAAAAAATTAAGTAAAATACAAACATTTTTATCTAAAAACTTAAAACTGCAGGTTAGGCATTCTAAGGTTCATTTGTCAGCTCCGTGATGATTAGACATATAGGATCCCTACCATCTTGTAACATACCTTCCCAAAGAAAAGTGTTTTAGTGGGGGGTCTTTTAAATGAAGTTTGACATTATAAACTTTTTAGATTTAAATTTTTTGTTCATCCTTAACCCACCTTATGGCTAAATACCCCTTTATGGCTAAATATTAATATTAATATTCAATATTATTTTGGGATCCAAAACTAGCATTCCAACTATACAGACTTACACAGCCAGTACCTCAGTCATGATTTTTAACTTATTCCATCTCATTTAGGTTGATGTATAAATATAATGTGTTTGAAAGTATGAGATTTAAATTATTTGGAATTGAGTATAATTTATAAATAATAAATATAGAAATTAGAAGATATTTGTCTATGAAAAGATGATGAAATGGTTGCAGATACTGTCAAGAATCACCTTTTGACTTTATTTAGTTATGATCTAATGCCTAGAGAGATATTTAAATTTGAAAATTTATGAGGAATATAAAAGAATGATAAAACTTACTTTACGATGAGACATGGTATCTTATAAATTAGAAAAGTAGCCAGAGTTTTTGCTCGCTGTGGAACAATACTGTTAAACAAAGTCATCATCATCATCATCCATACTCTCTTCTTTTAGAGATGAACAGCTACCACCTTAGTTTATAGGCAACCCAATACAGCCTGAAACACAATACCTCTTATATTGTAAAATTCACACACACTCACACTTGCATCCATGTCCACTTGCACACATAACACATTGTTAGAAGCCAGAGTCTTCACTAAGAAACTGGTGATAACTTTTTAACAATGGGAATGTGACTAGAACGATGTTTCCAAGCACCTGTTCTTTCATGTTCTGGGAATCCTCTTCTGTGCGCTGAAATACCTGCTGCTTGTTTAGGGAGCGTTGTTACTAATCACAGAAAATTCTTAGACTAGACTTTGCTGATACAGATGTTCAAATTTGAAGCAGTTAAGTTTAATTACTTGTTTTACCAGCTAGGAGGAATGCTATAATTCACTATGGTTTTTTTCAAGCCTTTCTCTGTTTACTTTCTGCTGCTTGAGCTCTCTCAGAGGTGATCAAGGGAGGCTGTTGTGTACCAGAGTTCATCAAGAGCATGAACTTTGGACCCACATTGTGTGGGTCCCAATCCTCAGCCTATTTAACTTGTTTTGTGATTTTGGGTAAGTTATTTAGCCTCTCTGTGCCTTGGGTTTCTCATCTTAAAGTGGGGATGGTGATAGTGCTTCCCTCATGGGATTATTGTATGATTTTAATGACTACCACCTTGTAAACAATGACTATGGGTGGTTTTTTATTTAAAAATGAGCTGCGGAGATTACATATTGTATGATTTCCTTTATATGAAACATCCAGATTAATAGACAGATCCATAGAAATAGAAGGTGATTCACGTTGCCCATGCAAGGAGGCTTGCAGGGATTGGGGAGTGACTGCTAATGGATGCGGGTTGTTTTTCTAGCGTTGTTGAAAATGTCCTAAAAGTGATTATGATGATGGCTGCAAGAGTCAGTGTACATGCTAAAGACCCCTTTAATAGTGAGTTCTGCAGTATGTGAATTTTATCTGTTAAAGCCCTTATAGACAAATCTGATGAACATCTTTGTTGCACAGTGGCACAAGTGTTTCTTGTGTCACCACCATTAAACTTCTCGTTGCCCCGTCTCAGTGATGTTGCTGTTTCTGTGGCCCCTTGGCCACATTGAAAAGGAATGGGGACATCAGGAAACTTCTCTTTTTCTCAGGTGAATTTGAAGGAAGAGTGTTCCCTCCGAGAATGACAGAACGGAGAATATTCAAGTGCCTTGCAAGGCTTGTCAGCTCTCTCTCCACGTTGTCAGGGCTGCGGTTTATACTATGCATGCTCCTAGTTCTGAGATTCTACATTCTAGAATTTGAAGGGGAATAATAGAAGAAGTCAAGTATTTATGAGATGAACACAAAATTGTCTCAGTAAGAATGAAAATTTTTTGGCACTTATAAGCTAAGGAGTTTTTTTACTTGGTACTGACATTTGAAAAGTACAGTTGAAGAAGTTTTATAGGATTGCCAACAAAGTGTAATGTCAGAAATATGTGTAGATATCAAAGGTAGAATATCAAATGTATTTATTAATTTGAGAAAAACAAGATTGAAGAATTGAAATAAATTATGTATATGAAAATGTAGGCTTTTAGTGAATATATTCTCAAATGTAAGTCTGATACATTCTTGCTGAAAATGGAAAGTCATAGATTCCTATTAGAATGTACTACATCTGTGAAGTCCATTGCTAATACATTCCAGTCTTTGGAAATACAAATTGTCATTTCGTAACTTGATTGTATTTTCAGTATATATTTCATAAATTATATTTTATTATATAGTGATATTGATTGTGTTTTGAAGAAAAATTTCACTGTGTTTTCTTTTTATTTTAGGGGAAGTGTTTTAAAATCACTTTCCTTGCACACAAAAGCACTGAAATGAGTAGCAGGGCATCGAAGGAAAGTGTATTAATGTTTTATGATATATCATATTATATACTTCTCTTGCATGATCTATTCTAAATACTTTTAAAAAATCACAGATAGCAACAATTGGAAATACTTGGATTTATTCCAGTTTGTATCCTTTAAACTTCAAATAAAATATCCATGTATGTAGGCTTATTTTGCATGGTGTGTAGGTTTAGAGACAGGGGTTACTGGAAGAAGAAGTGCATCACTTATAGCTTGCTGAGCTGAAATTCACAGTAAAATAATATTTTTTCCACTATTATCAATTTTCAGTATGTATTCTGTTTCTAGTGTGTGACTGAGTCACTGAACCAAGAAGGTGTTTACCTGCAAGGTGAGCTGGCCGAAACAGGAGAAGCTTTTAAGTTCTAAAATTTCAGCCTGAGTCTTCCTTAGAGGAGGGAATAAGTGGGTCTCCTCCCTTTTTTATACTCTGTGTCAATCACAAAGACCCTTTGTACTGGTGGGACCTTGATGGTAGCTGAGTGCTGGCTGTTTATCATGTTCCTGTCATCCTAAAATGGAAAATAAAAGGGGGTGCGGAACACGGGGATCTCAGACCTTAGAGAATATGTTGCTTGTGGCAGCCCAGGACCTCTGAATCCAAGCTGCTCTGGATCCAAGCTGTGCTTTCTTAAGTGATTTGTTCACTGAAATGAAGCATGTCATGCTTATGGTTTTGAGTTCTTTAGGTGTAGTTAGAACAAGAATGATATTTAAAATCAGATGATAGAAAGCAGTTGAGCTAATGAGATTTGATTTCTTCTGTCACAGAAACATCAGACTATTATATTGGAAGCACAATTGCTATCTTAACTCTGTTTCTTGCTTGAATGTTCAAAACTGGTTTTTGAATTGGATAATTCCAAATTCTAACATTGGGTTGGCCAAAAAGTCTGTATGTTTTTCCATAAAGTAAAAGACACATTTTTCATTTTCACCAATAACTTTCTTGATTTGGATATTTTGAGTACATCAGCTATCTCCCACGTGGTATAATGTTGTATGTTCTCATTAATGTGTTCATTTGATCATGATCAACTTCAATTTGACTGCATAACTGTGATACATCATCTCGCAAGAAATCTCTAGCATGAAACTTCACAAACCACTTTTGACACATTCAGTCAGTCACAGTACCTTCTCCATATACTGCACAAATCTTTTTCTGCATTTCAGTTATGTTTTTACCTTTCTTGAAATAATAAAGCATAATATGCAGAAAATGTTGCATATTTTCTTCTACATTCAATATTAAAATGGCTACACAAAAATTCGCCAATTTTGATGAGTTTTTTTAAATGCACGCTGATGTGACAGCTGTCACCATAGAATCTAACAAAATTGTTTTGAATGAAGTTAAAGGTAAGTGCTATCAGAGCCACCCTGCAGAAAAAAGCAAATGAACCTTTGGCCAATCCAATATTTTGGATAAACCTCCCTTACAGCATGTTATTCTAAGATATTTTCAGGGACTGTTGTAAAAGATAAGACTTTCCTCACCTTATCTTTTTTTTTAAACATTTTTTCTATTTATTTAGAGAGAGGGGAAGGGAAGGAGAAAGAGAGGGAGAAACATCAATGTGTGGTTGCCCCTCATGTATCCCCAACTGAGGACCTGGCCTGCAACCCAGGCATGTGCCCTGACTGGGAATCAAACCAGCAATCCTTTGGTTCGCAGGCCCTCGCTCAATCCACTGAGCTACACCAGCCAGGGCTCTCCTTACCTTTTAAAATCACCAGCAACTTCTACTGGTATGAAATGTGTAGGGAGATTTACTACGGTCAGCTAACCTTGAAATTACTTGAGTCCTAAGAATTTTATAATTACTACTGATTAGCCATTTGATTTCATATCTTTTACCCATTGCTCATTGTTTGATTTACTGTGCTGATTTGTAGGAGCTCTTTAATGCTTTTAATATTTATTTTTTCCTGTTATACTGCCGTATCAGTCAGTTATTGTGTAAACCACAAACTCTTAGGGGCACATAACAAGCAGGTCAGCTGGCCCAGCTCTGTGTCACACTGCGGGTCTGTGGGGCCCTTGGGGCAGGTCTGCTCCCCTGTATCCATGCTGAGGCCTAAGCTGAGGGGATGGAAGCTATGCATGGAAGCTGTCCTCGTGGCAGTGGCATGAGATTTGTTTTCATTAATATAGTCTCCAAAATATCAATACACGTATGTGTACTTTATTTGTACTCCGCATATGTAAGTGTCTGCTCATTTACCAAAGCATTTCCTTTGAATATAAGTTCCCTAGCTGTAGTCCAGAGTCATTTTGTTGTATAAACCATACTTATTAACTATTGCCTTCCAAGCATTCAACTCAGTTTTCATGGAAAAAAACTTTCTTCCTTTTTTGGTTTATGTAATATGTAGGTCAGTTACATAATTACATTAACAAATGCAAATGATATAAACACATTTGGAGAGAAACAGCTGACACTTGGCAAGCATGTAACTCAACTGGTATGGATAGACATGTATGTGGTCACATTGGGTGTGGTTTTTATCTTTGAGCAATCAATGTAAATATTAAAATGTTTTACAGAGAGGAAATAGGGGAGGTAAGATAAATTTGTCCTATATATGTAGTCTCTTGCATGGAGATTAAAGAACTTTTACTGCAAAGAGTACATTTAAAAATGTCTACTAACTTTTGATTGTACATCTTTGGTCTCTGTAATATCATCACTGTCCTCCTTTCCATTCTTTTAGACTCCTTCCATTTTGTTGCTGTTTTTTATTATAGTAAAGCCAAACTTCAAAATCATCCTTTTACTGTAGGAACCACTTTATAGATTTGACATATGACAAGTCTGTCCAGAAGGTATCCAGCCATGTACTATGGAAAATAGAGACATTCATTGAAGAAGATACAAGATACAAGAAACCTTGTACACAGGACAATGACACCTCAGTCCGCTTCAAAGTAGGCACCTTGAGACCTCACACCGTTCTCCCAATTGCCATCAGCTGCCCTGTCATATCTTCCTGAATCTCATTAACAGTCTGAAATCTCTTCCCTTTCAAAGGTGGTTTTAGTTTTGGGAAACGGCAGAAGTTGCAGGATGCCAAATCTGGGCTGTAGCGGGGCTGAGTCACTCGGGTGATTTGATGTTTCACCAAAACTCTGCACAAGATGTGATGCATGAGCAGGTTGCTTTGTTATGATGAAGCTGCCAATCACCACTTGCCCAAAGCTGTGGTCTTCTGAACATCCAGATAGTTTCCGCAGAGGAATGTTCAATCTTAACACAAAATTGATGCAGGTTCATTGCTCTACGCACTCAGTCATTTTGAATGTGACGGCCACACAGTGCACATGCTCACTCAATTGTGTCTGCTGCCCCACTGACTAGTGTAATAGTGAAGATGTTATTGTTCCTGCATGCACATTCCAGTCCTTTCTCCTTGGCTGCCTGGTCACATCAATGTTGCACAAATCATTCTTGTTATATTGACTGGACTTTTCTGGACAGACCTTGTATATCTTGATGCATTTTTCTTCTAGGCTACATATAACTGAAGTTAAAGAATTCATGAACTCTCTGCAAATTGTGTTAAGTTAATTTGATGTGTTGTGAAATTCAAAAAAAAAAAAAAAGTACTTTATTTAAGTGCATATTACTGCCCTGGCTGGTGTGCCTCAGTGGATTGAGTGCCTGCCTGCAAACCAAAGTGTTGCCGGTTTGATTCCCAGTCTGAGCACATGCCTGGGTTGTGGGCCAGGTCCCTAGTAAGGGGCACATGAGAGGCAACAACACATTGATGTTTCTCTCCCTCTCATTCTCCCTCCCTTACCCTCTCTCTAAAAATAAATAAATAAATAAAATCTTTTTTAAAAAATAAAATAAAGTGCGTATTACCAATACTTAGTGTTTCATAGGATCATAGAGTTTTAGAGTAGGAAAGGAAGTAGAGATTATATAATAGAGCATCGTTGCTTTTCTGTTGAGGAAATGGAGTTTCCGAGGAATTTGGTGCCTTGTTACAGCTTATACAGTAGAGGCAGAGTTAGAAGTAATTTTGAATAATTTACTTTAAAATACAATTGAGCCCCAGCTGGTGTGGCTCAGTGGATTGAGTGCCTGCCTGCGAACCAAAGGGTCGCCAGTTCGATTCCCATTCAGGGCACATGCCTTATTGGCAGGCCAGGTCCCCAGTAGGGGATGTGTGAGAAGCAACCACACACTGGTGTTTCTCTGCCTCTTTTTCTCCTTCCCTTACCCTGTCTCTAAAAATAAATAAATAAAATCTTTAAAAAATACAATAGAAATTATTTGCATAACAGTTGAATATTTTGAAATGTAAGCGAAGAACATGACAGAAGATTTAGTATTTTCATACTCTTAAATAGTACAATTTGATAGGAAGCCTTTTTGAGAGGAAAGGTGAAATTAAATAGAAAGATCTAGAAATTAAGGAAGATAAAAGTTTGGTCAAAATAGTATTAATATACAGGGTCCAATAGAAGTAAGGCCTGCTTGAGTGTGGTTGGTAGGGTAATAATATGGGTATAATAATTTATATAGTTTTAATTTGAACATTTCACCTAAAATGTCACATGGTGTGCTTGAGTGTGGTATTGTTGTGTTACAGAATTACATGTGTATGATTTTGTAATAAAAGATTTTGTAATAAAAGGGGTGTTATTTGTGTCTGACCCCGCATATTTTGGATTTTATATATGAAATAGTTTTAACTATATCAGAAATACCATCAGATGGGGTTATTAATCTTTCTATTTGAAATAATAAATATTTCTGATTATTGCCATTAGAAATCTTCGGAATTTCTCTCTTGTGACTAGACATTAACCCAGAAGGGAGAATCACAGCTGCCGTGTCATCTGAGGGCTCTGCTTTCTGTCCTGTGTCTCAGCCTTTTCTTTCTGCCTCGCCTCCCTTCTCTACTCTGTTTCTTTTCCGGTCTTTTTGTTTGTTGGTGTTTTCTGCTTTTTTGCTTAAATACATAACGTGAAGGAAGTAACAAATAGTGCACCAAGTCATTTAATATTAAATATTCATTATGCCATTTTAAGTGTGACAAATGTGTGACATTTTAGAAAAGATTAAATTTATATTACTACTTCCTAATGCACTAGTGATAAATTCTTAAGAGGAAAAAAGTTTATATTAGTGTATATTTATAATCATTTCTGATCTTTTATCATGAATTGATCGTTTTCTTTATGAAATGTAAACAGGTAGATATTGAAGATTTATTTGAACAGCAATTTGTACATATTAGGATTTTAGTTGTTTTTATTTAGGCATCGCAGTTCCAAGCTTTAAGCTCACTGGATATAATGAATTACCATTTAAATGTAATCTCTCAAATTTAAGATACAAGAATTTATTCTAGGAAACCAGAAATGTCCTAAACTTCATTTTACACTTATTACCTTTAAGGACATTATTTTATTTCTAATATTAATGTTCATTTTGTTGAAAAATAACTGACTAGATTTCCAAAGAGATTTATAAAAAGAGATTATTTTTTAAAGCTATGAACTACTTGAAATTTTATGAGTCTGAAACTATGTTGTAGAATATAGGATTTACTTATTTTTTCCGATCAAATTTGCCACGCTAAGAATATGCTATAATTGAAATATGAAACTTTGACATAAAGCAGGAATTGGAATGTTACTAACAGCTGTTGCCATAAAAGAGATTGGCTAGAATTTTATTGTGTATCTCAAACATTACCTTCTTACAAGTCTCCTTTTTCCAGCTTACTGAATGTAAGTTCTAATTCTGCTCTGCTTAACCTCACCTCAGCAGTCAAATACTGTTTCTTTTTGTTCCAAACATGAATTAAATAGATATTAGGCTGTTCACATCTACCTTGTATAAGGTTCTGTTTTGCCTAAAAGTATTCTTTTCAAAACATAGTTCCTTTGGATTTAACTGTTTTTACTGGTTAATAACATCCAGAGCTGCTCCAGATCTTGATCTCTTGCCCTGTATCTAACCCTACCAATCTAACTAGGTTCCCTGGTTTTGGCTGTTGAACTTTTTGTTTAACTTCAGCATATTTCTTCTCTTCAGCGTTCTCTCTCTCTTTTATCTGTCAGCTACGTTTTCTCTGTAAGTGGTCATCTACAAGGTGGGAATAATTACACAGACCACATTTTGGGCACAACATGCTTTCTTTCAGTGCCCAGTTTTATTTGGAGTGTAATTTTTAAAATGCTGATAAACCCTGGGTAGAGCCTGTTTATTATTCTCATATATTTGCAACACTGTACTATGGGAAATAGCGCAGAAAGTCAGATTTCTGGATATGCAGCTTAAGTGAAAGAAGCCTCACATTCTTACGGGAAGAGCTAACAACACACTAGGGAGAGACAAACGCTTGAGTTTGAATCTGAGGAACAGATATTTATCTAAATGTAAGCTTCTTTGATGGAGTCATATGTTAATCAGAATTTTGCATGTGACTAGCACGTAAGTGCATGTGACTTAAAAAATTCACCATAGAGGTTAATGTCTCCCAGCGTTTCAGAGCCAGTTTGCCCCTTCTTCCAGCTGGAAAGGGGTATGGAGGTTAAGCCTTTGATGAAAAACGAAGTAATTATACCTGGGTACTAGTGAGTGCTTACTTTGTGCTCGGCACTGTGCTAAGGGCCTTATAAACAGTATTGAGTTAATCTTTACCTCTCCCTGCTACCCACTGTGCTAAGTACTGACATTTTCTCCATGTTACATGTGACGAAACAGGCTTTAAGAGGGTAAGCAATTTGCCATGGATTGTATAACTGGAAATAAAAAAGGTTGATTTGAGTTTGGGACTTTCTAACCTCAGAGCCTGCTTTCATTTCTCAGTCTACCTGACTACGCCGGTACCTCCCAATCTTTTCCGCATCATCCTGTACTTAGAAAGTGTTAGTGGCCTTTTTACGGCATAGTGGGAAAAATGGAGGCCACTGACCTAAGGGTTCTGGGCAGCCCAGACGTCTCTCCTTGCACCCTCAGCAACTCAAGTCCAAGTAAGGAGGGGTTAGCACTAGTCATATGGTTCAGTCATTCTTGGCAGGCACACCTGTTGGGACACTGTTCTGCACTACAGTGTCTCTCTAGAAAGTGGGAGGTGAAGGGTGAGAGCATTTTTCACAATGCCACAGTGCCTCTAGCTTCCCTTATCACCGCAGGCTAGGACTGGTGACGACGTGGTGTCAGTTCTATTATGTTTGTCTCTCTCTGCTTTTTTTTTTCAGCTGTAGTAATAACAACATAAATTGGTGGTTGAGTTTTGTTCATTCAGGAAATATTTGAGTGTTTACTGTGTGCAGGCTGCTAGAGGAAATGATATGTGCTGCTGTGGTCTGGGTATTTGCGTGTCTCCCCCATTCTGCCTCCGGTTCATGTACTGAAATCCTAACCCCAAAAATGGGGGCCCTAGGAGGTGGGGCCTCTGGGGCATGACTAGGTGGTGAGTGCTCTGGGACAGAGGTGGGCAGTCTTGACTGGGAGCAGTGTCCTTATAAAAGAGACTCAAGAGAGATCCTTTGTTCCTTCCATTACATGAAGATACAGCCAGAAGGTTCCATCTGTGGACCAGCACATAGGCCCTCACCAGGCATCAGATGTGCTGGTACCTTCGTCTTAACTTGAAGAAATAAATCTTTGTTGTTTATAAGCTACCCACTGGATGGCACTTTGTTAAAGCAGCTCAGATGGACTAAGATATTTGTCCATGAGTTAGTTTAATAAGGAATGTGAAATGTCATAACATAGTGGTAAGAAAAAAGTAAAATTAACAGGAAGGGTGCTGTGATTAGTTTAGGAAGTACAGTGAACATTTCACTAACAAGAAGCATCTTAATCCAAACCTTGAAAGAATAATAGAATTAAAACACAAGAGGTCAAGCCCTGGCCCTGGCTGGTGTAGCTCAGTGGATTGAGCGTGGGCCTGCAACCAAAGGATTGTGGTTCAATTCCCAGTCAGGGCACATGCCTGGATTGCAGGCAAGTTCCCAGCAGGGGATGGATGAGAGGCAACCACACATTGATATTTCTCTCCCTCTCTCCATCCCTTCCCCTCTAAAGATAAAATAAATTTAAAAAATCTTTAAAAAAAGAAAAGAGGTCAAGCCTTGGCTGGTGTGGTTCAGTTGATTGGAGTGTCATCCTGTATATTGAATGGTTGAGAGTTCAATTCCCAGCCAGGGCACACACCCAGGTTGTGGGTCAGAGCCCCAGTTGGGGTGCATACAAAAAGGCAACCAATTGATCTTTCTCTCCCTTTCCCTCTCTGGCTCCTCCCCTTTCTCCTTCCCTCCTTTCTCTCTGAAAGCAATGAAAAAAAATGTCCTCTATTGAGGATACAAAAAAAAAACATAAGAGGTCTAGAGGTTGGTGATGAGGACAATAATGCAGATTCAGCTGACGGCATCAGGAGACACTTGCATGTTAGAAAGCTTATAACTGTGTTTACATGTTAAAAAGAAAGGAGGGTTGGGGAAGAGGGGGAGAAAATAAAAGAACCCTGTCTTGCCCTGTAATTCCTTTCAGTCACTACTTATTTCTTTCCTCCTCTTTACAACCAGATTTCTCAAATCAGGTGTCCACATTTGCTTTTTCACTTACTTATGTGTCACTATAATCTGATTTCTGCAGCATCATGCCTTTGAAATTGATCTCCCTGAGATCATCGGAGGTACCCTGTAACTAAATCTACGGGACACTTACTTGTTTTTAACTTAAAAGGTCTCTCAACTACTTATGATACTGTTGCCTACTTCTCATTTCTTAAAACATTATTTCCTTGGTTTCCCTTAGATCACACTCTCTTGATACTTTTTGTCTAGTCATTCCTCCTTTTTCCTTCTCTTACTTGTACCAATCCTTAACTTTTCCTATATTCAATATTCTTTTCTAGGAGCTCAACTTTTCTTACTCTTTATATTCTCTGTGGGTTATCTGTCACTTCAGTTTACTATTTACATGCTGATCACCCTGTAATCTATATCTGTAGCTCAGCTCTCTCCTGAACTTCAGATCAGTATATTAAATTGCTTACTTAGTTGTTTCACCATCCCTTAGGATAAATCTGTCCAAAATTGAACTCATTGCCTTGGCCAGTGTGGCTGAGTTGGTTGGAGCATCATCCTATAAACCAAAAGGTGGTGGGTTTGATTCCTGGTCAGGGCACATGCCTGGGTTCCAGGTTTGGTCTCAGGTTGGGGCATGTGCACGAGGTAACTGATCATTGTTTCTCTTTCACATCAATGTTTCTCTCCCACCCTGCCCCTCATAAAAAAAATGAACCTATTGTTTCTGCCTCAACATTTCTCCTAACCTCCTCTTCCCTCAAACTATTTTCTTCGAATATTCATTTTAGTGAATGGAATTGCCTCTTACCCAGTTGGTCCCAGATGAAAATTTGGCCATCATCCAAACTTCTTCTTTCCAATTACCTGAATATTCAGTCATCAAGAATTATCTGTTTTAGCTCCTTACTATATCTTAAGTCCCCAAGACTCTCTTCATGCCCACTACTGGTGCTCTGCTCCATAATTAGAGGCCACTGCTGTTGTCCTGGTTACCATAGCTACCTTCCCATAGGTCTCCAGGCATCTATTGTCTCTTCTATCCAGCTCATTTTCCATCTGTAACCAGAGAGCCTTCCAATTATGTGCTTCCAGTTTAAAGCCATTCAATGATAAACTTTTTCAGGTAGTTTATAAGGCCTTTAAAAAGGTCTGGTGTCATCTGAGGGGCTAAAAACACAGAAATTGGAGTCTATTGTTTGGACTCGAATACCACTTACTAACTTGTGTGATCTTGGGTAAGTTACTTGTCTTCCCTTTGCCTCAATTCTTTGCTGTTTTAAAAATAGGGCTAATAATAAATTTTAGGATTATTGCTAGAATTGAGTGATTTGTTAGAACAGTGTCTGGTGCTGTTGCTGGGAAGGGACCAGGACCGAGGCAGGTCTGCCCTGGTGTGGTCTGGAATGCGCGGGTTCTTGACTTCATGCAGGAAAGATTTCACGCCATGAGTCCAGGTGGTTTTCAGAATGTGTTTATTAAAGCTGGGGACAGTGCAACAAAGAAAGGGCTTAACATAGGAAAGACATGATCCTAACATGAAGGAGCTTAGGTGGAGCTGCCTTGGTCCTTTAGAAGCACAAGGAAAAGAGGTAAGCCTAGGCAGGGGTGCCATGGCCCTTTAGAAAGAAAGTCACAGAGGCAGAAGATGTGAGTCAGATGGGCTGCGTGGACTCAGAAAACAAGTTACACAGGCAAGAGGAGGGCCTTTGGAGACAGGTTCAGGGGGTTAGCCGAGATGAGCTGCTCCCCTGGTTGCAAGCCGTCTGGGAACCTTTAGAGCTTAGAAAGAAAACAAAGATACACACCTGAGGAAAGAAGGGGAGGTGTGCTCATGGGAGAGCGCAGAGCAGGGTCCTTTGTCTTAAGGTTTTTATCTGTTTTCTAAAGGTGGGATTTTCAGGGGCAGTCTGAGGGGAAGATCTCAGTGCAATATTCATCAGCTTTCCAGCCATGTCCTTTAATATGCTGATTCATCAAAATGAGTGTATCAGGGTCATTCTCTGGTCAGTTTCACCTGTAAAGTAGGTCACCTAAGAGGGGCACAGACTGAATGTGTAAACCATTTGCTCCTGAGTGTCCTTGGTTAGGAAAGATAAGAATTTTAAATTTTTTATTTGGAGGTAAATTGTTTGACCATTTAACTATCTATCTCAGTTTTCCCATTCCACTTGCCCAGGACTTTTCCTAGTCCTTTCTATCCTGCCTCAGTACATAGTCGTTAGTCAATAGATGTCAACACTTACTGTTGTAATTGTTACCTTACCAAATACATTATTTAGAGAAATCCAGTCTTATGGCACTCATATGGTCATTCGCTGGTTAAAGTACAAGAATTTCTGTGATTTCAGCAAATATGAGGAGCATGTGGTAATCAGTTCCTTGTAGACACATACTAGCAAAATATAAATCTACATATGCTGGGTACTAAATGAGAGAATAAATAGCTGAACACCATAGGAGTTCAAAAGAGGAACAAGATATTTTGTGAACATTTGATCTGTGTAAAAGAATAAGCAGGGCAGTGGCAGCTGTAACAGCTAATATTGCTTGAGCCCTTACTATGTGCGAGGCGCTGCGTTCAACACTTAATGTGCATTATTTTTCTTGAAAGCACTTTTAAGAAATATCATTTGTAGTTCTTTTTATGAATGAGGAAACTGAGGCTGAAAAGATGAGGCATCCCTATCAAATGTAAAGCTAAAATTCAAGCCCAGGTAGATGACAAAGGAGTTCTCCAATTATTCATACTTTAAAATGTTTCTTCTTATCGTCACATGTCTCTTGAGGCACACAGACACAGACACACGTCATCTGTCTAGTGGTTTTTAAAAACAAGTTAGTGTTACTTTAAATGTTTATAAAATATAGTATATTTATCCAAATTTTCTCACATATAAAATATATTCTGCAAGTACACTATAGTCTCAGTGTAGGAAGGAAAAAATATCAAGCTTCAGACTTATAACATGAAGAATTTTGGAAAAATATGCTAGTTGATTTTTAGCAGGCAAAAAAAAAAAGAAAATGATATTACAGGTTATGTTACCTCAGGCTTTTTAAGTGAGACATTCTGAATTATGTTTAGTGGTGCTTGTGTTAAATATATGCATCTCTTTGATGGTGTTTGCAAATTCCGCAAATGTAGAAAAGAACTAATAGCCTATTGACAATTCAGAAGTTCTGTTCAGGCTTGATTTCATCTGACTCTGTAGGCTTAGTGCATTTCATTGAAAGTAGAGCGTTTGGAATAGAACTTTTGTTTGAAGATTTGGAGTGTTTATATTGGGCTTTTATTTTATTTGTGACAGACCTTAAATGGTGTTACACCAAGGGCTGTATTTTCAAACACCAAATAGGCTAGTTTCTCGTGAGGATAGATTGGCTTTGGCTGCCACCTATGTGGTAATACCCTTTTTCTTTCATTTCTTTGGAAAAGATTATCTGACAATTGTTATCACTCATCCCAAATTTAATTTGGTATCATGCATACCTATTGCGCAGTTTTCTTTTTGTTCTTTCTTTTGAAAAATCTTTAAAAGTTAATCTCAGTGTTTTTTTTATAGCTTGCCCTAGCAGGCCAAAACTATGGAAATTTTTTGGTTTTGTATAGCCTTCTTCTGTTGTATAGGCTTTTTAATAGTGTTTTTTTGTATAGGCTACACAGAATGTACAGTCTTCTGCTCTTTTTATTTTTTTGATAGAGAGATTATAAACTATGTTCTTAACTGTCAAGATGAAGACAACACAGTTCACAAGTTAATTGAGCTCGTATATGACTTACTGCTTCTCGCTAATACCAGGTGAGAAGGCTTTTTCTTTGATGATTTTCCTGCACACATATTAATTTGCATTAGTTGGCATTCATTTGTATTCCAGGTGACTTCTGATTTTCTCTCCCTTTCAATAACATCTTGGAAATGAAGTGTTGGATATTGGTAACTCTTCCACTATTTGAGTCTGTATCGTAATTTCAGATTGTCCGTCCTGGCCTTTTAGTTTGAACTAGGAGTGAGGGAAAATGCAACTTTAAACTCCTTTTTTTTTTTGAAAACAGATTATACTTTACTTTAAAAACTGAAATGAATTTTAATATAGAAAACAAACAAAAGTATTTTACAAATTTATTGCTCAAAAGTGATATTTCTTTGAGGAAATGAGCAGGTACCCTTTGAGAGATGAAATACTATAGTTTGTACAACAAAATTAAATAATGAAATTAAATTTAAAAAATGAAACGGTCATCAAGGTATTGTGGGTCATGAAATCGAAGGTGAAAGGTCACACACTATTAACGAATAATCTAAAAGGATGGCTGCATCATGATTTCTCATCAGTGTTCCAACCGTGCCTCTCTTTGGGTTACTTGAACACTTAGACAGACATTCAAGCAACTTTTTCAATAAAATGGTTTTTGTGTGACTATTAATGTTCCCATGATTACCGTGCAGAGGTAGCACTGTGTTGAGCACAAAGTCAGTGCTAGTTTGGCAAGCACGCTTTGGGAGACGCCCTTCCGGCCTGTTCCCTCTGCAGCCACATCCTGTTCTCCTCCGGACTTGGGTCCTGAGTGTGGGCCTCCTGCCGCCGCCGTGAGCCCTGCTCCCCTGCCTTTGAACGATTTATTTTAATACTGAATGTTCGACATGGTAGTAGAATGAGCACAAGATCTAGAATTAGACTAATCTGTTGAAATTCCATGTTCACCATGTGGGTCACAGGGTAGGAGTGTACTTCACCGAACCTCAAAGCTGACCTTGTGACTGTGTTTGGTCAAAGGAGTGTGAGTGGATGTGATGTGTGTCACTTGCTGGCAAAAGCTTCAGGAGCCCACGTCTCCATCGCCACATCCCCTGTTCTTGTCTTGCCAATTGAGGCAACATGGTCAAAATGGAGCATCTGCCAGCCTCTGAGTGACTAATGAACAGAGCCCTCCAGCTGAACTTAAATTGTGAGCAAAAAATAAACTTTTATTGTATTTCACTGAGATTTCAGGCTTGTTCCTTCCTGCTGTGAAACCATATCCTTAATAATACGGAACTACAAAAAATAGTTTGCAATATTACTGTGAATAAAGCAAAGTCTTTACCTGTTGTAAATGAAGATACGACCTTTAGAAAATACAAAATGCTTATGGCAGTTTTTTACCTCAAAAAATTCATCTTGAGCAACCTGGTTTTTGGAACCAGAGAATATACATGATGAAGATGCGGTGCTTACAAGGCACGTTGGAGTCCAGAAGTTAAATTCCTAACCAGTGTGCTTATGGAGAACACGGGGTGTGGGGGATGTTAGGCAGTGACGCCTGTGGGTTTCATTTCATTTAGTGTACGGCAGCCCAGGCCTGGTAGTAGCAAGAGAAGCTGCTTAACACCACTGAACACCACAGGTCCTGAGAGAACGGTGAAAGAAGATTAGGGACTGTAGATAAAGGTTATCAGTATTCCCTAGTTATGCAGCTGGTTGTTGCCGTTTACAGGGCTGCTCTCCAAGCATCCGCTTTGGTTGCCTTGGGGGTTGGGACAGAAAGCAGCTCAGTTGATGGGAACAATTTGCCTACAGTTGTGAAAATGTGCACCATTTTCTAGCTGCTGAATCTTGAGCAGGTTCTTTATACCTCCCACCCCCCCATGAAATGGGCAGGATAATGTCTACTGATAATGTAAAGATATGAGATGAGGTATTGGGATAACATATTAAATGCTTGGCTCTGTGACTGCAGTTTAGAAGGTGCTAAAAATCAGAGTTCCCATCCCCTTTTGTTAACTGCATTTGTTGAGAAAGGTGGTACTGATGGATTATCAAGACTTTCCCCACAAGATATTAGAACTAACACTATTCCTTTTCTTGTGAACAGTATCCTTTGTAAAATCCCATTATTTTCCTTCATAGCATATAGAACTCATGGGACTCTGAGTTTAGCACACATGAGCTCTTTTTTATCCCAAAGGCTTGCCAGAGTTACCCTATCCAAACAGGTCCTCCTTTCCTTCTCTTGTATACCCCTAATTAAACAGATTAGATTTGATTGCTTCTTTAATTGTTCAGCAGCATAATTATTATGCTCATATTTATGCATGTATATTCTACATAATTAATTCTATAGAAATGTTATTTCTTGCACATAGTGACGTCCATATGAGTAGGTATTAGACTAGAAATCTTTTTGTGAAATAAGTCATCAAGATGCTGTTTGCCTCATGCTCATCTACTAACAAAAAGTTGATGAAACAAATTTCTCATATCAAGTCCTATTTTGTCCATTGTCTTACAGTTGAAAACTCTTAGTTCCTTGTGTAGAGCTCCCTGACTATCGCTGCCACATGGGACAAGAGGCAGCATGCAGCTGAAATTGCAGCGTAGATTTAAAAAATCCCACTATTGCAAGTTTATCCTGATCTACGTAAGGATACTTTGTATACATTACTGATTCTGTAGAAGAGACAAAATTTATAGATTTAGTAATACATAGTTGAAACATCTTTTGTAACAAATGTCAATGTAGAAAAGGTTTAAAACAAACACTAGCTTAGTCTTAGAAATAGTCTTGCTTTGTGTTGGAGTAGCCTTATGTTCTTTTTCATGAGTTTTGTGCCATGTAAGAATTGAATTTCATATTGTAAATGAGATAGTCTTGTAATCAGAAGGTTGAATTCTTGGGTAATGAATGCTACTCTTGATTAAACATATAAATTTATAGTGAATTATGTAGAATTTTGACCCATATAAATAACATTATAGTAATATTTTAATTATCACATTTTGTCTTTATGGTATAGTTTGTAACCCAGGATTTTGTATAATAATAAATGGAATAAAGAGTACAAATGATATAAGTGTTAAAGAGTACCAACCTTTAAGAATAGAAAGCTTAAGCTCTTTCAGATGGACAGGTCCAAGGGTTGATGAGATATTTATTTTATGAAAAAGTTACTAATGCCTAGATAGTAACTTTAAAGTCTACTGCACGTACTTAAAAGGTTTCTGTATTGTAGGCTTGTGGCATCTGTTAATAATATCGTAAAATAGGGAAGAAAATAAAATGTTTTGTTTTTTATATTTTTTGTTTGTTTCTTATTTTAACTAGAATAATTTAAAGATAGCATGTGTTGTTTATTTTCATTGTTCTCTTTTAAATTGTGTATTTTTCTTAAAATATGCACTTTTTGCCTTTAACATTAGATTTCTATTTATTTAGGCTTAATTTAGTGTATTCAGTCATAGTAGCATAATTTTTGGATTCAAATTCAAGCTAAATTTTATATTCCTCAATATTAGTAATGTGTAACTTTTCCTACCCATTTTATCCCAATTAAATATGTTTGCAGTTACAAGAATGGCTATCATGTTTGTGACAAATTTTCAGTTATTAGAAAAACTGTAGTATTACTTAAGAATCTAAGGTAAAAATTTCTGGCATTTAGGTAATGAAATGAAAAGTATTATGTTAATAGTAGTATAGGGAGAGAAGGCATTGTTGGTGTTCACCCACTAAAGCTCTGAGAATCGAATTATGTAGGAGTTGAGTGCATATCTGGGTCCATATGTAGACTCTGGAAAACAGCCAGCTGCAGCTCAAACATTTCCTCCTGATGTTCATTAGCCTTCCAAAGAGAAAGTGTTTCACACTTAGATCAGCTCTTTTAGAATGAGAAAATTTAGAGCTAGAACAAATAATATTTAATGCTCAGTTTATAGACCAGCCAGGAGCCAAGATTTTTAGTTCTGCACATCTGGTCGTGATGACTTTGGAATCTTTACACTCTGATGACATGTCTTTGTTATGACTTTAGAAACTTTCTGGCCAACTCATTAAGCAGGTATGGAAACATACCCTAAGTCAGACCAAGTTCCTATCATGCATGAAGAATACTGGACTCTTTTCATCCAGAAAGAGAAAAGCAGCATTTGGATGGTTTCATGGAGCCATTTCGCTGTTCTGTACATAAATGGAGTGTATTACTCTTTAATGTTTTCTCCTTCTTTTACAGAAAGGAGATCTGTTACCTTTCTTTTGAATAGTACTTTCCCTTATACTTAGACCAAATTTTGATCAGGATCTGAAGGCTCCTTGAAAATAATTGTCATGAATCACTTATAAAATATACTCTGAAGGACACCTTCAACCTAATTAGCTCTCATTTTGATATAATATTTTAAGAAAGTAAAAGACATATTCACCTTTTTTCAGGTGACTTGTGTAGTGTGCCAGTAGTAATACATTATCTCCAGGGTTACAACTGCAGCACAGGGTGTTTTGTAGTTCACTCCATCCCGTGGACATAGTCTCTTATTGAACGCTGCAGAAAATATCGGTGCTTATATTGTATGCTTAGAGAGGGTTTGCTTCTCAGAGAGCATGTTTCCAGTTTACTCCAGGCGTTCCTTGACATACTAAGAAAGTCATTTAAGATCTTTTTATATGCATTTAATGAGGAGTAGTATCCTGATACAGACTTATAGCTAAAAGGTTTTTTTGAAAACCTTTCTGTTTCTGAACAAAGATTGAATCTTTTCCATGTCTCAGAGTAATGAAAAGGGAAATATTGTTTTTGAGGGGAAGCCAATTTATATATTATTGGACACAGCACAGACCACCCGGGCCTGAAGCCTACTGTTTATAGTTCAGGGTCCTAAGTCTCCATATGCTCTTGATGAGCAAGACTTATCCTTGTTCCAACCAGCAAGTTTTATGTCTACAAAGGGTAATAATTTCATGTTTCTCCCTCTGCCCTTGGCTAATAAAATTCTGTGTAGTAGATTATATTATTTACACAGGGGAAAAGATTTTTTTGGACCTCAGTAATAATAACATTACTAAATTTCATCTATCAAAGGACTAATGTTTAATATTGTTGGAATACATGGGAATTATATTTGCCTTCCAAACCAATTTCTTGTGTGTGTGTATATATGTGTGTGTGTGTGTTTGTGTGTGTGTGCATATGTACATAAATGTGAATTTATATACACACATAAAATGTAGCTGAAATGTGTGAATATACACACATAACGTAACTGACTTGTTTTTAGTGCAAAATTTATAGTTTGACTTGATGTTTCATTCTTCTCTACTCAACCATGAAATTTTAGAATTCTTCAAAGATTGATTCTAGGCTCTCTTCTTACCCTCTCTTAATGCTCATTGTAAACAACTTATCCTAAGTTCATAGCTTTAAGTGCTGTCTCATGTAATTGGAGGGAAGAAAGAGAAGATGGTGCAAAGAAGAAGGTATCAAGGCATGAATCTTCTTAACTTCCCACTGGGACGTTGTGTCTGATAGCATTTGTTTTACAGTGAAGTAGAAAGTCGGCTCTTTGATGAAACCAAGGCTAGAGAATCAAAGGCCTGAACAGAATTCAGAGGATTTGAGATAGTTTATTTTGTGTAGATCAGAGTAAAACGGTTGGTCTGCTGGGCGGTGCGGAGAATCCACTTGAGCATGGTGGCCGTACTTTGTTGCGGAGTTCTCCCTTGCAGCGCACGCTTACCCTGTTACAGGGCTGCAGTGTTGCCAGCGGAGGTGGTGCAAGGACTGAATGAGAAAGCAGTTTAGGAACAGAGTGTTTTCTAGGGTTATGGAATTTAAGCTGGGTAAGGAGGATATCCTGTGAAGAAAGAAAGCATTGATAGATGGGAAGAAATATGACGCTAACGAATTGGAAGTCTCTAAAGAGGCCTGAGGACCTTCCTGCTGGGAGTAGTTCATCAAGTGAATTAGAAATAAAGGAGGATTTGGCTTGTAAGATGAACTGCTTCAATAAATGATTCAAGAACAGTTAGGATGATGAGATTATGGCAGTAACTATGGAAGTAGATGGTTGAAGCAAAGTGGAGTTATTAAGAGAAATTGGGAAGGCTGGAGTACTACGCGGGTCACGTGTGGATGTTGAAGTCACCCAAAACAATGGAAGGATTTGGAATCGAAAGACTGAATTAAATTCCAAAGCCTTGGACAAATAAGGGAGACTGACAACAGTGATCAGGAAGGCAAAGAGTGTGGCATGGCAATGGCATGAGCTCAAATGACTGGGATCTTTACTAAGGAAGTGGAGATGATGATGTAAGTCTAGAAACGGCAAGCAAGGAAAAACGTGGTGCGAACAACCTTAGTCTGAGGTGGTGCAGGGCATGTGTCTTTGGTTTGCAAGCCGGCACTCAGTCCTCTGAGCTTCACCAGGCACAGCTGCAGGGCATGTGTCTTTAAGGGACAGCTAGTTTTCACTGGTTACGAAGAGGCAAAAAATCAAAAAACCAACAACAAAAAACCTTTCCCAGGTAGGGTTGAGATTATGGAACAAGGTAAAACGGATGATACATACTCAGTAAATGTGATATATTTCTTGAGCAACAATAAAAAGTTGATTGAAACACTGCTGTGTCCACACACATTTTGGTTTTCACGTGTATTGGTGTTTGGGATGGAGTATACTTACTATAGATGGATTTCGGTAATGTCAGCATCGATAGGGAATGAAGTCAACAGTACTAAAGTGGGTGGGAGAAACAATCAGAATTTTATGGGTGAAATCAGTGCCTAATTTGTCAATTGTATTTAACATTTACTGTCAAAGGACTATAGAATTCTATTTGTAAATGTAATAGATTGATTATGTGCATGATGGGATTAAGTTTTGCTAAACATCAGGTTCTGCCTACAATCCTTAAAAGTTTTATATTCTTTGAGTTAATGATCATATTATCATATTTATAAATTATCAAGATAATATAAAATTGCTTTCTATTTAAAAATAATGGTTCACTTAATCTATAAAGAGGTAAACGAAATAAAAATTATTTTCCTATTGAATTGTCATTAACCTTTCTTGAAAATATTTTCTAAAATTTCCTAATCCAGTAAATTGCCTCTTTTTAAAAAAGATTTTATTTATTTATCTTTAGAGGGGAAGGGAAGGAGAGAGGGAGAGAAATATCAATGTGTGGTTGCCTCTCATGCATCCCCTGCTGGGAACTGTCCTGCAACCGAGGCATGTGTCCTGACTGGGAATGAAACCACGATCCTTTGGTTCACAGGCCCACGCTCAAGCCACTGAGCTACACCAGCCAGGGCTAAATTGCCTCTTACTAAACAGGTATATTTGGCTGCACCTGTGTTCATTCCAATGTCCTGCCTGTGTTTGATAAGAGCTCCTTGTGTTGAGCAAATTTCTCATATCCATTTAGTTTGAAATATGAGTATATAATGAAGGCTATTTATTATTATAAGTATCAGTTGTAATCACAATAGCTAACAGATATATAATAACACTTAATATTGTGCCAAGTACTATTTAAGTAATTTACATATGTTAATTAATCCTCAAAACAGCTCTGTGAGGGTAGTAGATACCATTATTACTATTTTGTGGGTAAACTTAGGTACAGAGAGGTTTAACTAACTTACTGGTGAGTGGGGAGGGGATAGATGAAACAATTTCCATCTGTTTCATTTCTTTAGGTTTTTAGGAAGAATTGATTATTGAACTGAGGAAGTCCTGAATGATCAGAAAGGAGTCCCTTCCTAATCCTCTGTGTCTCACAGGAGAGAAGCCCTGCGTCCTCCCCGTGTAAAGAATGAACACATGCTGTGTCTGATTTCACATGGTTGTGGGAGTTTTGTTATATAGGAAAAGAAAAAAGTGTTCTAAAGAAAAATGTTTCTTTGGAAAGGTATTTCTTTCCCACTAAAGAAAACAGCTTTAAATAGTTATGAAATTGGAGAATTTCATGCATTGTATACATTTCAAAAATGATACATGAAACTAATGTCATGATCAGTATTGTTGCTTCCTGATAAGATGGTGTGTTCACTTTCAGGGAACATTAAATTAAGTACCTGTTCTTTTTAAAAGATGATGTGTTCACTCTACACACTCTGTCAACTGTCCTATTTTAGATGACTTAAGTCTCCAGTAGGCGATTTTGCGGATTTGAACTAGAATGGGAAAACCTTCCGTATCTCTATTATGAGAGTGTATTAGGAACAAAATTCTGACCTTAAGGGTCAAAGATATTGAATGGATCATCATAGATTTCACAAAGAACTCTGTTCTGTCTCTTCCTCGCTATTGTATTTTTACTCTTGTTGCACAATTAGTGAACCCAGTTTACTAGTGTTGTTAATATTCTTTATTTGTTTTGTTTTGCTGCTTGTGGAAACTTGATTAGAGCTTTTGCGAGTGGATTTCAGTCAGCAGTGATTTATTTTGTGTATCTAAGCTGGATTCCAGCTGTTTGAGGTTTTCTCTTAGAAGGGTAGGTTTCAGATAGCATCTAGATTGAAGAGACAATTCTGGATAAGATTCCTATCCTAGTCTTTCTTAAGCAGTTTGAATTCTTTTTTTTTCTAAGCATTTTACTTAGACTTTCATGTTAAGAATCACTGTTCTAAAACAAATTTGTCATACTGATAGGATTATAGATCCAAAAATTTGCTTTTTAAAAAATGGTTAGTTTTAAGGAAGTCCTTAAAAATTACTTATATTTTTCTAATTTTAATTAGACAAATCTATAGAATTCTGTAGGCTGTTTCTAAGAAAAGTCTTGCAGTATATAACTGAAGAACATTTCCTTAAAGCTTCTAATTCAGAAGTTACAACCTCTATTAATGTGAAGAGAAGACTCCTATTCATGTTTACCGTATGATTTGTCATATCCTATATCTTTCCATGAATCCTTGCTTTTTATTTTATCCACCAAAATGTAAGCAGCTTCACATCTAGTTTTGACTTACATGATTTTTCAAACCGCTGTTTACTACTAAAATTAAGTTTGATAGCCTTCATAATGCTATAAGTTTAAAACATTCTATGAAATAACATTTTCTGTGAGGGTATTAGCCATCATTATTCTTAGACTACGGATTCCTGTTGACTCTCTCACGGGTTCTTTTTTTTTAATTAGAGAAACTCACTTTTTTCTCAGATTCAATTCACTTATACCTGAAGAAACATATGTAAAAATCTTAATTCTGTTTCTTTTATGTGAACACTCAGTAATAAAATACTTTTCATGAAACTTGCTGTATCAGGTTACCTATCAGTTTTCTTTTAGAAAGGTCATTTGTGATTGCTTCCTTCTTGACGATAATCCTTAGAAGAAAAGCCCCCTTGAAAATTATACACCGGCACTAAAAAAAAAATGTCTGTAATCACAGTTATTTCACTCAGTTGATCCATAGCAGCTCCCTAGAGCTACAGTATGGTCACATTAACTGACTCTGCATTCATAAGAGGTTTTCATGGTTCTAATATGAATGAAAAAAAGAAAGTTCTATCATATGTTCTTTCACTACCCTATGATTTTTAATCTTTAGAAAGTGACTTAGCATATGCAGGCTGCAATTGCTTTTGTGGTTATCTAGAGTTGTATTGTCCCTCATGGTAGCTAGTGCTGGCCACATACAGCGATTGGGCAATGGAAATGTGGCTAGTTCACATTTAGTATGCTGCAAGGGTAAAGCACGCCGGATTTTGAAGACTCAGTATAGGAAAAGGTGTAAAATTATCTTATTAATAATTCTTTTATGTTGATTATATGTTGACATGCTAATATGTTTGACATATTGGGTTAAGTGAAATATTATTAAAATTAATTTCACATCTTTGTTTTTACCTTTTAAAATATGGCTACAAGCAAATTTTAAATTATAAGATACATACGTAGCCTGCATTATGTTTCTGTTGGACAGTGTTACTCTAGCAGATAAAAGACTACAAATGATCTCTGTGGGTCCTTCTGGTCCAGCGTTTCATGATTGAGTCTGGACCTGTTATTTTGTACTTGATTGTTATGATGTTGTGGTATGTGTTGTGAATTTTTGCAGTGTGTTCTTTTGAAATGTAGGACTCCTTGGAGAATCCTTTCTGTTCATCGGGGCATGAACCAAAGTACCTTTGCTTTGAAAAAATTTAGCTTTAAAATTTTTTTGTTATGCTTAGGTCTTCTCATTTCCGATACTGGACCTATCTACCTGGAATAGCTATTATCCTGCCTTTATCCTTTTAATATTAAAAACCTCAAGTTTATTAATTTTATCTCAGTGGTTCCAGTCTATTCTACCCAAAGCTTTTGACCTTTTATAGTAAGAGTTCTGGCTTCACCAGGTCTTGAGAGGTACAGTAGAAAGAATATAGGCTTCAGAGTCGAAAGTCTTAGATTCTAACTCTGCTTTCTCCTCTAATAATTTAGCTTAGCAATCCTGGGGAAGACATTATTTTCCTAAATTTCAGTATTTTTTATCTGTAAAATGCCTGTTGTAAGGATCACATAAAACACCATATAAATATTGTTATTACCTACCCATGTTCTTCAAAGGTCTCTTCAGCCTTCTTAGTAGCATGTGACGTCAAGTGTACTGCCCTTTCCTAGGATCCCTCTTCCCTTGATGTTTATTTTTATTATCATTTTAGGTCTTCTTTTTCTCTCATTCATTGATATTTGTGGGTCTATCAGTCTTTCGTGCTTCTAACAGGCTAGGGTTATAAAAAAATAGAAAAGATATCTTACATAATATTGCTCACAAAATGGAAATCATAACTTGGAATTTGCAAGTGGATTTCTAAAAGCCAAGGTCATAGATTGAGAAAAAAGTTCCACACACCAAGGTGGGAGGAGAGAAAATGCCACAAGCTGTAGAAAACAAGACAGGAGAGAGAGGGAGAAAGGAAGGAACCTGGATTGAATAATTGTCATGTTCCAGGCACCGCTCTTGATAGGTGATTTTGTGTTACCTCATTTTATGTTCACAAATTTTAAGGGTGAGTTTTGTTTTTCCTCCTTATCTTAGAGGGAGAAATTTAAGACCAGGCATATTAAGTAACTTGCTTTTAGGTTATTCAGGTCCCTTCTCATTGTTTGTCTGCATTTCCCACCCCACCCTATGCATCCCCCCTCATCCCCTGCCCCACAGACCATTGTTTGGTAAATACTGATTATTTTGGGCATTTGAGTTCTGTGCTAATGATGTAGATAGAGTTGGTCTCAAGTATATTAGCAAAAGTAAATGAAACTTGCCCTGGCTGGTGGCTCAGTTGATTGAAGTATCTTCTATGCACCAAAAGTTTCTGGGTTCAATTCCCCTTTAGGGAACATACCTAAGTTGTGTGTTTGATCCCCAGTTGGGGCACATACAATCTATGTTTCTCTCTCACATCAGTGTGTGTCTGTCTTTCTGTCTGTCTCTTTGTCTGTCTGTCTCTCTCTTCCTCTTCCTCTAAAATCAGTGAGCTTATCCTCAGTGAGAATTTTTTAAAAGGTAAATGAAACTTGAATGTTTTTAAACAAGGATATCAGATATGAAATTTATGAAGTGTATTTGGTACTGTTTTGGGAAACATAAGTCTCCAGAAAAGTCTTCAGAGCGGTGGAAGGGGAGGTAGCACTAATTCAGGAACCCTTCTTTTCCCAAGCTAGAAATGTCAACAGAATTTTCAGGCCTGAAAGCTGCTGAACGCTAAAAATGAAACCCTTCTCAATGTCTGATTTTCTTTCCCACATTTCCTTGGGCCCAACTCTGGCTGTTCTGCCAGCCACTCCCTTTTCTGGTGGGCAAAGCTAAAATGTTATTTGTAAATTTATGAACTATGCCTTGACTTTTAGGGCTAAATCCAGACTTATTTGAAATATCTTCACAAGTGTGACATACCAATGCCTGCCTACTTCCCTTGAAGCTTTCCTCCCCGTCTGCATTTTTCTGCCTGTCAGCTCCCTAACGCTCTGTCCCTTCCATGTCTTTTTCAGGTTCCATCAGACATTCCTACCTTCTGACTTTCTAGCTTATGTTTTTAGAAAGGCCAAAATATGCTAAGTATCTCGTGCTTTAGAGGTCTTGTGGCAAGTATTCTATACTGACCCTATTTCCAGAACAAAAATAACCTTTAACCTCTTGTTATTTTTTATTTTGCTTAAGTGAATGAATATTTGAGAAACTGTTGTTTTCAAGTTCGGACCCCTAATTTTTTTTTTTTTTTTTTTTGAGTATGTGAAGTGTTACTATTACATTGGGTAATTTTATTTCAAATGAAATGTAAGAATGTTGTTTTCTTCTACCCTAATGTATGGGTATCTTTTGTGTTTTCATTTGATTCTCCCTCCTATTTTAGAGCCTGAAGCTTGAATTTTCTTCCCAGTTTTCTACAAAAATGAGATGCAGAACAAGGCATGGCTTAAAGTCAGAAGTAAATTCCTATATTTAAATGCTAGCAACCACTGAAGGCTCCTTGAAGCCAAGGCCTGCCTGCCTGTCAGCCACTTGGCTGTTGGGTGACCACATGTTCTAGGAAAGGGCACTGGACTAGCTCTAAGAATGGTGAGTTTTAATACACTGTTGCCCAAAATAAAAACAAAACCAAACATCACTCTGTGTATTAAGTATTTGCCTCACAGGATACTGAAAACCTAAAATATAGCCTACACATATAAACTTGTTGGAAGGCAAAATACATTTTTCACCGAGTTAGAGTCTCAGAGTGAGAAAAGCCAAGCCAGTTTGGATCTTAAAGTTCCACTCACTTTTCCCTACTGCCAGCCTCCACAGGGGCCCCTAATCATGTAGCACGGAAAAGAAAATTAGTTTTTGCATTTCTAAATAATAATAATAATGCTTTTGACTCAGCATCATTTTAATTTACATATTCAAAAGAAAATGTGAAATTACAAGGAATGGATACCAGCTAGGATGGTATTCAAGGAGGGGATTAAAATGTAATTAGGACTACTTTGATTGCTCCTATGTGTTAGTTTTGCCTGTCATTTAAAAAGAACGTATATAATCCTAAAAGAAACGTGAGTGTGTGTATATTGTGTGTGTGTCTCTGTGTGTGTGTGTGCATATGTATACTTGTTAGGTTCTTTTATATATATTTTAAACATTTCTCAATATAGGCTTGTTAAATGTCCTAAGATACTTCCTTGTCAAATATTAGATCATATATACAATAAATATTCTGGGACATTTTTCTGTAAAATACTACATGTGTATGTTCCACCTTTCCAAGCTGGTAAAGCAAGATCATACAGCAGGAAGTCAGCTCATAACAAATACAGCTGGTGCTGTAGACATGCTTCATAAGCACACCCTGATCATGTTTTATACTTGTTCAGCAGAACTCAGGTAGTTTCCGCATAATGGATTAATAGATGTAGATAAGCTCCCTTGAAGGTAAAATATAATTTTGAGCCTTTGAGTATTCAGTTTTTCACGTGTACTAGAAGTTCTCTTACTTTGGGTAGAATGTTAATTGTACAGTATTTTTTTCTGCTTAGAACATATAAGGAGATATTTTCAGTTGTCCCTAGAGTTGAATGTTCCAGTTCATCCCATACAAAATTAGTATTGACTCTATTCTAGTATTTTAAATTTGAGACCTAGAATCGGATTGGGACTGTACCAAGTTTGAGCCAATCATAAAAAGTTGGGGGTAATATTTTGTATTAGAATATTTAAGTTGTAAGAAATATTAAGGACCATTCAATTCAGTTCTTTCATTTTATATTTAGAGAAACTAAGTTCTTTTTTGTCTTTAACTATTTAATGAAGAGACAGAATAAAGAATGAGACTCTCAGACTCTGTCTCATTATAATCAGTAGTGGGGTCTGATATGGGTGAAGAATGCTTACCAGAGGGAAGAGCATCAACCTTTCAGGGTGTTAGGCCATGTGTAGCTATTGACCTATTTGTAGGTGAGCCAGTCATTTCTGTTGAAATTCATAATAATCTTGAGATTGTTCTAAGTCATTAAATGTTGTCGGCTCTGGTAAAGTAAATGACACGTTGCTCAAGGAGGAGCAGCTGTCTTTTGCCTTACATTTCAAAATGATCAGTGCCACTTAATTGATATCTAAAAATACCTTCCAGATAGCTTCACTTTTGTTTACGGAACTCTCTATTTGCAACACTAATGGCTTTGAAAGAATATGGGTCTTACACTTTTGGATGACCATTAATTCCTCCCTGTTCCTCATTTAGGCTGGTCAGGTAGGGTTTTCTTTGTTTTTGTTTTTAGGATAGTAGACATGACCGTTTGCATATAAATCCATTGTCATGTTTTAGGTATATATTCAAAAACTTAGTTTTTCCTAGTAGTCTGATGAATTACCATATTTTGCTGTGTGTAATGTGCTCCCATGCATAATGCACATGCAGACCCATGTTTTTGGTCCAAACTTTCAGGGAAAAAATCTTTTGTTTAAGTTATTTAATTCAATTATTTATTTATTTATATTTAGAAACAAAACCAATTATCCTATTCCAGGGTATTGTTTTGCATATGGATATCATTTGCTTTCTAGAGTTATGCACTCTTAATGCATAAGCATAAATAAAAATTAAAAACATTTATAGAGATGTGGACTTAGTACTACCTATGTATAATGCACATCCTTATTTTTCCCTAAAAAATTTGGGCAAAAGTGCATATTATACACAGCAAAACATGGTAAAATCTTTTTATTCTAGTTTTCTACCTGTTGTAGAATTTCATTTTTAATATAGCTTGAGGGAAAATAACATTTTTCTAAAGTTTCTCAAAAAATATCAGGGTATTCCTGTAACTAGTCCCCTATTCTCTCCTTTCCTACCCAACTATCTCAAAAAAAGATGCACAAAAGTGCAGTCGTAAGGCGTTTAAGGGTCATCAGATTTAAGATGTCCCATGAGAGCCTCACAGAAAGGACAAGGACTTCAGGAACTCACTCTCCTCCCCACCAGCCCCTTGCTGAATCTCTTCTGGTGTTATTTTCTATCTTTATCACTTATTCCCTCCTTGGGGCTGATTTACTAATTTTGTCATCTTAAAATTATAACACCAAAGGATTATAAATTTAATGTTCAGTGAGTAACTTCGAGATTTTCATAACTCTCATTACAGACATTTAATCATGTGATTGGCCTGCTAAGTGGTGGAGGGATCAGACCCTCCCAGCGCTTGCTCCCTTCTTCCCAGCAGAAAACCAGCCAAACCACAAGGCCATCACAATGTACTGAGTACCCTCTCTGTTTCGGATGATAATTTTCCTAAGTCTTCTTGCAGCAAGTACCGTAATAATATTTGATTTCACGTTTGAGTACACCTAAGCTCTGTGAGGTCAAGCAACTTAACCATCACTCCTGAAAGCTCTCTTGTGTTCTTTGCGATCAGTCCCTTCCGCTAACCCCATCCCTGGCACCAGAGCAACGCTGATCTGCTTTCTGTCACTATAGGTTAGATTTCTTTTTCCTTGAATTTCATGTAAATGGGATCACACAGTATGCACTTTTGTGCCTGGCTTCTAAGCATTTTGGGATATCCATCCATTTTGTTGAGTATGTTAGCAGTTCTTTTTCGTTGCTGAGTGGGATCCTCAGTGTGCTACGATATTTTTGAATTCACATGTCAATATACTCACTTCCAGTTCAGGTCAGTTTTTCATCTGACAACTCATGTTACAAGTACTGTTGTCCTTGATTTGTAAATGATGATGTGCTAATATGAGTGTATCTGTTTGTATCTTTGGAGGGAGGGCTGTGTTGCTGGACATTTTTAGATAATGGTTTTAATTTCATGGCAGATACTATCGGTGCTTAATCTTGCTGTTCATGGCTCACTGTTTCACCTCAGGGACTAGGCCTATGAATTTGATATGGGAAGAAACGACTCCATTTTCTTTAAAGTCCCAGCGGTGAAGACAGTAACTGCCATACCTCTATCTTTGTGGTTTTTGTTTGTTGTAGTAATAGCAGCAACAGTGGTAATAGATGACATTTATCGAGCACTTAGTATAATATTCATATGAGGTTGGAACTATTATTTGCATTTTACAGATGGAGAAACACACAGAATTTAAATGACTTGCTTGTCTGAATCTATAGCCCTTCTTTTTAACACTACTTCATCAATGCTTAATAATTACTTGTGGAACAAATGAATGAATGTGTAAATGAATAACAACCATTGCTTCATAGTTTCCCAGAGATAGTGTTATTTACACAGAAGTGTATAACTGTTGTGTTCAATATGACTTATTGGTAGTCTTGGTTTTCATCATCATTCCCTATTCTTACAATAAGTAAATGATGTGAATTTATTAATTGTATACACATAGAGAAATATGTAGCACCCCATTAGGGTGGCAGAAGTGAGTTCTCTCTCTGTACCAAAGATGGCCAAATTGAATGACAAGCAAGAAATAAGTTTTTATTATACTAAAGCACAGATTTTTGGGGATTGTTTATTGCAGCAGTTAGTATTACTTATCTGACTTTATTTTTTTAAGATTTTATTTATTTATTTTTAGAGAGAGGGGGAGGGAGAGAGGAAGAGATACATCAGTGTGTAGTTGCCTCTCATGCACCCTCTACTGAGGACCTGGCGCACAACCCAGACATGTGCCCTGACTGGGGATTGAACTGGCAACTGTTTGGTTTACAGGCGGACACTCAATACACTGAGCCACACCAGCCAGGTGTTACCTCACTAGTTACCTGAACTTAATAGTATCATTTAGTTATAGTTTTGAAAAGAGTTATTGTTTTAAACTAATTTGTTTCTGTATCAAAAGGTATTAAAATCTATCTTAAAGTTGATGTGTATTGAATCCATTATCTTAAAACCAAAGTAAAGAAAAATATAATTTTTAGGTGACTTTTATATGTTGCTTTCAACAGAATTCAGTTAGTTGACATTTAAAAAGTTTAAACAAAACTACTAAGTGAGATTACAGTTTAAAAATAAATAATGAGATGGGATTCAGTGGTAGGTCATGAAACCTGTACTTGGAATATCTTTCTTATACACAAATCTAGTCATGTTGTTCTTCTGGGGCTTGGGGCTTTTTGCCTTACAGGTAAAGTTCAGACTCATTTTTGGCAAGGTCTGGCCTGTGCTGGTCTCTCTCCACTCTGCTTCTTACCTCCGTGCTCTAGTCACAGTTCCCAGAATACTCCACGCTTTCTTTTCTCTACGTCTCATCTAGATTGTCTCTCCCTGCTTTCTTCCTCCACTTCTTCCTTTATGTGTGACCTTAAATATTTGTTTTTTGGGGGGGCCTCCCATGACCAAGTCATGATTAGACACCCTCCTTCGTGCTCCTATAGCACTGTGTACTTTATATGAAAGTATACTTTTCACTTATATATACCCTGCTGAATTGTAAACTCCCTGAGAGCATGCTGAGTGGCTATCCTCAGCACTTGGGAAACTTCCTGGTACATTGTTGACTCCTAGTAGATATTTGTGAAATATTTAACTGTATGAATGAGTGAATGAATGATAAATGAGTGTGAATAATGCTCCAGCCTACAAACTTTATGGTCTCAACTTGTTCACTCAGTTATCATGCTTAATACAGTGACAAACATGCCTATAATAGCATCCCCAATACCCTGCCTTTTGGATTTGGTAGTTTTATATTATAATCATTATTTTATTTCATTCATTTCATTAAAAAACAGCTCCTCATTAAGAAAAGAAACCCCTATTTAGACCCCAGTTAATGAATATTTATATGGAAGGGTAAATTCATACTAAATTATCAATGTAAAAAATTCAACAAAAATTTATATTAGGGATGATCACTGGGAGTTGTTAATAAGTACTGGGATAGCTGATTAAAAAATAAATTGCTTTAGAAACTAAGTATAAAGAACCTCCTAGAATTGTTGTTAAAAAATGAATTCAAGAAACTTGGCACCCAAATGGAGATGTAATTACTATAAAACACAGTGTTTTTAGTTCTGCACAGATAAAAATTTCTTGCCACGTGACTTATGTGCTATGCACTGATGTAGGCACTTGGGATACGTAATTGAATATTGTGAAATTTCTGAACGCTTCAGTAATTAGAACAAAACTTAGAATACACGCATGTTTATGCAAACATATAAAAGTAATGTGTTGTAGGACAAGCCTACTTCTGAAACAACAGAGATTTTAAGATTATCATACTTAAAATGACATATTGAAGTTATTTGGAAAAAAACTAAATGATGTTAGGATTTGGGAGGAAAAAGGAAATTGTGCTTTCAATTACCTTAAGTGTAACAAACAAATACAATTGATCTTTAACAATAACATGCTTGGCCTGAATGGTGGACTTCGTTATTGTTCAGAAACCTCTGCTTCCCCTCCCGGGGGAAGCATTGTGCTTCCCTGCCCTATTGACATCATGCCTGGCCTCAGATTTGCTTTGGCTAATTAAATATGAATGGAAATGATTTATGTTTACTTTTGAGCAGAAGATTTGAGTCAGAACCTAGTGTCCTATGTTCTCTTTTTTTCCCCTCTGTTCTAACAATTAACAGATCTAAGTAGATGCTTCTCCATAATCCTAAAGTTCAAAATAAAGATGACACGTAGTTGAGCCACAGCCAACCCTTGTTTGACATGCAGCGTGAATGAGAAATAAAATTGTGTTATTGAAAGTCATTGAAATTTTACTGCTGCAACCTAACCTAGCCCAGGGTTCTCAGACTTGAGCATGCTTTGGAATCATGTGGAGATTTTGTTAAATCATATAGGTTGTACAGATTGTGGGATGCCACTCTTAGTTTTTGAATTTAGTGGGCCTGAGGTGGTGACCAAGAGTTTGTGTTTTTGACAAGTCACCATCTATCTGATGGTGATGCTGTCCCAGGGACCACACTTTGAGAGTCACTGGTCTAGCCTTTCCTGACTGATACAGCCTTTTAAATTATATTCCTGGATACCTTAATTACTCAGTTAATGCTATAACAGCAAAATTCAGAATAATTCCCAGCCTCATTCGTAAAGAAGTAGCCTCTATAAATTGCTCCTTTGATTTCTGGAACATGGGCACACAAAATGCCATTAGAAACCCTACATTGGGTCGAGTGGATTAGATACCTGTAGATGTCACCATGGTACCAGCCAGAGTCAAATAAAAGTCTCCCCACCCACCCCCCATACAAAGAACAAAGGGAGTTTCAGAAAGAGACTGTCACATGTAATTGTGGGAGAATTTCCATTCCTGATGGACTTGGTGGGGATTCTCATCAAAAAGAGGGGTGGTTGAGCACAGTATAGGAAATAGAGTAGCCAAAAATCTTTTATGCACTACCAATGGCCATAAACTAAGGGGGGGATTGCAGGAGGGAATGTGAGGTACTGGGTGAAAGGAGGCAAAGGAGAAAAAATTGGAACAAGTGTAATAGCATAATCAATAAAATGTATTTTAAAAAATAAATAAATCTCAAAAAATAAATAAATAAAAAATAAATTTTTGACCCAGCAATTCCACTGCTGGGATTATGCCCTAAGAGCCCTGAAACACCAATCCAAAAGAACCTATACACCCCAATGTTCATAGCAGCACAAAAAAAAGGGGGGTGGTTGAAGAGGGCATTGCATGTGGAAAGCCCAGGGTGGAAAGCCCAGGGTGACAGAGGACCAGGTGAGGAAATGTGAAATGTATCAAAAGTAATGATACAGTTTGCTACAGAGAGACAGATAAGGGCAAAGTGATCTCATGAATTTCTTTCAGAAGTTCAATTTCTTTCTTGGTGTATAATATGGAATAATGAAATCTCATTTAAGTACTGTTTTTTGGTTCATGTTTGGGATTGAGGTGCTTTTGGACTTCAAGTTTGAAAAGGTGGTAAATTGATAGCAAGCACAGCCTTATGATTCTCCAGGCAATTCTGGAGAGACTGATGTGAAATATAGCTATTGTGAAGAGAAGGTGGATGAGGGAATCCAGAGTGGATTCCTGTACTTTCGGGCAAATCATGTTCAGATAGGAGGACCTGCAGAAGTGAGAAATTGGACATTGGTTCCTTTAAAACTATCCACGCCCTTAGGTCCCTGGTAAAGTCTTTGCATGACATCAGTTGGAAGAGCATTGCTGCCTCTTCATCCAGGCGATTTGTGGTTTCTCTGCCAGCTCTGCATCCCCCTGTACTCTGTAGCGTCTCCTCCGCATAGTGAGACCTCAGCAGGCACAGTTAGTGATTGGGATGTAGAATGATTTTACTGTTGTGTCCGGATGCATGGCACCAAACTCTGTTTTCTGGCAGATCACTTAACTTCCGTGGGTCTTGGTCTCTTAATCTGTAAAATATAAGTCTTTCATTTTACTTTAGTTCCAATTCCACTTTCCTAATATCATCTATAGGCCAGAAGGACTCCATTATGTGTTAACTTGCCCAGTTTCTATTATATATACCATAACTTAAGTTCATCATCTCTGAGATGAATGAAGTAAGGTGAAATATTTGAAATGAATGCTTTTAGATTTAGGTTACTCTATATTCCTCAGTTAATCAGATAACAGTGGTTTTCCAAAAGTGTCCAAAATGTTTTTGCTCTATTGCATTTTATTTATTTTGGATTTCAACTTTGATATTAAATAAGCATCAGTTTATGAACAAATATAGCCTAATGCTATAGTTTCAAATAGCTGCCATTTTGTTCAATATGAAAGTCAGTTGCCTTATTATTATTTTTATGACTACAAGCAGCTACATTTTTTAATTAACAACTCAATCACTACATACATTCAGTGTTACACAAATTATAAGTGGGGTGAAACTTATATTAATACAAACTCATGAGCATAAAGCTACTGCTCTAGGTTTTGGTATATGTTTTGACAGGTACTTTAGTAAATATGACCCACACCAAGGAACTCAGCTACTTCATTCATAGGAATCAGCTTTTTAAAAAAGCATATATATACTTAGCATGTCAAACCCAGGGAAATCAATATGTAAATGATGAAAGGAACACTATCATAGAGAAAAATAAAGTGTTAGGTTAGAATATTAGATTTAAAATTTTTAATACTTGGACTTAGGATCCAGTGAAGAGACCCCTGCGTTCTGCGTCACGATTACTACTGCATTCCGGAAGGTTACTTCTGGTTCGCTACGGTGTCTCCCCTGCCAGCACAAACCATGTCTTCATAGTTTAAAAGAAGCAACTTGGCAGTTCACATAAATGGACTTTAAGATAAGATTCTTCTTACTCAAAATAAAAATATGATCTCCATCAAATTACATAGAAATCTTATCAAATGCCAGGTAGAAAAGCCAGACTGACCATTCTGCCAGCATCAGAGCTCTGGGCTGGGACGCAGAAGGGGAGTGTGAGAACTTGTGCTTCCCTGGGGTGTTACTCCCTCGGACACAGAATTGAGGGGTGGGCTAGATGTCTTGTAAGAGACCTTTCAGATAAAAGGATCTAAGTCAGCTTGAGATCCCACCTTGAGTAGACATTTAGTGTGGTAAAAGAAATGGATAAAAAATAGTGGGTGAAGTATTTGCTACCCTTTCATGCCATCACTCAAAACCAATCTGCACTGCAGTTCAAGGAAATCTTTGAGACTTTGATCTGCTGGCTGATGCTGCTAAAGGGTGAGCACATGAGGCATCTAACAATGAAATTGTGGGTAAAAATGGCAGAAAGCCTGTGCCAAGCTTGTGTAGGAAAACAGTGCATCACCGTGTAAGCCCGACAGTTAGGACTTTCTGTCTCTGAATTTTAAGAACCATCAGTCTGGTCTGCAGATGCACATTCAAGCCATTCAACAGGTAGCTTGAATGAGATCTGTAGTGTGCACACCTCTTCAGAGTTTGTCTCCTGAAATCCTCTCAGGCAGAGTTCCTTCCATGAAACTGGTCCTAACAGAGGATGCAAGAGAATTAAGTGCAGGGTAGGATTTTTTTTCTTTACAGATCAGAAAAATCATCCAAAGAGAGTGATGGTTTCTCACATTCTTTCCCCTAAAAAGAATAGAAATATCACTTCTGAAATCTAACACACTGGCATCATTTTCAAAAGGCATCACTTTATTTCCCTCACAAGGCAGCCACGCGCCATGAACCTCAAGCACGTGACAGACATGTGGTTTCTTCAGCAGCCCAGGGCTTCCACACGCTTTCCTGCAGCTCCCAGCCAGAGTAGCCTGAGGAGTTGACTAGTAAAGCTGTCTCCACAGCCATGAGTTCCTTTGATGTTGGGTTATTGAGCGCAGACTCAGTGGATAAGTTGTCTTCAACATAGTCCATTTCTGTTCCTAAAAGAGTCAGCTGTGCTTTCTTTTCCGTGAACACTCTGACTCCATCTCCAACAACATCAGAATCCCCTCTTGTCCTCGTATATTCCAGAGTATAAGAAAGGCCATTGCAACCTCTGGTTCAGTCGCCAACTTTCACGCCTACATGTTCAGGCATATCTTTAAGAAGTTGTTGCTGAAGGTGTCAGGGTGAGGGCGGCCCAGGTGGGCTGCAGCTCCCTTTTGCTCATGGCCTGGACAGTGGCCCAGACTAAGGAGGTGACATCCTCATGTCTGGGCGCCCCGGTGCCTCAGGTGGGGGCTGTGCGGACTCAGCTTCTCCATGGACACAGCAGGCGATTGACACCACCATATTATTTTAATGACACAGACACCAACGTGCATCTGAAAAGAAAGTTATGTTGATTCAAAGATTCTATGTAATTGAAAACATTTGTTTTAATCTTTTTCACCACCATTATAGGAGGGGGAAAATTGGAAATACTTGCCAGTCTTGAGGTCTTTAAAAATAGATTAGTTCAGTGTTGTGGTTATAATTTTGTTTAATGTAAACAAGTTTTACCCATAGCAATGCCATGATCTTAAAAACTTGCTAAGTTTTTTCTTGGGTTTACATGAAACACCATTTTGATCTTAAATTTGTTTTTTGCCTATAGCTAATTTGTCAAGTCTAAACACATGACTTTTCAAGTTTGATGAGTATCGCTATTACCAGTTCATTTTGAGAGGAAATTTCATCCTAATTAACATTTCTGTACACAGTCTGAAGGTGACTCTTGGTTCCTTAGCAATTGAAGACATCTTGGAGCGTGACCTTCCTTAGTTTGGATTTTAAAACAAAACAGTTCCAGTCTTTTCAAGTTTCGGGGGAAATCTGATTCTATTGGAGTTGTTACTATAAGTTTGAATCCAAATGTTTCCAATTTCTATTTAGGGCAAATCAGAAAAAAGTACACAATATTCATCTGGGAATTACAATCACACTTGATTACCCATAACTGCTGCCTGCTTCAGTCACTTAGGTTCTTGAGAACAAAGTGTTGCATTTTGTATGAAATAAATGTACTGTCAAATATTTACAAGAATCAAAGGTAATATTTTTAATGGCCAGAAGAATTTATTATTTAAAGGAATCCAATCAGAAATTATTTTGTAGATATATAACATGTTCCTGAAACTAACAAGATGATCTTCCCCGAATTTAATTTGCTGCTATTTCAACTTTAGATTTTTGTGAGTTTTCTTAAAATAGAAACATAGCATTAGTTATCTCATTTTTCTCATATTAAATGCCATATGGAGGCTGAAATTGAACTCTCCGTCTGATTGTTTAAACAACAGTGGATGTAAGAGGAGAAAAACCTATTGTGTTAATGTAAGCAATGTAGTTTATTTTAATTGCATACCACAGGTTCTGAGTAATAAATTAAAATGTTTGATTTAACCTGTTGGAGTATACATATGTGATTAGAACACTGAAGATTTTTTAAAAAATCAAAGATAATTAACTATGGGACATTTACAAAATGGAATACTACTCAACAGTAAAAAAGAAGAAAGTTTTACCCTTTGTGACATCATGGATGGACCTGGCGAACATCATGCTAAGTGAAGTAAGCCAGTCAGAGAAAGACAAATACCATATGATTTCACTCATATGTGGAATCTAAGGAATAAACTGAACTAACAAGCAAAACAGAGACAGACTCAGAGAGAGCAGATGATAAGGGGGTGGAGGGAATGAGCAAAAAGGAAAAGGACTCGTGGACATGGATGACAGTGTGGTGATTACTGGGGGGAGGGAGTAAAAGGGAACTAAATGACAATGGAAAAAATACGATAAAGATTAAGTAAAAACAAAAAACAAAATAATTAAATTAATTCCATGTCAATCTTTTTCTGATATTCTTATGATAAATAGATGTTAATCAAAATCTATAGTTATTGACCAAACTTTAATTACTAAGTTATAACTGAGTATTAAGGTGAACTTTGACATTTGAAAATGGATTAGGAGGGGAAGGGTTTAGAGCAACAAGTATAAAAGACACATGGACAAAAACTAGGTGGGTGGATATGGGAGGGAGGTGGGGAGGGTTTGGGGCAGTGGGCTGGGATGGGAGTAAAAGACAGAAAACTACAAGAACAACAGTTAAAATAAAAAAAGGTAAAAAAAGGAAATGGATTAGGAAAATTAATGAGAAAAAGTGGCTCATTCTTTTATTTGGTTTTTTAAAAACAAAATAAGAAAAATTTAACTTACAAAGAAATGATGGAGCCCTGGCCAGGTGGCTCAGTTGATTGGAGAATCAGCTCATACATCAAAAATGTTGTAGGTTTGATTCCCAGGGAGGACACATAACTAGGTTGCGGGTTCGATTCCGGTTGGGTGAGTATGGGAGGCGACCGATCTGTGTTTCTCTTTCCCCTCCTCTTTCTAAAAACAACAAAAACATATCCTTGAGTGAGGGTATGTTCTTTTTTGAACAAAATACAGTTTCATGAGTTTTTCTTCAAAGTGGAGATAACTCTGAGTAACAAATTTAAGGCATTTAAATAAGCATTTTTTTTAAACTTTCAGATTAAACTTTTCTCCTAAACACTGAGTTATAAATACACTGAGTTGTATTTATTCTAAATGTATTTATATTTTTAGTACCAATGGTAATTCAATAATTAAACAAATCAAAATTTTGAATATCCAGCTATTGCCTGTAATTATAATTTATAATTAAGCTTTTATGTCATCCTTTTCAAACCACCCATTACTTGAATTTTTAAATAATTCTGTTCACATTAAGAATATAACTTTTATTTTTGATACTGAGTAATGTAATCAGTGCATTACATATGATATAGTCAGTATATTAGATGTCATCTAATATATTGATAGCAGAGTATATTCAAATATTTTAAGAATTATCTGTGTACATGACTATTTTAAATGCAACTTGTCTTTATTTTTTTTGCCAATCTTTTAGCACCTATAATTGTGATTTTGCACATAACTACTTTTTGCAAGTCATTTAAAGAGATAGGTGATGGAAAATTCTGGAGTAAGGAAATTTGAAGCTGAATTAAAGTACAAATACAGTAATTAAGCACCTAGGAAGAAGTACTGATAAAGGAAATTGTGTGGTAGAACTTTTAGCCAAGATTATTTTCACTTACTTGACAAACATACAGATAGCTTTTTATTATTGTGGTCAGATATTGTATAAAATTTATCTTTGCAGTGGTCAGCTGATTGGCAGCGCAGCATCATCTTTGTATTAGGTGCTCAGTAAATGATTGTCTAGTGAAGAAAGATAGATGACATAATATTTACCCAATATTTGAATTTCCTTCTAACCAATTCAGTGAGTAAAATGGGACAAAAGAACTCTGAAACTGATACTTAATGTTTTTCCCGTTGTAATCATGTAATCATCCATGTTCATGAGGATCATAGTTTCAGAAAATTCTAGTCTGAACCATTTATTTTAATTAGTAATATTTTATGTCTTCTAGCATAACTTTTACATCAGTATTAATTAGTAAAGTTGAGTAGTTTGAGATTTGTGTTCTCTATCATTGTGTTGGTAAAATAGAGATGCATACCTTTTATACTGTTAAATCTGTTCTTAAGTGTTCAAGTATTGATGTTTTGAATTAAGCAAATTACCCAAATAAGATATAAATGTATACCTGTAAAGGAATTCAAAATGCTGTATGAATTCAGAGAGTAAAAAGTTATGTCTTGATGCCTATTAACTCATCCTATGTTTTAATAGCTAGCCTCCTAAACACTGAGTTATATCCTTTTGACTTCTTTCCACAGCTGTATGATTACACCCATGTGTGGAATAGAAAACAAGAAAGAAAGAAACAAAACAAAATGCACAGAGACAGCAGAATGGTGCTCACTAGAGTGAAAGCGAGTTGCAGGGAGGGTGGGGTGACTTGGGCAGAAGGGGTCAGATGTGTGGTGATGGAAGGAAACCAGGCTTTCGGTGGTGAGCACACAACAGAGTACACAGATACTGAGTTATAAGGTCGTATTGTACACGTGAAGTTTATATAATGTTATTAACCAATTTAGAAAATAATATGCCAAAAAGGCATGTTCTGATGTAGCAAATTCTCCCCTATAGAAGAGGAATCAATAATCAATTTAAAGTTTAATATTAAAATATTTACTTAGGAGAACTTAATGCAATTTAACTAAGATTAGCAAGGTTTTTAATACTTATAAATGTGTTTTTAAAGGAAAACATGTAGCATAATGTTGAATATAAAAAAATCACATTAGAGCTACACATTCTTCTAAAATGGTTTACTAGCGACATCTGCTGGTACAATGTTATTGTAAAGATGAAAGTACCTCATAGAAGTAATTTCATGGAAATTAAACATGAGCAAAGAATGTTTGGGGACAAAATTGTTTCTTTATTAGCATTTCAACACTTCTAATTAAACAAATTATTTGTCTTTGTTTCCCCCACAACATTGGCATTTCACCAAGAATATTCTAATAACAATAATAATAAACTTTATACTTTTTTGTACATAATCATTAGTTGTATATCAGCTAAATTGTTTAATGTAATGCTACAAGTTATTTTTCTTCCTTGTCTTCCCTGGCTTTGTTTTTATGTCATACATAGAAGAGAACCTTGCAAATACAGAGATTTGATGACAGTGCATTCAGTCATGCTATTTATTTGTCACTTGTATAGACTAACTCTGAGAGAAACATCTATGTGTATATGAATTAAATGCATTATCTTTATCTTTATCTTTATCATTAACACTCAAAACTAAACATGAGACAGTGTAAGAGGGTGATTAAATTAGGAGAAGAAATTAATTTTTTCTTCCATTGAAGAGATTTTCTGCACTGTAAGTTATGGAGGAATAAAATATACTCAGTTCTTGCATATTCTCTCTCTCAACACTCATTGCCTAGATAATTGTATCTCGTCCCATGGAAAAAGTATAACTTATACATGAATCGAATTTCATTTTTGAACCCAAACCTCTATAGCCAGCTGCTTGTTTCCTTAACATTCCCATTTACAGGTGATATGCCCCCCAAAGTTAGCATGTGCAAAGCAAAATTTTGATTTTTCTCCTGAAACCTGTTTCTCCCATGGTCTTTCTCACTTCGGTAAATGGACATTTTATCATTCCATTTACTCAAACTGAACATATTTTCATACTTTGTAAACTCTCCTCTGCTCTTACTCCACATTGAAACCATCAAGAAATCTCACCAGTTCTGCTTTTGAAACACATTCAGAATGTTACCACTTTTCTCCACCTCCACCGTTGTGACCCAGTGAAGCCACAGTCGTGTTTGTCCTGGGGACTGGCCTCCTTGCTTCTAGCCCTGCCCTCCTGTAGTCTGTTTCCCAACCAGCAGCCAAAGTGATTGTCTTAAAATTTAAAACAGATCTTGTCACTCCTCAGCTGAGAATCTTCCAAATTTCTTAATGTGCCAAAAGGGCTCTGTAACAATTGTAGACCACTCTCTCCCTCCATAGCTCGTACTATGACCTCGCCCTTACCACCGTTTCCCTGCCCTGCTCCGCCTCAGCCACAGTCACCCATTTGTCCTTCTCCTTCCCTTCCAGGCAGAGCCCTCGTCAGGGGCTGTACACTTGTTCTTCCTTCAAACTGAAATGTTCCTCCCTCAATTCAGTAAGGTTTCTGATCAAATGACCAAATGTCGCCTCAGAGAGGCCCTTCCTGACCACACTGTGTGAAAAGATGTGGTCTGGCGCCATCGCTGTTTCTCGCCTTATTCTACTTTCCTTTCTGTCATAGCCGCTCTCATCTCGTGACACATGCAGTCCTGCAGAAGCGAGGCCTGCTTGGGTGTGGTTGGTAGGATAATAATACGGTGTAATGATTTACAGTTTTAATTAGAACATTTCACCTAAAATGTCATATGGTGTGCTTGAGTGTGGTATTGTTATGTTATAGAATTACGTGCTTATGATTTTGTAATAAAAGAAGGGCGTTATTTGTGCCAGACCCTGTATTTACTTTTTAAATTGCATCTCTCCCCAACTTAGAATGTCAGCCTTTTGAAAGCAGGGGATTCTATTGGTCACTGTTATATCCTTACAACCTAGTGCTTACACGCAGTAAGCACTCGGTCAATATTTGTTGAATAAATTCAGTGAGCCTCAATACTTGAATAGGGAATGTGGTTGAATTTACATTATAATAACCAAATCCATGGAATAGTGAGGAACCTTCTAATGGGGTCTGCTTTGTATAACTTTTTGTGTTTATGTCATACTTCTTACATTTAACACAGAGTACAATAGTGTTTCATAGTTAGGTTAAGGCTCAAACAATACTCTTGGTGTCAAAATGCAGGGCAGTATTACTATTTTAAAGATTCTTTTTGTGGGAATAATTACTTTTTTGTTCTTTTGACATAGGCATCTGACCCCCCAATTACACTAACAGACCTTATACACATGAATGGAGAGAAGAATAGCCCCTTTTGAGTCTGGGCTAAGACTTTATCAATATAAAGTGCTTCCCACAGGGTTCTGCTGAAAGAACCAAACTTCCATCATAATGAAATTGCAAATTCATTTGTATATGCCCTTTTTTTATTTGAAAGCTACTTTTTGATGTTTGGTCTGCAATTAGATTTATTGTTGAAGGTCACAATATGCAATCCTGACTACTCCAAGTTGTCAGAATCCTTTATCTGTTCAGCGTTGCACAAAGATAAATGGGGATCTTTTAACAATAACATACTAAAGCCAGAATGTGTTCCCAGTTGTATATAATCTTTTAATCAATCTGCTGCTTTCTGTTTTCCAGTCTGTAGACTACTAGCCTACCCCCTCACCAGCACACCGAGCTAGAAATTACACAATTATGGGTTTTAAATTACTGAGAAACACTTTCTTCAGATAGAAAAAGATTAAGATTTTTAATGCTATAGTTTTCCCATGCACATTTTTAGGTTAACGTAGGAATTCTTTTGTCTTTACCCTCATTCTATAGGTACTAATGTAGTATGTTAGCTAAATTCAGTGGTTACATTTCTCACTGTTAAGATGACCACAGAGTAGATTATGTTGCTTAAGTGATATGAATTCTTAAGTGTTTTAAAAATCTCTGTGCACATGGATTAAATTCTTTTCTGAGATTTTATATACATCAATAAAATGTTCATATCTAAAATTGTAAGGCAGATTTCTTATATTTTTGTGCATTTTCTTTGTGACTTGTTACACAAAGAGAGGGAATTGCCCATTAGGCTTAGGTTGTATTGTACTTCTTATCCATGAATAGCCAGGGTCATGGTAACATATATTAGAATATCATTGTATCACCAATCTTTATAGTTCTCCAAGGGATTTTGATACTATATCCAAAGGTTCTTTAGTAACTTAATTATACCTACAAAGTGGACCATTAAGACCAGTGTAGCAATGTCCTCATTTTAAAATTTTGTTAAAATATTTTTTTTGCATTTCTGACTTTTTTCTTAATTGTCTTGTAGTCTGAATCTTCTCTGATTAAAAAGAACATACTTTTTCAGGAGGATGCATAAGAGAAAACCATGACTTTTAACTTGATGAACATTGTTTTCCCTGAATTCTGACTACTATTTATTTTGTGACATCTGGGAAGTTGCTGCATTTTGGGAGGCCTCTGCACCGCCGCTATGGAGTAGAGAAACAGCAATTCATAGAGTTGCGATGCAGTTAAATTGGACAGCACGTATAAAGGGCCCAAAGCAGTGCCCAGCAAGAGGAAGCACTCATTAAATATTATTTGGAATCCTCTCTCTGTGCACCCTCCCACCCCCTCCCTGTTCCCCATGCTATGTTATCTGATTGGGCTTACTCAGAAGTTCAAACTATTGAACTAAACTTGAAGCTTTCTTGTGTGCCTGCCAACTCTACATAGCTCTGCATTCATTGAATTAGTAAGTAGGGAGAAGTCAGGACCTCGAATTGACCTATACATAATACCCAGCAGGTGTATGTGCCCTTTTACTTCAAAACAAATTGCTCCCCATAGATCGGGTAGAATGAAGAATGCTCCACTCCCAACCTTCATTTCAAGTCCACATGGAGCCCTTAAGATTTACTTTGCCTTAAGTTATGTTAATATGACATAGGAAAACATATCATTTTAATCATTTTGTGTAAGATGGCTTGCTGCATTGCTGTTTGTTTGAAGATTGGTACTGCTCTGATTATTGTCCTAGAAGAGATTTACCTTTAAAGAAGTAATCACTTTTCAGAAAAATTTTAATAGCTATTTAATGTACTGTTTTATATCTCAAAGCATGTTATTTAATTATTGTAAATTTTATTGTTTTAGGTGCAAAGATGGTTTGAAAGGATTTACATTCTCTGCACTTAGGTAAGTAGCATATTTTATTTACCTTTATGTTAAGCAAATTTGCAAGTTAACATTTAAAAAAATAAAATTATTATAAATGTTAATATTTATTGACTCAGTTTTTAAGTAGAAAGTAATTTTAGAAGTCACAAAAGTAACTTTGTGAATATTTCATTAAAGAGAAATTTATTAGATATTTTCCCTCTAAATAACCAATCAACATCTGTTTTGGGACTTGTTGTGTACCTTACTTCAAGGGGTATTAGAAAATAATTAACAGGATTCTCTCCTCAGGTAGCTTAGAAAGACAGAGCTACACGTGAACAATTATTGGAAATTACGCCCTTAGTGGTACGGTCCCAGACTTCGAGCTGCTTTAGGGCAGGACTCCTGCGTTGTCAAACACCCCTCACCACAGTGATAGGCCCAGGGCAGCTCCGGCGGAAGTGCTGGTTAACATTAGCGTTGTATTCTACACATGTAGTTTACCAAGCGCTTTCACATACATTAGAAAACTAATTTTCATAATTCTCTGAGATGGGTATTTTCATGCCCATGTGACATGATGAAAATTTAGGCTTAGAATGCTTGACTAATTTAATTTCATACCACACAGTGACTATATATATTGTACTTACTCCCAACTCAGTACTCCTTCAGTTGATGTCATAAATACTACCGGTTTTCTTCCCCAAAGTGCATAGAGTAGATGCTTGGTGAAGATTAGTTGTGCAGTATTTACTGCAAATATAGAAGGAAATAATCAGGGTGGGCTTAAATATTAGGAGCTTTTATATGATTATTTTAAAAGATTATTTTGAGGGTCATATGAGTTAATGTATGCTTAAAAATTTTAACTGTTATTATTTAAAATTTTATCAATTATAGTTGACATATATTAGTTTCAGATGCAGAGCATAGTGATTAGCCATTTATATAACTTATGAATTGATCAGATAAGCCTAGTGTCCATCTGACAATATACATCATTATTACAGTAGTATTGACTATATTCTCTATGCTGTACTTTACCTTCCAGTGACTGTTTTTATAACTGGCAATTTGCACATGTTAATTCCTTCACATTCTCACCTGTCCCCCAATTCCCATCCCATCTGGTGACCATCAGTTTGTTCTCAGCATCTATGAGTTTATTATGGTCATTTACTTTGTTTTTTAGATTTGACATGTAAGTGAAAACATACAGTATTTGTCCTTCTCTGTCTCAATTCACTTAGCATAGTACCCTGTAGGTCTATCCATGTTGTCACAAATTGCAAGATTTCATTCCTTTTTTATGGTTGAGTAATATTTCATTGTACATATACAACACATCTTTATCCATTTGTCTATTGATGGGTACTTTGCTTGCTTTTGTATCTTGGCTATTATAAATAATGCGGCAGTGTACATAGGGGTGCCTATACTTTATAAATTAGCATTTTGGATTTCTTCAGATAAATACCTAGAAGTGGAATTGCTGAGTCATATGGTAGTTCTACTTTTGATGATTGAGGAACCTCCATACTCTTTTCCATAGTGGCTGCACCGGTTTGCAGTTCTGCCAACAATGCATGCATGAGGCTTCCCTTTTCTCCACATCCTCTCCAACACTTGTTGTTTGTTGATTTATTGATAATAGCCATTCTGACAGGTGTGAGGTGATATCTCATTGTGGTTTTAATTTGCATTTCTCTGATAATTACTGATGTTGACCATCTTTTAGTATATCTATTGACCTCTGTGTCCTCTTTGGAGAAATGCCTATTCAGATCCTCTGCTCATTTTTAAATCTATTAAAAATGAGCAGGTTGAATGAGTAGGTTGGTTATCTATTAATTTTTTTGGTGTTAAGTTGTATGAGTACCTTATATGTTTTGGATATTGACCTCTTTTGGGGTGTATCATTGGTGAATATATTCTTCCATTCAGTAGGTTGTCTTTTCATTTTGTTGAACCATTTTCTTCCCTGTATAAAAACTCTTTGGTTTGATGTGGTCTCATTTGTTTATTTTTCTTTGTTTCCTTTGCCTGAGGAGACATATCCAAAAAAATACCACGAGCATTGTCAAAGAGTGTATGCCTATGTGTTCTTCTGGGAGATTCATAGTTTGGAATCTTCAATTTAAGTCTTTAATCCATTTTGAGTTTATTCTTGTATACAATGTAAGAAAGTGATCAGTTTCTTTTCTTTTTTTCTTTTTTTGCATATTTCTGTTTAGTAATCCCAACACCATTTATTGAAAATACTGTCTTTACTCATTTTGCATTCTTGCTTCTTTTGTCATAGATTAATTGGGCATATAAACATTGGTTTGTTTTGGGCTCTCTATTATGTCCCATGGATCTGCGCATGTGTGTTTATGCCAGTCATGCGGTTTTTGATCACTGCAGCCTTATAGTATAGTGCGATGTCAGGGAGCAACCTCCACGTTTGTTCTTTCTCAAGATTGCTTTGACTATTGGGGTCTTTTGTGATTCTATATAAATTTTAGGATAATTTGTTTTACTCCTGTAAAAAAGTATTGGTATTTTGATAGGGGTTGAGTTGAATCTGTAGATTGCTTTATGTATTTATGGACATTTTAACGATATTAATTTTTCCTATCCATGGGCATGGCATATGCTTCTATTTATTTGTATCTTCTTCAGTTTCTTTCTTCAATATCTTAGAGTGTTCTGAGTCCAGGCCTTTTACTTCCTCGGTTAAATTTATTTTTTTAAAGATTTTATTTATTTATTTTTGGAGAGAGGGAAGGGAGAGAAACATCAATGTGTGGTTACCTCTCATGCGCCCCTTACTGAGGACCTGGCCTACAACCCAGGCATGTGCCCTGACTGGGAATTGAAGTGGCGACCCTTTGGTTCGCAGCCCACACTCAATCCACTGAGCCACACCAGCCAGGGCCTCCTTGGTTAAATTTATTCCTCGGTATTTTTAATGCAATTTTAAATGGGATTGATTTTATAATTTTTCCTTATGAATGCTCATTACTGGAGTATAAAAGTGTGACAAATTTTTGTATATTAAATTTGCATATTACTATTTACTACTTTCTGAATTTGTTTATTCTGTTAACTTTTTGGTGGATTCTTTAGGGCTTATCATGTTTCTTATTCTTTTGTTTTCATATGTTACCGACTTTATCTAGTGTCATATTTGTATTCCTTTCTCTTTATTTCTTGTAGATTTTTGGTTTGTGGTTACCATGTACTTCATGTATACCATGCTATTTATAGCAGCCTACTTTAAGCTGATGGAACTTAAGTTCGAACACATTCTAAAACTACTACAATTTTTACTCACCCCTTCCATGTTTATGTTTTTGTCATTATTTTTTACTTACTGTGTGTGTTCGTATCCCTTTATTGTAGTAATTACACATCTACTTTTTACTTTTGCCTTTTAACCTTTGTATTAGCTTTGTAGTTAGTTGATCCACTGCTTTTACTTTTGCTTTTGCAAGAATTTTCTTATATTTTCTTATTCATATTTTTGACCTTTTATTTTCTACTTAACGAACTCCCTTTGAGATGTCTTGTACTGATGTTTTAGTGGTAATGAACTCCATTAGCTTTTTCTTGTCCGGGAAGCTCTTTATCTCTCCTTTGATTCTAAGTGATAGCTTTGCCGAGTATAGTAATCTTGGTTGTAGGTCCTTGATTTTCATCACTTTGAATATTTTGTGCCAGTCTCTTCTAGCCAACAGAGTTTCTGTTGAAAATTAGTTTACAGCCCTATTGGAGCTATCTTATACATAACTAACTGCTTTTGTCTCGCTACTTTTATGGTTCTCTCTTTATATTTCACCTTTGGCATTTTAATTAAGATGTGCCTTGGTGTGGGCCTCTTTGGGTCCATCATGCCTGTGACTCTCTGTGCTTCGTGGACTTGTATGCCCATTTCCACTGCCAGGTTAAGGAAGATTTCAGGCATTATTTCTTCAATAAGTGTTTCAGTTCCTTGCTCTCTTCTCCTTCTGGTGCCACTATGATGTGAATGTTGGTACACTTGATGTTGTCCCAGGGTTCCCTTAAACTGTCCTAACTTGTTTTTAATTCTTTTTTTCTGATGGGGTGTTTTTTTCAGCTTTGTCTTCTAGATTGCAGATTTGATCATCTACTTCATCTAATCTGCTCCTGATTTTCTCTAATATATTCTTCAATTCATTGTATTTGTTATTTCTGACTTATTCTTTTTTATGTTTCCTATCTCTTTGTTGATGTTCTCACTGAGTTCATTTATTTTTCCCCTAAGTTCCTTGAACATCCTTACAACCAGTGTTTTGAACTCTGCATCTAGCAAATCAATTGCCTCCATTTTGTTTAGTTCTTTTTCCGAAGTTTTCTCCTGTCCTGTTCCTTCATTTGGGACATGTTTCTTTGTCTCCACATTCTGGCTGACTCTTTGTGTTTGTTTCTATGTATCAGGTAGACTTTCTACGCCTCCCAGTCTCAGCAGAGTGGCCTTCTGTGTAGAAGGTGTTCTGTGAGGCTTGGTGGTGCCGTCTCCCTGTTCAGTTCTGCTAGGTGCTTCAGATGTGTCTCTCGTGCGTGTTGTGCATGCCCTGCTGTTGTAGTTGAGCTTTCATTGCTATTGGGATGTCAGTGGGTAGGACTCTCTTGGGCTGACTTGCTATGAGGGCTGCCTGTGACTACAGAAGACCCCCCCCCCCACCCTGCCCTACAGAGTAGCAGTTGCTTTTGTGGGCTCTGGTGACAGCAAAGTCTGCCCTTTGGGTGTGTTGTTTGTGGAGCTGGTTGAGTGCTGCTGTGGTGTAATTTGAAGCTGGCTACCAGGTTTGTTGATTCTGGAGGCCCTTGGGAGGGGCCCTGATACAGGCCAAGGTCAGCTGGTTGAAACTTGCAGTGGAAGGTAGTGAAGACCTGAGGACTGATACATCTTTCTTTTTTTCTTTTCTTTTCTTTTTTTTCTTTCCCTCCAGTCCTCAATATGAACCTTGAAACTTAAGTGCTTGGAAAAAGGTGCTATTAATGAAATCAGAATATATGCAAAGAAATTGGTTTGGAGGGAACAAATTGGGTCCACTGTGTGATTAAGAATATCTTTGGTTGTGGAAACTCTATGCTAACAATAACTAAGTCATAATACACAGCAGTAATTTCTTCATATTATAGTTTTTATTAAAAGACTGTAAAACTTTTTAGAAAATAACTTTTTGTTATATTGGCAGTGAATAATTTTGTGTTAAATTGAAATTTGGTAACAGCCAAAAGTTGGTTTTCCTAAAGAGAAAACTTTGTCTTTGTTCCTGCCTCTCTTCTTAGCCTCCCAGCTTCCTTGCAAAAACTCAAAATGCATCAGATATTTTTGTGTCACTTATTCAAATCCTTATATGATAAAGGGTTGATTTGGTCTCTTTACACTTAAGTTGTTCTCTGCATTATAGAAGATTATTCTGGAAAATAGTGGTTATTAATTCTAGATAGAGTCAAGGACAGAGCCATGGAAGAAGAGCCAGTGTGGGGTCTGAATGTATTCTCAGCCTCCCTTGTCATAGTTTAATCATCACAGTACACATAGCTTGACCATTAAGAATCCATGCTTTAGAGCCAGACGGTTCTGGGTTGAAATAAATGTTGATGCTGTTGGCTATAGATATGATGCTTTTTCCTGCTAACTCTTGCGGAAATCATGTCACCTATTTCATAGTGCTGCTGTGAGGATTTAATGATTTTTAGTATTCGTAAAAGGCTCAGTACTCTTCCTGTCATGTAGCAAATGCTCATAAAGTGCTAGTTGTTATTGTATTTATTCATTCAATGTGTATCAACTAAATATTTACTATATGCCAGGTAATATGTTGTGCACCAGGATATAATAGCAAAGAAGATAGGCATAGTCTCAAAGACCTTATAGTTTGGAGGGATGTAAACTACTGTAAAGTGCTTCAGAACTGGGCTTCATTGGGCTCTGAGAACACAAAGGAAGGATTGTTAACTCACTCCAACCTGGAGTAGGAGCAGCCTCTCCAAGGAAGTGATTTCTAATCCAAGATGCTCAGTACTGGCCAAAATACCAACAGCCTTATGAAATGTGTGGGAGATATTATTGTATCTGTTCTAGCCTAGTTTGTCTTATTTACAAAGAGCAGTAGGACAGATCTTAAACTCCCCATGCACACCCATGATTAAGAACCAAATACTTGTGGATGAACAGTTACCAAGGATGCACAGCTGCCCTGTGGTGACAAATAGCCTCACTGCACACCCCTTACGATCTGATAAGCCAGATTTTTTTCCAAGTTTGTCTGAATGGGATGGATTGCACTTGTTTATTTCTATCTTTTCTGAGTGTTTAAATTTTCTTATTCTATTTGTCATAGGTCCCATGTTCCAGAATTATAGTGTAGTATCATTGATCCTGTTTTATCTATATTTTATGATATTTTCTGAAAATTCATCAGGTAGAAACTGTTTCCTGAGTAAAGTTTAGTTATTCTTTATTTATTTTTTAAGATATATTTTATTGATTATGTTATTACAGTTGTCCCATTTCCCCCCTTCATTCCACCATGCATACCCCCTCCCACCCACATTCCCCCCCTTTAGTTCATGTCCATGTGTCATAAGTTCTTTAGCTTCTACATTTCCCATAGTATTGGCTTCCCCCTGTCTATTTTCTCTCTACCATCTATGTTACTTATTTTCTGTGCCTTTTCCCCCTCTTTCCTCCTCCCACTCCCCTGTTGCTAACCCTCCATGTGCTCTCCATTTCTGTGGTTCTGTTCCTGTTCTAGCTGTTTGCTTAGTTTGCTTTTGTTTTAGGTGTGGTTGTTAATAACTGAGTTTGCTGTCTTTTTACTGTTCATATTTTTTATCTTCCTTTTCTTAGATAAGTCCCTTTAACATTTCATATAATAAGGTCTTGGTGATGATGAACTCCTTTAACTTGACCTTATCTGAGAAGCACTTTATCTGCCCTTCCATTCTAAATGAAAGCTTTGCTGGATAGAGCAATCTTGGATGTAGGTCCTTGCCTTTCATGACTTGGAATATATACTTCTTTCCAGCCCCTTCTTGCCTGTAAGGTCTCTTTTGAGAAATCAGCTGACAATCTGATGGGATCTCCTTTGTAAGTGACTGTCCCCTTATCTCTAGCTGCTTCTAGAATTCTCTCCATTTTAATCTTGGGTAATGTAATTATGATGTGCTTTGGTGTGTTCCTCCTTGGGTTCAATTTCTTAGGGATTCTCTGAGGTTCCTGCACTTCCTGGAAGTCTATTTCCTTTGCCAGATTGGGGAAGTTCTCCTTTAATATTTGTTCAAATACATTTTCCACTTGTTGCTCTTCTTCTTCCCCTTCTGGTACCCCTATAATTCGGATGTTGGGATGTTTAAAGATGTCCTGGAGGTTCCTAAGCCTCTCCTCAATTTTTTGAATTCTTGTTTCTTCCTTCTTTTCTGTTTGGTTGTTTATTTCTTCCTTCTAGTCCACACTGTTGATTTGAGTCCCAGTTTTCTTCCCATCACTATTGGTTCCCTGTGCATTTTCCTTCATTTCACTTAGCATAGCCTTCATTTGTTCATCTAATTTGCAACCAAATTCAACCAATTATGTGAGCATCCTGATCACCAGTGCTTTGAACTGTGCATCTGATAGGTTGGCTATTTCTTGGTCACTTAAAACTACTGGCTCTGGTGCTTTGATTTGTTCTTTCGTTTGAGCCATTTTTTTTGGGGGGGGGGGTCTGGTCACACCTGTTAGGTATGAGGGGCAGAGCCTTAGGTGTTCACCAGGGCAGGGCAACCCAGTTGCAGAGTTGTGACGCTGTATGTGGGGGTGGGGTCAGAGAGGGGACAATGGTGCTTGCTCCTCTCTCTTTGGATTTCAGTCCCCTCTGTGAGGCTGGGAGTCTCTCCCTGCACTTCAACCCCCAGAAGTGTTTTCAATTGGTGCTTTTAGGCTTTATTTCCCAGCACTGGGGCCCTGGGTTGCGTAGTCTGTCTCACTGTCCATTTTCTCTTGGTTTATCTCTTGGTTGGTGCACAAATGTGTGACCACAGTCAGCCTCCTTGTGCCCCTCGTTGGGTCTGCTCATTGACTCCCTGCACCCAGTAACTGCCTGTGCATCTGGGACCACTAGCCACTGCTTTTTTCCTGCTGTGATCCCTTTCCGCCGGCCACCAACTCTGCCCCTCTTACCGGTCTGAGTAAATCGTTGTCGGACTTTTGTACAATTCAGTTTTCTATCTGTTCTGGTTGTTTTTTTCTGTTTCTAAATTTTTGTTGTCCTTAATTTTGGTTGTTAGAGGAGGCACAGTGTGTCCACCTACACCTCCATTTTGGCCAGAAGCCCTTAGTTTTATTCTTTAAAAGAGCAATGGCTCTTAAAAATGAAGGTGCAAAGAGCACAGATGAAAACTTCACTAAAGGATGCTGATTGAGTTATATCTAAAGGTAGTAACATTGTGTTTGTGTTGTCTTTGGAAAAATATTGTCCAGTTTTAATGAAACAGGAATGTCGTCTTCTCTTGAGTGTTAGGTTTTTCCAAAAAGAAATAAATAGATAAGAATAACATGGAATTTAAGATTTTCTCATGGAATAATGTGAGGATACATGGAATTTTAATCATTTTCTCACTCTCATATTTTAGTTTCCTCTGTTACTTCATGTGTATATAGATGACTTCATACAGCACTGCAGCTGTTTAAAGGGACATTAGATAGAAGTTTAGACTGAAAAATGAGAAACACATTCAATTGTAACTTTTAGGTTTTAAAGAAAAATGAATTTTTGCATAAACTAATAGATCTGAGTTAATAGTTCATCTGCTTCTTTGTTTGAAAACTTTAAGTATGTAATACCTTTAAAAAGTAGTGACTTAAGTTGAAAGGGTTATAAAATTACTATGCTATTTTTCACTTGATTAATTTAATTTTAAAATACCTGCATTGTCAAACAAATGAAGGTATTTTAAACATTTTTGAGTATTCAGATTTCAAAAGCTTATTTTTTACATGGTGATTAGATTTTATATAAATTGTGAAAAAATATTATTTCAAATGTTAAGGGACTTTGCAAAGCTTATTAATATATAAACAAAATCAGTTTATTTTCTCAGTGATTTTTTTAAAGGAGAAAAATGCCTCACAGTGTGCTTTTTTCTTTAGGTTCATTGTAGGGAAGGAAGAAATTCCCACACATTCTTACTCACCAGAGATGGCACATGCAAAAGTGGAACAAAAGACAAAAAGACAGGAGGAAAAGTCAAGAGGAATGAACATAATTGCCCTAGTCAGGAGGCTTGTGGATTCAGTGTGAGTTCTTTATCTTGTTATTTTAGCATATTTCACCTTTTTTTATTTGTACTGTGCCAAGGTATTCCTGTTGGTTTTTTTTTTTTTACCAGAAATTGTGCAGAATTTTATAAAAGGCACATGATGGCAAGTGAATATTGTTTATTATTTCTTCCAGGACTATAGACCATCCTATGCCTTTAAATTAGGTTTATATGAAATTGAAATACTTTTCTATTGCAAACCAGGCAGACTTGCAGGAGGCTAGAATGGGGAACTTTAAGAACAATTAATACATGCTAACCCAATGTGTCACGTGTAGAAAGAAGAAAGAAAAGTCCTTAGAGATTCAAGAAGATGCAGGAATAATAAGGAGCAAACGTTAAGTAAGGGATATTTTGCAAGAGTGGACATTTTTAGGGCTTTGGAAATAAAATAAATATTTCTTTATTATACAAAGAAGTCTATTTCATACAAATAAGCCTTCATTTGTATTTCAAGTATAGATATTTAAGAAAATAAATTTAATGATTTAAAATTAAATCAGCCAATTAAAATGATCTTGGTAGTGATGTTTTAGAGAATGTGATAAAGTAGACAGTATAGAAAGTGAGGGGATCAGTTATGGGAATCTGAGGCCCTTCAAGAAATCAGAAGACCTATGTTTGACTCTCGTTTTGCCCCTGCTGGCTTTGTGGCTTTGATTTAACCACCTGTATTCCAAAGCCCTCATCGGTTACCTAGGGTTAATAATCTCTATCAAGGAGAATTGTGTGATTTAAATGAAGTAACATACAACTTGCCTCACATACATGAGCACAGAGTAAGTGCTCAGATTTTTTACTGAATTTGAAGACTTTCTCTTCATTTCAGCATACACTGCATACAGAAGCTAAGAGGAAAGAGAGGAATAATAGATGGCAGGAATAATTGTGGTAGTGATCTTATTAAGCACGTTCAAACTAGTTAGGAGTTACCTCAGTGGAAAGAAGGGAAGGGGATTCCTCTTAATGGGCGCGGTGTCAACAAGAATCACAGGGGAGTGCAGAGAATGTGTTCTGTGGGTGAATGGTGCCCTGGTGTTGGAACTGATTGGGTCACGGCAAAACTTGTCCACCGGTGTGAAAGCAGATGCAGGATAAGACGCAGGATAGTACAGAAGCAAAGCAGGTAATACAGGAGGAGAGGGGCAGTTCAGGACTTAGGAAGCTGTTTTAATAAAAGTGTAAGGAAAGAGTAAATGACAGTACAGTTGATACCAGAATTTAACTTCACCAGCAAAGAGAGTTAATAATTTGTGTAGTTCTGGTAGTAATAGCTGAGAAATGTCTTTGAAGAGGACACTTAGGTGTATGAAGAATGAAGGCTTACATAAGGCAGTTCTTCTCCGATTCACATCTTTAACCACTAGACAGCCGCACACGACCAGGTCTGTACATCACTCTAATGGTGTAGAGCTCTGTTCGACATGCGCGGCTGCTGTCACCCCGAGTAGTGAAGGCTGCCTGTGTACTCCAGCCGCGGTGGAGAACTGGATTTCAGAAAAGGTCTTGCTGATCAATTTGCAAATGGAATTAGATGTGGAGCCAGAATATCGCTCTATAAGTAATTGTTGTAAGTAGGAAAGAATTAAAATGTTCCAACCATGAAGCTAATTAATGAACTACAGTCTGAAAGAGTTACAGAGACTACTCTTCAAAGACAAAGGGGGACAGCTAAACCCATATTAGATGTTTTAGTTACTTTTTTATGCCTGTAGGAAATAAATGGTGCTGGAGTCAGCATACCAAATCATTACAGTGAGTGTGTCCTGAACAGTAGTCCTCCCAGCAGAAATGTTTATTAAACACTAGAGGACTAAGTGCTTTGCAGTGAAATTACAAATAACCTACTTTTGAATTCCCCCATGATTTATATCTGTATTTATTTTAAAAATGGAATTTTGAATTCTATACTGTATCATGTTTCTTTTCCAGATGTTTTCTCTCAAATATAATTAAGTATAAATTCCTGCAACCTGAACACATTCTCACTATGATTTTTGCTCAAGTACTGACTTCATGGATGATTTATGAGCATTATACTCTACAATAAGTGATTTAAAGCTTCTAAAAGATTTGGCAGAGTAAAGAGAGCTATATACATATTTCTAATATTCAGTCACAGATATTTACCAATATGGCTTTTCTGTTCCACATTCAAATGTTTTGACTACAGTCATGTATTTTATACAATGTATCACGTGGTGAGCAGCAAAGAAAAATATCTTTTATTTTTGCTTCTGTATGTCCTAAGAAACCAAAAGATATACACATTTAGAAACAAGTAGGTAATTTTTTCTGCTTTTTGGTTAGAGAAGTTTCGGCAGATCTGTATGCACACACACATTTTCATTGTAACTGGGTGTTCGCTTTAATTGCAGATGTAAGCAGGGACCAAGGCATAGATGTTGCAAACACTATGAAGATAATTGCATCTCTTATTGCATTAAAGTAAGTATATAAAAGTATCTTTGGTATTAACCACAGGGAATATATATAGAAAGAACTTATTTATTAAAACATAATTTCAAAGGAAAAGAAAAAGTTGACAAACATTGCTGTCATTCTTTGACTTGAAGAATAAGAGATTTGTGAGATACAGGTAATTTAGTTTAATATTCACTTACTGGATCTTTAATTAAATAATTTTAAATCTTGCTTACTTAAAAATTAGTATGAAACTTATAAAGTAGAAGAGTAGAGGAAGCAACAACAACAAAACAGACAGGAAAAGGAGGTCATTAAATTTTGCACTTTGCAGTGGGTCCTCATCAGAATACAATGCTAGAACGAGGCCCCTGGACCACACTGTGTGCGGCCAGTCCAGCAGTCACATGCACACACGCTGCACAATTGGGGACCGTGGCGTTTGGTTTTGAACTTGACACGCTGTTACCTTTTTTAAAGCATGGAGTATAACTGGAGCATATACACAGTTGCTGTATATTAAGAGAGTTAGCTATGCCTGCTGGCATAAATTCCTTACTCCCTAATATATTAGTGTACAGGCATGTCTGTCCCTACCCACCCCCACCCCATGCCTGCCATCTCCTACCCCCTTTACTTCCAGCTCTGAGAAGGAAGTTATTTTCATTGCAGTTAGTCTGGCACAGATGGTACCACCTGCTATGGGTTCTTTTTGGATGGTACTGCAATGATTCTGATGATTTAAATAGTTTATATTCTTTCTTACAATGTCTGATTCCTCCTCAGTTGATGGTAAGAACAACAATGTACAAGACCCCAAAAGACAGCCTCTGCATGATCTCTCGAGAAAGGAGGGACGGTAGCACATTGGTGCCTGTGGCCTAGTGTTGATGGTGGTGTTTGCCTCAGCCAACACGTCACCTTTGGGTCCCCAAAGCTACGACTAGGAGTAAAAGCAATAGAGTATTTTTTTTTCAGTTGTGCAATGGTTTCTGATGACACTCCTTCCAAATCTGATTTCCTGCCCCACTTTTAAAATGGCAAAAAAGAAGAAAAGCATCATTGCTGGCAGCCTCCCAGTCTGCCAGTCTGACGGTTCCCAGAGAGCTATTCCCTCCAACTGGACATGATCCTGCTTCAGGAAGAGCCTTCGATGGGCGACTAAGAGAAGTGTCTGATTAAATCAGAAGTACTTGAGATATTTTGAGAAGAGGGGATATGATATTTTTAAAAAATTATATGAGAAAGTTCGTGAGAATTGCTAAGCAGTGAAACAGTGTAGTCTTTCTTGCAAGTGTGTACCACTGCTATAAACTTGGTAATTTGTGTATAAGTTGGAATATTTTGTCCATGAGTATAAATTTGGAGAAGTGAGGGTGAGGAATTTACACCACAAATATAGTAAAATATTTTGACAGCGTATCTCATTATTCTATGGACTCAGTTACACCACATGGTAAATCATATCCCTGAGTAAATAATCATATGAATTACATTCCCCTCAGCTCACCGTATTTCATTTACACTAACTTTTTATTATTTCCTTGTACCTGCCAATCTCATTTTTGGCTTTATGCCTTCTGTCCAAGCTCCTTGAAAGGTTTTTCTCATGTTCACTCATTCGCTTTTGTGTCTGTTGAAATGTCACGTCCTCAGTAGCTTTCTCTTACCACTCAACGAAGTCACCCTGTTAATTTCTCTCCTAGTGCTTTATTTCCATTAGAACACTTATGGTAACCAGTAATTATTTTTGTTTATACGCTTACTTATTTATTTTCTCTTCCTCCAATGAGCATGAAAGCCTCAGTGAAGGCAAGAATTTTGTATCTTCCTTGCTACTTTCCCTCAGCATCTAAGGGTAATGCTTGGCACATGATAGGCATCCAGTGTGTATTTCTTGATTCATAAAATGGTGACTGGATAGTGGAATGAATGGCTTCTTAAAAACCACATGAAGACATTGAACATGAGTATGTTCCTTGAATCTTTAGGTTAATATTATACAACTATCAATGGAAAGATTTAAGTGTGAACATTTCATGCCTTAAACTAGTATACATAGTTTCAGTTAAGCAAATGCAAATGATTTGTACTAATGATTGGACAATTTAATTTTCATTTTTTCATTAGTTATTAAATAGTTTCAGGTAGATTAGTGAGTGAGTGATTCTTCATAGTGATTTAGTCTGTTTTGTTTAAAAAAAAAAAAAAGGTTGCCACCTAGAAGATAAAAACCTGACCTTTGGAACTTAGCAGGTACTCAGAGTATAGACACTCCCGCAGGGGTGACAGAGGAGAACGGAGACCTGTGTCACAATGTGTTGGCTGAATCACGTGTAAATGCTGCTCTTTTTGATAGCATTCATTGTACGCTTATTGGCATTTTTTAGTCTCTCAGTATGAACTCACATCTAAACTTCATTTTCCCAAACATGGAAATGAAACTAACTAGCACTACTCACCCACCCTCCCTCCATCCCGTTCCGCACTACACAAGTAGTTTCGGGTAATATGGAGAAATGTTGGAAGCAAATATGGATTTGTCGCAGATTTGCGTTTTCAAGTTTTGTTGAGTGAACCTTACAGCTGCCATTCCCTAGAGATGTTTTAGCCTGACACATTTGGGCATGGAAATAAAAACCTAGATATAATTATTTCTTTTTCTGGGAAAGTCTTTTAATCTGAACATTTAAAATATTGATACCAAAGGTCTAAACAAATAATGAAATTATCTTTCTATCAAAAGAGTCTTTACTCATATTGATGAGTAAGAGGAGTTTCCAGAAGGATTTGGTTATGTTAACTGTATTTAATTTCAGTGCTTTGTTTCTAAAATTCAGATGTAGTTTAGGAATTACAAATCCTGGTTATTGTCAGCAAAATGCCAAGCAATGGAAGTTTGGTGCATAGATAAGCTTGGCCAGTACTTGTGAAACTTTTTAAGTTTTTGTAAATCACAGAAAGTATATTTACTGCAGTTCTTCCCCTCACTTTTAAGGTAATAATTTTAAAAATGAGGTTTTAAGATTTAATTTTGAAACTGGCTGTGATATGTACTTGTGTTAATTTTTTGAACCCTGTTTTGATTCCGAGACAGTAAAATTCAACTATCGAACTTCAATGTTTGGTTGTAAGTCAGAATCTTCTCCAATTTCCCCTAGGGTTTCATCAGAATGTTCAGCGTGGGATACTTGATCCAGTGCTGCCTCCGAATTCCCTCTGCATTTAGGCATCTGTTCACAAAGCCATCTCGGCTGTTCTCTCTCTTCTACAATAAAGAAAATTTTCAGCTTGGAGCTTTTCTGGGCTCTTTTGTTAGTATATACAAGGTATGGCTTTCAGAAGAGGGAAGAAAAATGGGAAATAAATAACGTGGCTAATGTTAGAATGTGATTTAGCCTTCACTCATCTATCATTTTTTTAAATGCTTCTTTCTGTAGTGTTGATATGCGTATATATGCATTGGGAATTAAGGCTGGGTAAATTTCTTCTTTTAAATGTTATTTAATATGCTTGAAAGTACAGACACACTTGCATTTATACATAATATTAAAGATTTTTAGACTCATTTTTTCAATAACATACACACTGAGAAACTATAAACTTTAACATTTCTAACATCAAAAGTGATATTACTATACCTGGTCTATTTATTTTTCTTAATCATATTTAGTGCCTGGTTTTAATTTAAACTTATTTCAAACCCTCCTAGCTGATGTCAACTACTTGATAGAATCAGTATAATTTTCTGTTGTAAGTTACATATAAGCAGTGACTTATTCTCCCTCTTCCACTCACTATTCCTACAACACCCTCTCAGATAACCAGAGTGAACATTCCTCCACCTTGGTGTGCGTGTTTCTGTGAACATACCCATACGTATATAAACACACACCTAAACTCATATTTGGATATCATTCACCACACAGTACTTTGCAACTTTAAATAATTGCCATTTGTTTAATGGGAATTACTAATATGTAAATAATATTACTGACACATTAAACATCTGAAATTTATATTCTAAATCTAAATATAGATTCTTCCCTGGCTGGTGTAGCTCACTGGATTAAGTGCCAGCCAGCGAACCAAAGGGTGGCCTTTTCGATTCCTAGTCCGGGAACATGCCTGGGTTGCAGGTCAGGTCCCTAGTAGGGGGCACTTGAGAGGCAACCACACATGGATGTTTCTCTCCCTCTCATTCTCCCTCCCTTCTCCTCTCTAAAAATACAATAAATAAAATTTTGCAAAAGTGAATGAATGAATGAATAAATAAAAATGGATTCTAAGTAAATGTGATAACTAAGGTTGACCTGTCTGCATATACACACAGACAGACACACATTAAACTCAAAATTAATGCCGGAAAAATTGAATTCTGACATTATTCGCATTCTTTTTCATTTCTAATTTTATAGTGTTTGTATTTATTCTTAACATAAACTCTTAAGTGTTCACATGCAGACTATCTCCGACATTTTGCTCAGGTTGGTTATTCTCTACCATCTAGCATATCTCAGAGCCTGTTTTTATTTTTTTTGTTTGTTTTTATTTCTGTTACTATTTCTTTGCCTAAGTAATTCAAACTAATGGTATTACCCTGAGCAAAACAGAGCTGGGTCAGAAAATCTCTTAAAGAAATATTCCTACAGTGTATTCCAAAGCTGTAGGTAATTTTTAATAAAAAATTATCAGTGCCTTTAGCATCTTCATAAGAATGTAATCAAGAGAAGGACAAATATACCTTGTTTCTTCTGTGTCTTCTTGGTGAGCTGACCCTTGTTTCGATCGTAATGTTCCTCTTTCCCTGGGAATAGCCCTGTTTTGAAGTCTCCTATGTCTGATGCTAATGTAGCGACTCCAGCTTTCTTTTTAGTATATTTGACAGTCTGTTGTTTCTGTCTTTCTATTTGAATTTTTCTGGGTCTTTGCTGTAAAGGTTGGTTTCTTTTAGACTACATATAGTTGGTCCTTTTTTTATCCATTTTGATAATCTCTGTCTTTTAATTGATATGTTTAGACTGTTTATACTTAATGTATTTATTTGTTGCGGCTGAATTTAAATTTACCTTCCTGCTAGTTGTTTTTAATTTATTCCATTTTTTATTTTGTTTCTCTTTCTCTTTTTCTTTTTCTAATGGACTTTTAAAAATATTTTAATTTTTTAAATTAAAGTTTTTGTATTTTTTGTAGTCTGTCTTCACTGTAGTCGTATTATTTATACCTTTTTAAAATTTAGTGATAACCTTACATTTATAATAAATGTTTTTAATAATATTATACCACTTCGTTGTAGTATATGACTCTTACAACACTGTAATTTTGATTTCTCCTCTCCATTTTTTATGCTACACATTTATCTTTTCATAAGTAATAAACCCTACAATTTAATGTTACTATTTTTATTTTGGATCAGGAGTCAGAAAACTGTTTCTGTAAAGGGCCAGATAGTAAATATTTTAAACTTTGTGGACTATACGGTGTCTGTCACAGCCGCTCAACTCTGTTGGGTGAAAGCAGCCACAGGCAGTAGACAACACCTAAGTCAATGAGCATGGTGGTATTCTAATGAAAATTTACCACATTGTAATTAGGATTCTATATACTTTTTACATGTCCCAGTTTGTGTTTGTTTCTGTCCATTTGGAAGTGTGGAAAATGCCCTTAGCTCACGAACCATTTAGAAACAGATGGCAAGGCAAGTGTGGCTGTTGGCCACAGTCTTCTGACCACTGCCTTAGACAGTTGTAGTTCGGTTTTACAGCTGTTAAACATAAGAAAAATGTGCCATCTTAATTTTACCATTTCCAGAGCTTTTCATTTCTTTTTACAGATCTAATTTTTTATCTGGTATTATATTCCTTCTGCATGCAGGACAACCTTTAACATTCCTGGTAGTACAGGTTTGCAAGTGAATTTTCTCAGCTTTTATCTGTCTGGGAGAGTCTTTATTTCACCTTCAAACTGAAAAATATTATCTCTGGGTGTAGAATTCTGGTCGGACAGGTTTGTAGTTTATCCAGCTTTTTCTCCTTGTTAAGTGGAAGTGATACTTTTTCCCAGCATTCTACTTGTAGGCAAAAGTCAAATCTACAGATTCATTTTGAAGAATCATTACAATAAAAATATTATGCATAAGTTCTTAGTAGAGCCTATCCAAAACAGTAACTCTGTAACAAGTTATCATGTGTAATTATCCAATCGTGTATTCAGTTAGATTTAGAGAAGATCACCAATTTGCCTCCAGGTCAGCATAGTGAGTCACTCATCACAGACGTTACATGCATTTTTTTCTGGAATGAGACAGCTGAAGTCGTTGTGTTTTCTTCCTGATGCAGGGGACCAGTTGCTTCCTGCGCTGGGTCAGAAACCTGGATGATGAACTACATGCTATTATAGCCGGTAAAGCAATGATTTAAAAAGGATTATTATCGTATCAATCAGTGGTAGAAATGAATCAGATATAGTTTCCAAATTCATCTGATTTCTTTTGTATCTTCTTTTCTCTGTAATAGAATTCGTACTGAGGCACTAGTCCACACATTTTATATTTGTGAAGTTTAACATATCAAAGCCCTCTTGCCATCTGGCATTTTCAGTTAGCAACAGAACGGCTTGGGTATCTGCCCTCCTACAGGCCAGAAAGCCTAAGGAATGTGTTCCCCAAAAATGAAGTTTTAAAATATTATAGAGGTGACGGTGGTACTATTTTAAGTACAGATAGGTTTCTTAAAATACTCTGTTTTTACCAGTGGTAAATGGCATATGTTTTAATAATTTTTATTATATTTTAGGAATGTAAATAATTTTATAAAAGCTAAAGAATTTTTTGTACAATTGCACATATGGACTAAAGTTGAACTGACAATTTTTCGGATATTTACTGGTAACTTTCCTACTATTAGATTTCCAGGCCTCCTCCACCTTGGTTTTCCATTTATAGATTGAAGGCAGTGATAGGGAAACAAGTGTAATGGTAGCACTAAAAATAATTTGAGCTGTTAAGAGAATAGATGAATAATTATTTTCACTTAAAATTAGAAATGATACCAAGAGTCTTTAAAAATTATTTTTGAAAATCATTATGTTTGACAAAACCACCACTGTTTTTAAAGTTAAATTTAGAATGTGAAATTTCTTATGTGTATCAGAATTGTTTGTTCTTAACTCTGAAGGTCAATTTTCTTAATTTAAAAATGTGTGATAATAAGAACTCACCCATTTTAATGTCATCAACTATATTACTATCCTTGATTTTGATGTAACAAAAAGCACTGCTATAAATCAATTCTTTCTTATTTAAGCAAATTGACATTTCCAAATGACTTAATAACAAAGAAAATACTTCAAGGTCTGATGAGTTTTGCCTTATTTGTTTCAGGATTTTTGGCAGGAGTATCAATGATGTTTTATAAAAGCACAACAATTTCCATGTACTTAGCTTCCAAATTGGTGGAGGTAAGCAAACATTTTTATCCATGTACAGTTCCAAAGGATAATAGCTTTAAAGCTGCTTTAGCATCAAATACATATCCTAACTTAAAAAGCAAATTCTAATCTTATAAAAGTATTTACAAAGTTTTGCAAAAATAGTCCCCCTCTTTCATCTTCTTTCTTTGTATTATTTTTAAATACACATAGATATAGAAACATAATATGATTAACCCTCATGTACCCATTACACAGCTTCAGCAGTTGTAGCATTTGGCCAGTCTCATTTTATCTATACTGCCTCAACTCTCAAGTACTGATGTATTTTAAAGCAAATCCCAGACATAGTATAACCTCCTCCATAAGTAACTCAGGGTAAAGATCCCTTAAAGAATAAGGCTAATTGGGTAAAGACTCCTTGAAAATAAATCAACAGTACTAATCAAAATATACCACAATGCAATTATCATACATTAAGAAAAACCTAGTAATTCTTTAATGTTATCACATATCCAGTTAGAACGTACATGTTCACTGATTGTCTCACAAGTCTTTTTGCAATGCCTTTGTTTTAATCAGGATCCAAAGTCTTTTTTAGTGTATAATACTATAGTTACCCAGCCCTTCTTTTTGCCCTTGCCAGTTATTTGTTGAAGACCTAGGTAATTTAGCTCTATGGAATTTTCCACATTCTGGATTTTGCTGATGGCAGTCTCACTGGTAGTATTAACATGTTTCTTTAAATTCCTATAAACAATTAGATTTGGAGGCTTAAGCAAATTAAGTCTCAGGTTTTTTTGAGGGGGAAGAGTGTTGTGTTGGAGAAATACTTCATAGTTGCTATGTGTGAATTCCTATTGCATCACTTTAAGAAGCACAAAAATGTTTTTTTCTTTTTGTGGTGCTAAGGTTGGTCAGTGGACTCAGTGGTGATAGACCCAATATAAGGTTCCCCATTAGCCTTTTTTAAAAAACGATTTTATTTATTTATTTTTAGAGAGAGGGGAAAGGAGGGAGAAAGAGAGGGAGAGAAGCATCAGTGTGTGGTTGTCTCACATGCCCCCTACTGGCGACCTGGTCTGCAGCCCAGGCATGTGTGCCCTGACTGAGAATCCAACTGGCGGCCCTTTGGTTCACAAACCGGCACTTAATCCAGTGAGCCACACCAGCTGAGGCAGGTTCCCATTAGTCTTTTTCCTAATTATTTTATCGGCCATTGGTGATCATTGCCAGAAATTATTTCACTGAGGGTTGTACAATGGCCATAATCTAATATTAAGGTTTTTTGCATTTTATTAGTGGGAATTTTTCTGGAAAGAACTTTCCCTTTTCAACTGTTTGGTTACCCTAAAATAGTTTGTTCACCAAGTCATAATAAAATGCTTGATTACTTCCCTTTATTTACCAGTGTTCAGAATAACTTAGTCCCTAGCATCCTGCAAAGTTGACCTATGAGTTTTTATTTTCTAAAGTGTCAGATGAAGTCATGATTTTAACGTATTTGCTTTGTTTCAACCAATTGTAGTCATTGTGCTAAATGGCCTGTCTTTGCCTGTGAGAACCTCTTAAAGTTGACTTCTGTTTCTTTTTCACGTAATACCAGCATGTGTGAGAGCTTTCTTGTTTTGTGGTAAAACAAGATATTCCAGGTTCACCTGGGACATTTCCTGCCCTCAGTGCAGAACCAGTCAGCCTTTTCCCCACCAGCCTGGTCTCCGGCAGAAAAGGGCATTTGAAAACTGGTGCTGCGGGCTAGAAGCTCTTTGCTCCCAGTCTGGTCATTGTTTCTGGGCCCTTCCAGGGATCGGTCAGAGCTAGAGATTTTTGTCCTCTTGTTCTTTTTAGAGAAAGAGAAGACAATCCAGTGCATATTAGTGTTTCCAATTCAAAGTTAAGATTATACATTTTATTTAACTTGTTTGATTTTTAAAAATTTTATCTCACTGAAAATTTGTGTCCCTAATGACATTTAGAGAATTGCACATTTGCCTTCTCCAGCTGTGTGTGAGAGAGAGAGGGAGGGAGGGAGGGAAGAGAAATTTTTTTCAGTGCAGTCACTGCAATTGGAAGCCATTGGAGTGTTTGGAATGGGAATTATGTGGTTTAATTCACATTTTAAGAAGAACATTCTGGCTACTTCATAGAGCATGTATTAGAGGCAAGAGTAGAAGCTGGGAAAACAGTCTCAGGTGAGGTGGTAGCTTGTGTCAGGACAGGTGCAGAAGAAGTGGAGAGAGGAACACAGATTTAGCGTGTTTGGGAAGACTTGCTAGTGGAGAGGAACAGTGGAATGAGAGCAAGACAAATAACCCGTACGTAGCAAAAATATATTTTTTGACACTAAGGGAATCCATTATTGAGATCTAGTTTATAAAAGGTGTGTTTTACAGCTGCTTCCCTAAATGGCTAGAGGTTATTATTATTTTTTATCCTTACCCAAGGGCATTTTTCCATTGCTTTTCTTGAGACAGAGAGGGAGAGTGAGGGAGAAACATCCATTGGTTGCCTTCTTATAAGCCCCCTTGACTGGTGATCAAACCTGCAACCTGGGTATATGCCCTGACCAAGAATCTAATCTGCGACCTTTTGGTCTATGGGGCAGCACTCCAACCAGCTGAGCCACACTGGCCAGGGCAAAATGGTTAGAGTTGTTAAAGCCAAACAGTGGTATTGCTCTTGAATCAATAGGCCATATCTGGTCTTGCCAAAGAAACTGATATATAAAATATGCTTATGAAAACATTTTTAAATACAGGAAATTAGCAGTTTAAACTTACCATGTCCTTTTGGAATTAATTACTATGGTATAAAAGGCATTCATTCCCTATGGTTGAAGTTAATTTTATATTAAAATGCTATATTACTACATAATAATATTAAATAAAAATTGGCTGTATAGGGAACTTTGTTCTTTGAAAAAATTATTTCCAAGATATATTTATTGGGTATTGATTATGTTCCCATTGCTGTGTAGGTGCTGGTAAGCATATAGAAATGTAGGATATGGTTCCCTCCCTTCATCAACATAGAATGTAGTTATGCTTTATTATGGGAAATAATTAGTAACATTTATTCCATATATCAAAAGATACCTGTTCCGTACAGTGTTTCCGTTATGCCATGCCGTCACACTTGAGCTGAGCTTTCATCAACACGAATGTGCTGCGGCGCGTGCGTACCTTGTCCCGTGCGCTCGTGTTACGTTCGCAGCAGCTGCCAGCGTTTGCCCCGTTTCCTGAGCGGGCTGTGACTCTTAGCCCACACCTTACAGATTGAGGTTAGTTGTAGTTAAAATGGTACACTAGTACATAATGGACACTGATTAAAAGTCAGCTGTATAGACCACTCTTTTCATGGAAAAAGTTATCTTATGCTCTTCATGAACCACTCATCTTCTTGGATCTCCCACCACCCTATTATAATACTGTGCTCCAGAAAACCAATTTCCATGAATTATGTTCTGTCCATATACATTAGCTCGCTGTTCCCCATACATGCTGTGTGCTTGCACCCTGCTTGTTATCCCTGCTTTTTCTCTCTTACCCAGTTGTTGATCCTGTGCCTCTCAGAAGGCCCACTATTAAAAGTGCAGTCAGCAGACTAGACTAGTCCATGAGCTGTTACCAGTGGATGACAAAGATAGGTAGAGATATTGATAGTAAGCATTTGGAAACTTCTATAGCAATTTGACAGAGTAATTTGTCTTTTAACTATAATAGTGAAAATCAGTTCAATTTTGTGTTTTTTAAATTTATCTTTTTAGTAATTTGTTTTTATTATAAGAGTATCAAGTCACGACAGCTGGACATTTTAAAAAGTGATTTTTGTTTGTTTGTTTGTTTTCACTGCAGATGGTTTGAGAAGCACTACTCAAATGTAGTCATTTCTGAAATTCTCCCTGGTCCTAGACAGAGCAGTTGCTCTGTCCTCCGGGGAGCCAAAATGTATTTATTAAATATAAGTTTATATACACATATACAGACATATATCTAATGAGGCTATATATATCTCATATACCCTCATTAGAGTGTATTAATTATTTATGTTATACACTAACCATTTTTACTCATTTTCAGATCCCTAGCTCCTAGCATAGTACCCAGCATATGGTTAAATTAACATCATTAAATATTTAATGCATGAATGAATAGGTTTTAGGGAGTGGAGAACCTGAGCATTGTGCAAAAAGCATTGAAGAGTAAGTGACACAAAAGAGGTAGAAATAAAGTGCTGTTGAATTTTACAGACAAGTATTGTTACTGGGATCCGGGGTCCAGGGTGAGGGAAGGAGCGAAAGAGAAAGGCTGGTGTGGAAGGCTGTTGTGGACAATGCGACCTGGGATTTGAACTCTGAAAAGAATTATTAGGATTTTGAAAAATTAGGAAAAAATAGTGGTAGATAAGGAGCATACTGCTTAACTGCATTGTTAATGCTATTTAAAGTTGTTTTCTGTATACATCTCGCATTATGCTTGTTTTGCAGACACTCTATTTCAAAGGCATTGAAGCAGGAAAGGTTCCCTATTTTCCCCATGCAGATACTATCATCTATTCCATCTCTACAGCAATCTGCTTCCAAGCAGTAAGTATAGCTTTTTGAAATGAGAAATAGAATTATTTGTTTCTAATGTACATTGAACCAATGGGGGGAAAATAAAGACTTGGGAACGTTTTTATTTATTACATTTCATGCTTTTTTTATTTTTAGCAAGATAGTTTGCAAGTTTCAAATCATTAAACATTTTATCTTAATGGGCCAGTTCATGTTTTATGAGCACAACAATTTTTAGGTTTAAACAGAGTGCAATTTTTATAGGTAAACTATTACTTTAGTGTATTGGCTAGAATGGCCCAATACAATTATACTTCTTTTAGAAAAAATGTACCATAAGCATAAATAAGAATAATTGCATTTCCCAATGTTACTCAGGCAGTGAGGAGAGCGGCAAAATTCTCACTTAAAAGCAGCATTGTTCAGTCTCTTTAAATTCTGTAATCATCATTATTGATGCTAACAGCACTAGGGCTGTTGCAAAGTTTGGGGGACAGCTTTTATTTGCACTTTCTCACAGTAATGCAGCCAGCTGTCTGATGGGTATTCAGTAAATGCTTCCTGATAATGACTTAATTAACTAATTATTGTTTCATAGGCAGTATTCTTATTGAAGGCACATTTAGAAAAACTCTTAATGTTCCCAATTTAAGCATAAATACATGTTTTTGTTATTATTGTCATCACTGTTGTTGTTAAAATACAACCAGCAATAAAAATAGAGATAAGACTACTCTGTTGCCTAAGACTGCTGATGATCTTTGCTGTTCACTGAAAGAAATCTAAAATTGCGTCCTCTGACCTTAGGCTGTCATGGAAGTTCAGACTTTGCGACCATCTTACTGGAAATTCCTTTTAAGGCTCACCAAGGGCAAGTAAGTGACTGAGATGTTCTAAGGATCAGAGAAAAGAAGCAAGATTTTTTTTTCCATAAGAAAGTTTTTTAATGTTTTTGTCTCCGTGGGGTAATATTCTTTTCTTGGTAAAGTAGAATGTCTAGATATAAATCAATTTAAGACTAACATGGGGCATTCTTTTAAATGAACCTTATTTTGACTATTTTTCCTATATTATTTTAGATATTTTAAGTGTTCTAGATTAATATGTTGATTTGCAAACAGCTAATTAGTTGTTATGTAACATAATTAGGTCTCACTTTTAAAGTCTTTGATCTCATCTTTTTTATTAAAAATATTAAACAGATTCATAAGAAATCATGCCTAAACAATGAACTGATTTACATTTAGAAAGATAATTGTATTCTTTTGCCTGATACTATAAGCATACTTTCCTTTGTCTTTATGATCATATTCTTTATTGTTGTTAGCATTTTTGATGTTAATCTAATTCTTTGGGAGGCAGCTTTGGAGCAGGACAGACCTGGTTGTGACTTCAGCTCTGACACCGTTAGCTGTGTCACTGGTGGGAAAGTTGTTATCCTCATGAGTCTCAGTATTTTCTACCTACCATGAAACAATAGTACATACTTTGTATGGTTACAGAAAAATGGAGATGTTTATGGCAGCACTTAGCACTTAATAAATACTCAGTGAAGTGTAGCTGCTATTCATATTACTGTCATTAATAATAATAGCAAACAGTTGTACAGTGCTGTGTCCCAGATATGGTTTTACAATATACACATATGTACACACATGTACACATACAACATCCATATCCATACATATGGATTTAATCCTTAAAATAACCACGAGATAGGTACTGTTAATGTCCTGGTTTTACATATGAGGAAACTGGGATGCACAGAGATGTTAAGTAGCTTTCCAGGGCCACACAGCTGGTAAACGATGGCCCAGGGACACGAGCCAGGCAGTCCGGCTTTGGATCCTTTGTAGCCATGACACCATGTATTCTTTTTATTTATTTTTATTATTATTATTTAATCATTTATTTCCTTGTCATTTCATTTCACATTAATGAGTTTAACCAGTTGGAAGGAGGTTCACTTTGGAAAGGAACAGAAAAGGCTCTTAGAATAATGATGCTGGCCGACGATTCATAGCTAAGGTCACTCTGCTGCCTTCTCCAAAGAGGAGGTGCTTATGGTCAGGCGCAGAGACTCCGAAGGTCTGTCCTGCACATTAGCTGAGTATGTGTCTCTTAAAAACTGTACGTCTCTTAGGTTAGGTGATGGATAAGATGAGGGTGTTAACTCTGTTTTGTCTAGTAGAAATTTGAAAACCTCTTTGTTGTTTGCCCTTTAATTATTAAATTTTTGCACATTTGGGTGTGTTTTCTTTTGGTTGTGAGACATTAAAATCATTTATAAGAGAAATTAAATTGACACCTTTGCCTCATTGGTAAATGTTAGCTCATTTGTTGTTTCTTAGTTTCTTGTGAGTTCATCCACCAGAAAAATTGTCAAGGAGCATATTTTTCTATTTGGCGTTATCTATTAGAAAGGATTTGAGATAATGATGGTAACCCCTGGTGTTTCTGGCCTGGGGATTAGTGTCTCTTTAGGAAAATACAGGGCAGGGATCTGGAGGAAGATGATCAGAGTGACTTTTGCATCTGCCAGTGAGGCTTTTGCCATGCCTGCCTTTTCTCTCCTTCCATCTCTTGAAAGATTAAGTCAACTAGAGTAAATCATCTCATTTTATAAACTTCATTAAATACTCGTTTATTGTGTCCTCTGTTTTGCAGATTCGCTGTCATGAACCGAAAAGTCCTTGATGTTTTTGGTACGGGTGCATCTAAACACTTTCAGGATTTTATCCCTCGGTTGGACCCAAGATACACGACTGTACCACCAGAGCTACCCATCGAGTTTTCCTAAAGATGACTGTAATTTATTAATGTGTCTTAATGTTCCATCATTTTATCCTGAAGAGTTAATTATGTTGAACACAAAGAAGGGGTACCGAGCTTGAACTTCAGTGTTATTTCAATGAGAGATGCTCATTTTGTTTGCTTTTCTTACCAATCAGAAATACAGAAGCTTTTTAGTAAGATGTTGCTTAATAATTAAGCTCCCTCTGTAGCCAGAATCTGATTCTAGATCACTGTAGTTGTTGACATGATGATATACTATTGATTAAATTATGTCTACAAGCAATATTAAATAATCTATGTAAAAAATAAGATATACTTAAAGTTACTTTAAACAGTGTGTTTAGTTCATTCCAGTATAATCTTGGTTAAAGCTAAGAATATTTCTCCACATTAAGATACAGAGGCTCACGGGTACATGGATTCGCTCTGTATTTTTTTTTAACTTTTGAATTGGTAATTTTAATAGTGGAATGTTATGGGTATGAATTAACTCTTCACAGACAATGCTGCTTTAGCATAGAGCAAATTAAGTGGCCATTCTCACTTCAGGGATTCAGAGACGGGTCTCGCAGTGTTCCAATGAACTCCGGGCATCCGGGCTCTTCTTCCACCGACACCTTCGTCTCCCTCCGCGGTGGGCTGCTGCTGCTGCGCAGCCCAGCGCGCCTGCGTACTGACGGCGGGTTGGATGCAAATGGGAATTGCCATAGCTGATAAAGTTTAAATGTATGTTTTAATCTTTTGCAGAAACATGACACTTGAATATTTAAAAGCAAATGAAGTTACTCTTAAACTTCCTGTAGTTTTATTATGCTTGTTTGTATTGACAAGGACTAAATTTTTCATGGCTAAGTTTGTATGCCGTTATTGACTTAGAAGGGATCAGAATTCTATGGAACAAAAGTAGTTTTGACAGGTTTGGCAGTTTTGTTTCCTCTCAACTCTTGACACTTATACAGTGGATGTTTTACAACTAAAAAGAATATAAAACTCCAGTAGTTGTATAAAAGTGCGTATGCAAACATTTTTTAGTGATGTATAAAAGCAACATCACTAATTGCATTCTGTCTCTAGCATCTTTTCAAAAAACCATTGTCACCATTTTTACTCCTGTTAGAATAAAAGTGACAAAATGCACTCACTGCTGATTATGAGTTAGTTCAGGACAGCTGTGATTGAAATATGGTCACTCTTGAGAGCTTTTCAGGGAAAAGGTATACTTTTCTGTGTTAATCAAAGGTTTAAGTGGTTGTGATGTCTAAGTTAATGTTACATACAGGGATGATGGTATATTTTTAAATATAATTTTGTTGATGAAAAGTTTTAGGCCATTGTAAATTAATTACGCTGTGGAACTTATGTTGCAAAAGAAGTACAACCCAGACTTTAAAAATGCTTAGTCCTGCATATTTGATTTCATCAAGCCTTATACACTTCTGTTTACATGTAATCCTATCCTAGGTTGTTATGGTGAACTGAAACCCAACAAAAGACAGGCTCTGGTACCATGGTAACAGGGACAGCCACTTTTAATTTGTTCAAAATTTTGCATCGTGATTAACTTTTTAGAATTGACTTGTCTGTTAGGCAATACTGTCAAAGGATCTTTTTATTTCAAGACTTCAAAATTGATTAATAAATTAAGTTTTAAGTTTTTATTCACTGGAATCAAAGTGATGGTTAGCACTGTGTTTCCTTTTAAAACCGGAGTGTGACAGCAGGGAAGGTGGCACTGTGGCCTGTGTGCGCCTCACTGTCCTGAGTTAGAAATTGTGTTTACAGTATTTTCCTCGCAGGTTAAAAGAAAAAACATTCTAATCCATAAGTTATTGTTTTCATTGACATTAAAAGGTTATGATATTAAAGACAAACCATACTAAAATTTGATAAGATTGGTAAAATTTTACTAGTCAAAAGGTGCAATTTCTGTGATTTACTTTTTTATTTTTATTTTTACAAACTACAGTCATCGTTTATTTTGTATAAAATATAAATACCCGTCTCATGAAGCAGGATACAGGAATGAATGGATAACTTGAATGACCATTTAACTAATTTGCACTAGTGAATAGAGAAATGTGGCTTGATCTCGTGGGGACGGACTGCAAAGTGCAGCTGTTTGAGTGAAAACAGACAAAGTGTTTGCATTCCCGAAGACAATGCAAATGAATATCTGTCTACCTCTAACTGATCAGGTATCGACTGAGTACTTGGAATCATAAATAAAGGCAAATAGATGTCTCCATTCCAAAACATGTTTTTAGTCCATTTATGCACTGAAGAAATTCTGTGGTAAGTTTCCACCACAGCTAATTGTATTAAGCATTAATAGGCCTCTTTGGTATTTCTTACATCTTTATGTAGATTGAAAAACAGTGCTTACAGGTAGTTAGTAGTATTACGGTTGTTTCATTGCCATTTCCTGTATAAATAAAATCCTAACATTAGTACCAACCAAGTAAAGACTGAAGTTCCAAGATAACAAATTGTCTCAAATCTTTTGGATTCTTACCAGTTAGTTTTTTTTTTTTTTTAATCAGAGTTTAAATTTGTTTTATTATTTATTTCTGAAATAAAACCTTTGGTTCAGTTATCTTAAATTCCATGGTTACTTCTATAACTTTGTCCGTGATCTCTAAATACTGTCGTCACTCAGTTGACACCTAGTTTATTTTTTGTGTCCATTGGTTGCTTAGTCAGTTGTTATTTAATTTAAAATTTTATCTTTTTATTCCTTGCTATCAAATTTTATAATTTACTTTTTCCTATAATGAGCATGTCTTTTGTGATGAAACCCAAATTGGTCAATTGTCACACAGTATTTTTTGCTGAGCTTGAGTGTTCGTCCTTGTGCATTTTGTCTAGGCCAGCATTTGATTTAGTTGTGAATGCTGGCAGAACTGCCTCTGCCTATGTGTTACCACATCCCTGAGTTTCTAAGTCCTCTGCTAGGGCACAAAGAAAACCAATTTCCTTTGCCTTCCAGGAGCTTCACCCGCTTGCTTACGTCACATCCTCCCTGTGGCGGGCCACTGGGCAGGCCCAGAGGGCACGTGCCCACTGGGAGCAGTGTCCCCTGTTCTTGCTGCCTTTGAATCTGAGAAACCACCAAGTTCGTAGTCCCTGAACTCTCCTTGTGATTTATTTTTATTTGTATAAGTAGAAAGTACTTTGACAGAGCAACAAAGTCATCCTTACACAGATGGTGTTTTGCTCCACAAAGGCAAAAGTATTCATTTCTGAGCTGTGACTCTGCTCAGATAAATGATAAACTTTATTTCCCCTAACCCCTTGATCTGCTGCCAATTATCTCCTCATATTCATTTTCAGATAGAGAATTTTGAATACTGAAAATGACTGACCAAGAAAATAAAAGAGTAAAAATGTAAGAAATGAATATTTTTTGTAGGACTGGGCAGAGCCTCATTGCGGATGCCCAAGAGACTGTTCCTACATTTGCCTCAGCCTTTTCCTGTTGGTGCTGTAGCTAGTTTTGCAAGTCCTCCTTGTGGAATTAGTAAGGAAAGGGGGTCAGGGACTGAGGTGACCCTGAGATCTGGGGGCGGGACTGGGCCTTGGGCTGTGAGGTACTTCCCTCAAGCTAGGATATGGGGACTTTAGGGTTGAGGCCGTGTTTGTTTCAAGTTGTACCCCCAGGTGACTTTGTAATAGCTTTGTAGTATGAAAAAAGTAACTACAAAGAAATGAGACTGACAGTGATGGGTGGCTTCTGGAGGCAGAGGGGCAGGAAGTTGGCTGTGAGGTAACACGTGTCCCAGGACTACAGCTGTGGTGAGTAAGAGTGTGTGCTATTTTACATAGAGAGAAAGTCAAGCGACTTTTTAAAAATTATATTTTCTTGATTATACTAATACAGTCATCCTGATTTTTCCCCCTTTGCCCACCTCCCCAACCCAGCACCCTCCACTCCCTCAGGCAACCCCATACCATTGTCATGTCCATGGGTCATGTGTGTAAGTTCTTTGGCTACTTCATTCCCTATACTGTACTGCACATTTTCATGACTCTTCAGTAACTACTTATTTGTACTTCTTAACCCCCTCTCCACCCATTCCCCCGCGCCCCTTCCCATCTGGCAACCATCAAATGCTCTCCATAGCCACAATTCTGTCTCTGTTCTTCTTATTTGCTTTACTTTTTGGATTGAATTGTTGATAGGTGTGTATTTATTGCCATTTTATCATTCATAGTTTTGATCTTATTTTTCTTAAATGAGTCCCTTTAATATTTCGTACAGTAATGGTTTGGTGATGATGAACTCCTTTAGGTTTTTCCTTGTCTGGGAAGCTCTTTATCTGCCCTTCGATTCTAAATTAAAACTTTTCTGGGTAGAGCAGTCTTGGCTGTAGGTCCCTGCTTTTCATGACTTTGAATATTTCTTGCCAATCCTTTCTAGTCTGCAAAGTTTCTTTTGAGAAATTAGCTGATAGTCTTATGGGAACTCCCCTGTAGGTAAGTAACTGCTGCTTTTTAGATTCTCTATCTTTAACCTTTAGCATTTTAATTATCGTGTGTCTTGGACTGGGCCTCTTTGCATCCCTCTTATTTGGGACTCTGTGCTTCCTGGACTTGCATGTTTATCTTCTTCACCAAATTAGGGAAGTTTTCTTTCATTATTTTTTTTTTTTTTGGTAGATTTCCAATTTTTTGTTCTTTTTCTTCTGGCACCCTAATGATGTGAATGTTGGAATGCTTGAAGTTGTCCCAGAGGCTGCTTATACTATCCTTGTTTTTTTTTGGGGGGGTTGTATTTTTTTCTTCCTGTTGTTCTGATTGGTTGTTTTCTGCTTCATTATGTTCCACATCATTGTTTTTTACTTTATTTATTTATTTTTTAGAGAGGGGAAGGGAGAGAGAAAGAAAGGGAGAGAAACATAAATGTGTGGTTGCTTCCTTCTTGCACTCTCCCCACTGGGGACTTGGCCCGTATCCCAGGCATGTGTCCTAAACTGGGAATGAAACAGGCACCCTTTGATTCACAGGCTGGCACGCAGCCACTGAGCCACACGAGCCAGGGCCCAAATCATTGATTTGATTCTCAGCTTTATCCATTCTATTGTTATTTCTTTGTGAATTGTTCTTTATTTCTATTAGTACATTTGTCTTTTCTGACTGGGTCTTTTTTATGCTGTTGAGGTCCTCCCTAATTTCCTTGAGCATCTTTATAACCAGTGTTCTGAACTCTGCATCTGATAGATTGCTTATCTCCCCTTCATTTAGTTCTTCAGGAGTTTTGATCTGTTTTTTCATTTGGGTCAGGTTTGTTTGTCTCCTCATTTTGGCAGCCTCCCTGTGTTTGTTTCTTTGTATTAAGTAGAGATACTATGACTCCCTGTATCGGTAGCATGGCCTAATAATGTAGTAGGTGTCCTGTACGGGCCAGTGGCACAGCCTCTCTTATCACCCAAGCTGGGTACTCGAGGTGTGCCCTTCATGTGGGCTGGGTGCACCCTCCTCCTGTAGTTGAGACTTGATTGCTGTTGGCAGTTCAGTGGGAGGGATTTACCCCAGCCAGTCAGCTGCAAGGACTGGCTGTGACCGCTGAACACCCACCTCCACCCTCCATGGAGGATCAGCTGTGTGGGTCAGGGTGGGGGTGCTCTGATGTGGTCTGTTGCTGTCCACTGGGTGCACAGGCCCTGGGGCTTCCCGGGTGGTGTAGGTGACTTTTAATTGGAGGAAAGAATTAATATCTGGTAACCAGTTTCTTACTCTGTGATGTGGCCACTCCCTTTCCTCCTTCAGCTCTGTGTCCCAGCTCTCCTCCTTCTTCTCCTTCCCAGTCTTAGAATCTTTATTGCTGACCACTTGTTGCCCTTCCCCACTCCTCGTCCCTCTTCTTGTCTTTCTTCGTCTGGCTGCTGTACATTCTGATGACCATGCTTCTTCAGCGAGGACACTCTGTCTCCCCTTAGGTGGTAGCTGGTTCGGGGGAGCTCTGAAGGGAACATCTCTAGGCTTAGTGACTTTTGATACAACTCTGCATTTCTTGGGCACGGATGTATGGAGGAGAATTGCACAGATAATGGAAAGATGTTCCTCGGTACGTAGGTCCTTTGAATCCAGGACAGCCAGTCTCTTCTCAACAACCCCCTATCATCACCTGATGCTTGCTGTGGCTCCAGGGAAGGGGTAGAATTCATTTCCTATATCTTACTGCTTTCTCCATTTTGTCCCACCCCTCCCTCCTTAAAACATGCCCCAAGTGAAATCATGTATTGGGCTTTATCCTCTGCCCTTGCAAACCTGCAAATCCCGGTGGTAGCCTGCGCGCGCGCGCACGCACACACACGAAGCATCAGGCCCGGTGCAATTTGCACACCAGCTGCTGTGCTTGGCTGGTTTTCGTTGTTGTTGTTGTTCGCTTTGTTGCCTGCTCCTGCCTTCCCCCCCCAGAGTGTCACATTCTGATTTTGTCAGAAAACCCCAGGCTGTGGGCAGTAGGGAGCTCCCTGCACTTGTCACACCATGCCACCTGGGCATCCCTCTGTGGCTGGGAGGTCTAGACTTCCACCAGGGGACCCGTGGGCCTGCATTGGCTGAAGTCGCCCAGCAGTGTTACTTTTCTCTGTCCCTTAATTTGGACTAGGCGTTTTTTGACACCTGTTTCTTCAATGTCTATTAAGTTTTCTCAGTCATCAGTCAACCCCTCAAGTGAATTTTTTCCAGGTTACATTGGTCTACAAGAGGATTGTATGGCTACAGAGAGGTTTTGGTGCTAGAAAGGTTTAAAGCAAGGAATCCTGTTGTTGGCCATTGTGGGGTGGGGTGCCGGAAGGGGTGGGTGGAAGGCACTAGAAACACACACTTCAAGTCTTACCCCTTTCCTCCGGTTTCTTTCCTTACCTTCCCAAGCCTGTGCTTTTTACCACGTCTTTGCCACCTATTCCTTCAGATAGCGTTCTCTAGGGGAAAAGAAACGTACTTACAGGGTGGGGCAGAAGTAGTTTTACAGTTGTTCATATGAAAAATAATACAATAATTAGTAAATAATAATGGGAGAAAAAACTGTGTTTTATGTACTCACAACTGTAAACATACTTTTGCCCTAGGCTGTATTTTCTCAGTTTTTTCAGGGAAAATTGAAGGTGAGACATATGCATCAGTCTGACTCTTGATCAGATAAGAGCATGAAAAAATGAACAAAAAAAAGGTAGCTTCTCTTTTTCTCCTCCCCTCCTAAGTGAGCCAGAGGGATTCATTTGAAGTGGGAGTATTTCGAGTCCTGCCCCAATGACATGTGTGACAGGTGCACACTGTCCAGCTCGGCGTGGTGAAGAGGCAGCCTGCGAAGCAGGGGAGGGGGACTTGCCTCAGGGCCGTTAAAGCAGGGCCGTGTCTGTAAGCCTTCCTATAGATGGAGACCTGGCGGGGGGGCCGGCGGTCAGACCAGGTGTTGCCTGACAAGGGGCTTTGCTTGGCAGAGCATCCGGTGTTCGTGGTGTGAGTGACGATGGAGTGACCTTGTGAGGCTTAGGACAAGACAGCAGTTATTTCCTCATTTAGTTAGAAATGTATTCAGTGTGTTAAGAGAGGCGTTATATGAATAACATTTTTAACCATCCTTTTGAAATTTAATTTTGTTATAGGTAAAATCTGCAAAACTGCAACTGAATAGTTGCGTCTAACTCTGAGTTTGCAGCCCCTGGAAGTCTGTCATTCTCAGCAGTACAGTAAGGTTCTCTAAGACCTGAGAAGGCGGAGTAGATAAATCTGCAAAACTGGAAGTATAATGGAATCATTTGGGCATCCTTTTTTTTCCTCACCAGAACTCCTTCTATAACTTGGGTTAAAGTGTAAAAATGGGGTTGGAGTCATGGTTAACTGCTCAGCTGGCGGCTGTTTTGTCCTTCCTTGCTGACAGAGAGCTGGTTTTGTTTAAAGCGGCAATAGGCTTGGCCCCAGGGGACAGATTATATTTTTTCTAGGCCTTTCATGTCACTTCTCTCTTCTTGTCCAGATATTTTTCCAATCTTTCCTCTGACAGTGGTCACATGACCCAGTTTGGGCCAGTGAGATAGAATGGAAAAATGTCGGAAACCCTTGGGAATTTTTTTCTTCCTTGATTAAAGGAAAGCTCCTTTTTTTTTGGGGGGGGGGTGTCCCTTGTTCAGAACTCTACTTAATGGGATCTGGGCCTGTGGCAACAATCTTGCAAATATGAGGTGAAAAGTACAAAGATGAAAAACCACCATGTTAAAGATGTCAGATCAGAAAAATGGAAAGAACCTGCCTCCCAGATGACATTCTTGAACCACTGAATCAATGCCAGTAACCACATACTTCAGGGTGTTTTGAGAAAACAAACCTCCATAGCTTAAGACTCTATTAGTAAAGGATTTTTTCAGCTAAAAACATTTCTAATTGACACATTCCAATCCTATATAGATCAGGCCTCAGATTCATTTCCCACTGTATGCCTCCCTCCTTGATTTGAAAGCTCTCTCTTCCTCCCCTCCTTTCTTTTGTGTGTATTCTGAAATATTCGGTCATCTTCTCTTTGAAGGTTGTGCTGATCTTTTATCTCTGTCTTCCTGGAAGTAGTTTGCTAATCCCTCCCACAAAACACATTCCATTTCATTTGGATTAGCTGGGTACTCACCTGTTGCTTCTTTAGATTGTGGTATATATTTGAAGAGGAAAGACCATAGTTCATCCCCCATCTCTGTGCCCAAGTCAGGGCTTTCTATAGTGGGGGGCGAGTTAGGGTGGGAGGTGGTAGTCTCAGCAACTGCCTGTTGAACACATGCTAAGTGTCATCTGCAGACTGGAAATCTATCCTTAGCCTTCTCTATAAAAGTCTGGAAAATATTATCCTTACAAATGACTTTGTAAATACTCCAGAAAAATTGGCTTCTGCCACCATTCCAGCAGCTGAGCCAATTTGGCTTCAGGTCTCAGAGAAAAATGATTTCTCATCTGTTTCATTTGTTTGCTTTTCCCTGACGGAGCTGGAATTATGGATCATTCCCCACTTTAAAAACTGCCACATCCAAATCAGAAGTAGACAGGGTAGGGCACAAGGCTTTTTCTTCCCACTTATTTTCACAGGATAAAAATTCACAGGCAGCTTTCCCAGGATTACACTTTATATCTGTTTTTTAGTAGCATGTTATGATTATTTTTTTTCCTGTAACAGGAGTATCTTAGGTATTCAAGAGGGAAAGAGGCTTGGGATCATTCTCAATAGAGGTAGACCCCTAACAAATAGCTTCTTCTCATATTTTCGGCGGGGGAAGGAAACTACAATACATGAAGAGGCTTTGATATATAGCAAATTGTTTACATCACATTCAGACCTCCCAGCCTCTGATGAGGGAGGTCTGAGTCTGTTGTGCCCGTGAGAAAACTGGGGATTGGGAGGCTGGTACTTTGCCCAAGACGGCCGTACTGGAGTTCGAGCTCTGAGATCGGAAAGCCTGGTTTTTCCTCCCCTCGGAACATAACGGTGCCTTTTGAGAAGTAGCATCTTCATTCCCCTTTCTTAAAAGTAATCTTACAACATTGTAATGAAACTCTTGCCTTCAAAATGGTTTTGACATTTACTTTCACCTCAGATGGAAGAACAGGAACTGTAATTACCTTCTCACTAGAAAAAAACTTTAAAAATCCTGATAATGTTTATAAAACATCAGTTTTCAGGCACTAGACATCAAGCAGTGCAGGGCAGTGGGCCCCAAGAGAAGGAAAACAAATGAGTTGAGTCCTGTGGTTGCCCCAGTGGATGCCTGGAGAGAGATTCCAGATTGCAGCTCAGGGACAGAACGCCGTCGCAGAGCCTGAAGGGCTCCCTGAGGTGAGGAAACAGACCTGGGAGTCCAGGGAGAGGCCTGAGCTCATAGGGCGGAGCATGAGAGAGAAGCGAGCTGCACAGAAAGAAAGCACAGAGATCTAAGGAGGGTCCCCTGTGAAACTGGAGCGGAGTGCTCCTCTGCGCATGGGGGAAAGCTGTTGAGGCTGGAGAACCACCTGAAAGGAGCAGAGGGAGCGATCAGTGAAGTTCACACGAGGCAGTGAACAGCTTGTGTTCCTGCTAGCCAGAGTAGGAAACTAATTCAAAGGGCTCTGGATAGGAGAGTCTGAAATGCATTGCTTCTGTAGGAGAGCAAAAGTAACCATGCTCTAAAGGCTCAAAAGTATCAAACAGTTTCTAAGTACCTGTTTCCAGGAATAAGGTATAGGTACAAGTATATAAAATGTGCAGCAAGATAAAATTCGAATGTTTGGCATCATATACAAAATTGCCAGGCATGCAAAAAGTCAGAAAATAAACCCTTAAGAGAATAAAAAAGAAAAGAAACACCTAGAAATGACACAAATAATACAATTATTATTTATACAAAAGGGCATTATAACCAAACGACATTCAGTCAAGAAGGTAGTGGTCAAGAAGTAGAGGAGATTGAGCACATCAAGTAGAGGCACAGAAGATATAAAAAGAATGAGAAAATAACATGAAAGAGATGAAAAGTATGTTGGAGATTTTTAAAAAACACTGGGTGGGATTAACAGTGGATTAGACAGCAAGAGAAAGGGTCCTAGAACTTGGAAACATGGCGGTAAAACTTCCACACTTTTCAGAGTGAACCGTGACTGGAAGAGCAGGGGCCAGAGCTTCCACCAACAGGGTCACTTCAGGCAGCCGGATACACGTATAGTTGGGGTTCTCAAAGCATAGAGATCTAAAGGAGAGGAGACTGTGAGAAGGGAAAAGCTGAGGAAAAATATTTTTGTGTTTTCACTGCCATTCAGGTCATTTGAAGACATAGTGGCCAACATTAAAAAAAATGATGAAAATTATAAATCCACAGATCCAAGAAGTTCAATGAGTTCCAAGGACAAGAGACATGAAGAGAATCACACCATAGCACATCTTAATCAAATTATTGAAAGCCAGTAACTATGAAAGGAGTATAAGGATGCGGGTGATGCATGTTACATACAGGAACCTAGGGAAGAAAACCAGGAAACTTCTCATTGAAAACTGGAAACCAGAAGACAGTGGAGCAACATCTTTAATATGCTAAAAGGAGCAAAACAAAACCTGTCAACTTGATTTCTGTATTCAGTGAAGATATCTTTGAAGCAAAAAGGCAAAATGCTTTTTCAGTTATCCAAAAGCTGAATGAATGTATCAGTTGGAAGACCTGCACTATAAGAAATAGTTTTAAAAGTCTTACAAACATAAAATAATGCTATGTGGAAATATGGTAAATACATGTGGATAAATATAAAAACTTTGTTATTATTAAATCTCTATAAAAGATAATTGGCTGCTGAAAGCAAAAATAGTAACAGTTTGTTGGGGAGTTTATAACTCATGCCAAGTAAAACATGATTACAGAGAGTTTAGGAAGGGGAAATGGAGGCTCACTACGGTAATAGTCTTATACTGTACATAAAGTGGTGCAATGCTACTTGGAGGAAAACTGTGATAAGTTAAAGGTATGTTGTGTAACCCTAAAGTAATTCCCGTCCCTCCCAAGAAGTGTTGTAGCTAATAAGCCAACAAAAAATATAATGCAATTAATAAGTATTCAGTTAATCTGAAAGAAAGAAGAAAAATGTGGGGGATAGGAATAAAGGTAAAACATAAATAGTAAGATAATAGATTTAAGCCTAACTATATCAATAATCACATTGATTATAAATGGTCTAAACACCCAGTAAAAAGGAAGAGATTGTCACATGGAGTAAAGGAAGGCAAGACTCAAGTATATTCTGCTCACTTAAAATCCACTTAAGTATAAAGATACTAGGTTTAAAATAAAAGTATAGAGAAAAATATGGTAACAATAATTTAAAGAAAGCAAGTGAACTCTAGTAAATAGTAAACAGTTAATTTCAGAACTTGAAAATATTCTGGTTGTTTATAATGATTAGGGGTCAGTTTAACAAGAGGAAATTATAATCCTGAATGTTTATGTGCATCTTCTAAACGTAAGAGGAAGAGACCGATAAACTACATAGCAGAAAATAACCAACCCACAAATGTAGTTGGCTATTTCAACACCTCCAGTAATTGGGAAAATCTGTAGACAGACGATCAGTACGTACCTGGAGGACGTGAGGGCCGCCGTCGGCCATCTTGGCTCCGTTGGCCTTTGCGGAGCGCCCCGCCCAGCCCCGCGCGCCGCACGTTCTTTCCAAGCACGTTCGTCACGTTTCCAGCAGGGGCTGTACTCCGGGCTCCCGAGCAAGGCCCGATGCACACAGGGTTCGCATCATACAAAGTATATTTTCTGGCAAAAGAAGAAGAAAAACTAGAAATCAATAACATCTGGAAACTCCCCAGGTATTTGGAAACTAAGCAACATGCTTCTGATGAAGGAATAAAAATAAATTAGAAATATATTGGCTTGAATGAAGATGAAAGCAATGTATTGAAATTTATTAGATACAGATAAGGCAATACTTAGAGTAAAATTATAACACTAGCTGCCTATATTAAAATAGAAAATTCTTCAAATTACTGATTTCAATTTTCAATTAAAAAAAAAGCAATTTAAACCCAAAGTAAATGAAAAGAAAGTAATAAGGATAAGAATAGAAAGTAATGAAATAAAAATGGAAAAATGAGAACAATTAATGAAAACAAAAGCTGCTTCTTTGAGTAAAACCAATAAAATTGATAGAACTCTAGCCAAATTAATTGGTAGAAACAAAAAGACAACATGAGACTATCAGGAATAAAGGGTAACATTACTCCATAGTCTTCCGAAATTAAGAGTATGATCAGTGACTATTATAAACAATTTTATGGCAATAAATTTGACAATTTAAATGAAATGGACAAATTTTTTGAAAGATACAAATTAGCAAAGCTCTTGCATGAAGAACTAGATAGTCTGAATCTATCAAAGAAATGAAACTTTTAGTTAAAAACCTTCCCACAAACAAAGCTCTGGTGCCAGGTGTGTTCACTGGTGAGTCCACCAAACATCTGAGAAATAATCCCAATTCTACACTATACATTCTTTCCAGAATGTTAAAGAAGGAAGAATTCTAAGCCTGTTCTACAAGGCCAGCATTTTCCAGAAACCAAAATCAGGCAGGAAGATTACAAGGAAAGAAAACTAAAGCCCAACATACTTCTTGAACATAGAGACAAAAATTTTAAACAAAATGTTAGCAAAATGAACATAAAAAGATAACATGGCATGACCAAGGAGTCTCTCGTAGGAATTCAAGGTTGGTTTAACAACGGAAAAGATCAATACGCTTAATTATATTAACCCACTAAAAAGAGAAAAACTATATGATTGTCTCAGTAGAATCGGGAATAGCATTTGACAAAAATCTAACCATTTCTCATAACTCTCAGCAAACAGAAATAGGAAGGAATTTTCTAATAAAGGCATTATTTTCTAACAAAAAACCCCTACAGCTCACAACATGCTGAATTGTGAATTACTTAATGCTTTTTAAGAGCATTAAGGCAAGAATGTCTGCTTTACCACCCACTTCTATTAGTATTGCACTGCAGATTCCAGACATTGCAATCAGGCAAAAAGAAAGAAAAGCATCCAAATTGGAAAACGTGTCTTTATTGGCAGACAATATATGAAATATATTTTTAAAAAGTTAGAATTCAGAAGTGAGTCTAGCAAGCAAAAAGGTATAAAATGGCCAAAACTACTTTTTCAAAAAAATATTTAGAGAGAGGGGAAGGAGGGGAGAAAGAAAGGGAGAGAAACATCAATGTGTGGTTGCCTCTTGCACACATCCCTGGGGACCTGGCCAGTAACCCAGGCCTATGCTCTGACTGGGAATGAGACCAGTAACCCTTTGGTTCCCAGGCCAGCACTCAAGCCACTGAGCCACACCAACCAGGGCTCCAAAACTACTTTTAAAAAGAACAAAATTAGGGAACATAAACTATTTGATTTCAAGAATTATAAGGCTACCATAAGCCTGGACATATTCAATTAACTGATTTTTGGCAAGGATGCTATGGTGCTTCAGTGGGGAAAGGAAAATTTTTCACAAATGTACTGAAACAATTGGCAAGTCATGCAAAAACAAACAAACAAACAAACAAACAAAACAAAACCCCACAAAAACAAAACAAAACGTTGACCCTAATTTTTAAAACATGAAGTCATGCCATATAAAAAATTTTAACTCAAAATGTATCATAGACCTAAACATGAAACCTAAAGTTATAAAACTTCTGGAAGAAAAGAAATCAGACAAAAGTCTTTGTGACCTTTTGTAGGCATAGATTTCTTAGATAAGACCAAAAGTATAGTTCATGGAAGAAAAAAATTGGTACATAGGAGTTCTATCAAAATATAAAACTTTGGCTCATCAAAAGATTTTTTAAGAGAATGAAAAGGCAACCCACAAATTGGGAGAAAATATTTTCAAGTCACCTGTCCAATAGAGGGCTTTATCCACAGCATGTGAAGAACTCTGGAAACTCAGCAGAGATACTCATGGCTTGATAGTGTAAGCAGTTCTGCTGACTTGCTCTCCAGTGAAACTGGCAAAAATTATTTTTAACAAAGTTCAACCATGTACAACATCTAGATATGGTCCTAAGGACACACAGTAAATAAACTTTAAGAATATCTATGAAAATTCAATTAAAAAGGTGAATTTCACCTTGAGTAAGAAAAGTAAAATCTTAGTTTTAGAAAGAAGGTCTGTGGTATTTGAACCAAGACCGCTCTCACCTTCTCCCCTCCTAGCTCAGCAAACTGGTGACTCTGCTCCAGATTGCTGTAGCCAAGAACACAAGGCCCCTCTTTCCAGCTCCCAGCAGGAAAACATTTTTTCCAGGAACAGCAGGATTTTGGCAGTTGTCATCCTGCCCACTGCTGCCTGATGATGAGATTAAGTCCTAGGCAATTTCACTTGAGATGTTGGAGCTCCCTTCTACCCAACCCCCACTCATGGGATGAGGGCTCTACCTTGGGTGCAGCACGTTGAGAATACTGGGGCCCTGATAGTCTTTTCCCCATCTTAATGAAGTGGTGGTTCTCTGCTAGGAAAGGCAAGCCAAGAAGACCTCGGCTGTGCTCCTGGAGTGGAGGTGTCGTTCCAAGGGAAGCTTGCATTGTCCCCACTCCCAGCTTCAGAGGCAGGGAAAGGTGGGAGGGAGCCCTATCAGTACTGCGGTTTTGGCAGCGTCACTGGGTGTACCTAAGCTGCACCTCCCTGAGGAGCATCATCTGAGGCTTAGCACTGCGTGGGAAATAGCCTTCACTAAAGCTATTCAGCCAGTCGTTTGACAAATAAGCAAATAAGAACAACAAGCCCTGGAGGCAGGGAGGGGTCCATTACCCAGAGTTGCTACACTATATTATCTGAAATGTTCAGTTTCCAATGAAACTTATCAGGCAGGCAAAGAAACACCAAAGTATGATCCATATACTAATGAAAACAAACAGGTAGCACAAACTGCTTGTGAGAGTGACTAGATGTTAGACTTAAGAGGAAAATATTTCAAAGTAGCTATTATAAATATGCTAAACAATGGAAAATAAAACAAAAGAATGTGTGATCACAATGTTGATCAAATAGAGAATGCCAATGAGAGATTTTTTTTTAAAGAACCAAGTGGAAGTTCTAGAGTTGAACAACTGAAAATAAAAATGCGTGGTAGAAACTCACAGCGCACAGGTGACACTTCAACAATGTGGCAGGGGCAGAGGCCAACCCCCTGCACGTGCAACTGCAGGTGGCCCTCTGTCTGCACAGCTTCCAGCTGTGGAGCCGACCGTTGAACAAGACAGGTTCCAGCTGCACAGGTGAACAGAACGGTGGTCAGCTGGCCAACAGAAACCTTGTATAGGTGAACCCATGGAGTTCAAACCTGTGCTTTTCAAGGGTTGACCATGTTCGAAATGGCAGAAGGAAGAATTCCTGAATGTCAAGATAGATCAACAGAAGTTGTGCAAACCAAAGACCAGAAATAAAAAAGAATGAAAAGAGCCTTAGAGAAAGGTGGGGCACCTCTAAGTGCACTGATGTATATGCATAATGGGAGTTCCAGAGGTGGGCAGGAGGAGGAGAAAAATATTTGAAGAAATAATGGCAAAACTGCTAAATGTATTTAAAAAATATAACCTACATATAGGAAGCTCAATGAACCCCAAGCTGGACACACTCAAAGAGATCCAGAAACACACACATCATAGTAAAAATGCTACAAGTCAAAGACAAGGGAAAAAAACTCTAAAAATCAGAAGAAAGAAAAAATAATATATCACAAGAGGACCCCAATAAGATTAACAAATCATTTACCAGCAGAAAAATGAAGGCTAGAAGGCAGATAACTCAAAATTCAATATAAAAAAACAAAAATTTGGATATATGAATGACAAGTTAGCACATGAAAAGGTGCTCAAAATCTTTGCAAAGTAAAACCAGGATGAACAACAACTGGCCTTAGTGAAGCCCTAGCCACAGTACCTCTTGCTCAGTGGCCCCAGGCATAGCACTGACAGCAGCCAGCCTAGGTTCACAGCTTGGCTTTGCCTGGGAACCTCCAAGCCCAGCACAAGTAGCAGCCATCTGCAGATTGCTTTATAGCTCAGGCAGGATGGCCCTGGGCAGATCGGGGAGGGGGGTCAGGTCTGACCTTGGCCAGCACCACCTGGGAAACCCCAGAACCTGCGCATACAGTGGACTGCTACAAACCATGTTGGAGCAGCACCACCCTGCCTTTGCACAGCTGATCCTCCATGGGGGGGTGGGGGGGTGGAGGTGGGTAGTCAGTGGTCACAGCTGGTCCTTGCAGCTGACTGGCCTGGATAAATCCCTCCCATTAAACTGCCAACAGCAACCAAGTCTCAACTACAGGAGGAGGGTGCGTTCAGCCCACATGAAGGGCACACCTCGAGTACCCAGCTTGGGTGATAAGAGAGGCTGTGCCACTGGCCCCTACAGGACACCTACTACATTATTAGGCCATGCTACCGATACAGGGAGTCATAGCATCTCTACTTAATACATAAAAACAAACAGGGAGGGTGCCAAGATGAGGAGACAAAGTAACATGGCTCAAATGAAAGAACAGATCAAAACTACAGAAAAAAATCCTAAGCAAAATGGACACAAATAATCTATCAGATGCAGAGTTCAAATCATTGGTTAGAAGGATGTTCAAGGAACTTAGTGAGGACCTCAACAGCATAAGAAAAAACCAGTCAGAAATGAAGGATATACCAATGGAAATAAAGAACAATTTACAGGGAAACAACAGTAGAGTAGATGAAGCCAAGAATCAAATCAATGATTTGGAACATACCCAAGAAAAACAAAACAATCAGAACGAGAAGAAAAAGAATCCTAGACAACGAGGTTAGTATAAGCAGCCTCTATGACAACTTCAAGAGGTCCAACATTCACATCACAGGTGTGCCAGAAAAAGAAGAGAAAGAGCAAAAAATTGGAAATCTATTTGAAAACATAATGAAACCTTCCCTAATTTGGTGAAGGAAATAGACATGCAAGTGCAGGAAGCACAGAGTCCCAAACAATATGGATGCAAAGAGATTCAGTCCAAGACACATAATTAACATACTAAAGGTTAAAGATAAAGAGAGAATCTTAAAAGCAACAGGAGAAAAAAGCAATTAGTTACCTACAGGGGAGTTCCCATAAGACTGCCAGCTGAGCCCTGGCTGGTATGGCTCAGTGGATTGAGTGGCAGCCTGTGGACCAAATGGTCACTAGTTCAATTCCCAGTCAGGTCACATGGCTGGGTTTCAGGCCAGGTCCCCAGTGGGGTGCATGCAAGAGGCAACCACACATTGATGTTTCTCTCTCTCTCTCTCTCCCCCCCTCTCTTCCCCTGTCTAAAAATAAATAAATAAAATCTTAAAAAAGACTGTCAGCTGATTTCTTGAAAGAAACTTTGCAGGCTAAAAGGGACTGGCAAGAAACATTCAAAGTCATGAAAAGCAGGGACCTACAGCTGAGACTGCTCTACTCAGCAAAGCTATCCTTTAGAATCAAAAGGCAGATAAAGAGCTTCTCAGACAAGAAAAAACTAAAGGAGTTCTTCATCACCAAACCACTATTATATAAAATGTTAAAGGGACTTATTTAAGAAAAAGAGGATGATCAAAACTATGAATGATAAAATGGCAATAAATACATATCCACGAACAGCTGAATCTAAAAAAAACAAACTAAGCAAAGAAGAATAGGGACAGATCATGGATACAAAGAGTGTTTTGATGGTTGTCAGATGGGAGAGGCTTGTGGGGGAATGGGTGAAGAGGTGAGGGGATTAAGAAGTACAAATAGGTAGTTATAGAACAGCCACGGGGATGTACAGTACAGTATAGGAAATGGAGCAGCCAAAGAACCTATGCATATGACCCGTGGACATGAACAGTGGTGGGGGCATTGCCTGAGGGAGTGGGGGGTGCTGAGTGGAGGGTGGCAAAGGGGGAAAAATTAGACAACTATAATAGCATATTCAATGAAATGTCATTAAAAATAAAACCAGAACGAGATAGCAGTACACACTAAAATGACCGCACAGATTGACCCTTGAACATGTGGGTGTGAAGGGCACCAATCCACTGCACAGTCGGAAACCCTGGCGTAACTTAAGGCAGCCCTTCACGTATGCAGATTCCAGCTGCAGATTAAAACTACTTAAAAAGAGCGACTATACTAAGCGTGTATACCAAGTAAGCATAGCAAGGATTTGGAGAAGCTTGAAGATTTATATACAGCTAGTGGGAATGTAAAAATGAAGCAACTCATTTGGAAAAGAATTTTGTAGTTTCTTGAAAAGTGAAACATATAGTTGCTTTGACTCAGATATTTCAACTAAAAGTATTTCCTTAAGAGCAATTGTATATACAAATGATAAACTTGTACCTGAATAGCAGCTTTATTTTCAATAGCCAAAAAGTAGATACAAACTAAGTGTCTTTCAATAGGTGGATAAATAAACAAAATTTGATATATACATGTAATAAAATACTGTGTGTCAAAAAAGGAATGAACTAATGATGTATGCAGCAGCATGTTAACAGTTTTTCTTTATCCTTTTTATTGTAAAATATACATATATAAAACTGTACCTCCTGCACAAACATTTCAGTTCAGTGATTTATTACAAAGCAATTACGTAATCACCACCAGAATCAGAAGTAGAGTGCTGTTAGCACCCCAAAGCTTGTCTTGTACCCTCTTGCAATCAGAAAGCTTCCCTCCCGCAAGGTAACCAACGTTCTTTTAATGATAATCATTTCTGTCTTAACAGGCATTCTCAAGCACTGGAGATTACCTCGGCTAGTTAATTGGACTTTATGTAAATGAAATTGTGCACTCTGTATTTTTTGTACCTGGCTTCCACTGAGCTTTAGATTTATTATTGTGTCTCTGTGATTTGTTTATTTTCATTTGGTACAGTGTTCTGAATACAGCACGGACGAGAGTGGTTTCCTGTGTAGGGCTCTTACAAAGTTGCTGCTGTGAACGTTCCCACATGGATCTCCGGGAGACTGGCACACACTTTTCTATGAGTTACCCACCTGGGAGTGGAGTTTCTGGGGCGTAGGGAATGTTATAGCTTCAAGTTTAGAGGTCGGACTTTTCCAAAGCAGTTGTTCCAGTTACTATACTCCCACAGGGCTCTGCGGCTGTCAAAGCTTTGTCCAGCCTCATAGTCCCTGTTAAAGTCTCTCCAGATGCTGCCCGCCTCACCGGGCTTGTCTGCCTCACGAGTACGGCTCTTTAATTTATTTTCTTGTTAGCGCTCTAATGACTTCAGGAAGCTGTGTCATTCACGGTTTGTCCATTTTTGATAATCGTCTCCATTGAGAGGGTTGTTCTGAATGACCTATCCCACCACTATTAGAAGCAGAGCAGCTAACAATGGAAACGTTTGTTGTGTCCCTGTTCTCCTGGGTGCTAAGGAACCTTTCTCAATCTCATAGTTATTGGGGACAGTAGGCCTGAGGATGTCGCCGTGAACCTGGATGGCTTTTCATTGGGACCATGTGAGATTTCCTAAGGCCACGTTTCCGAGCCCAAGGGAGTGGTTTCGTGAGATGGAGAACAGTTGGGAGGACGTTTATTAACACTTGCTGAGTCTTCTCTGGGTGCCACAAGGCCCCTGGGAACTTCATGCAGACAGATTTCGAGCGAGCACCGAGGTCACGCCCACGTGCTCTGAGACCCACCGATGCACCAGCAGCCCTGGCTTGCGCGGAGCTGTGGTGCGGAGGATAACGCTGCTGTGCAAGTTCTGGGAGCAGAGCCTGACATTTAAAGTGAGAAACTGCTGCTACTCGGTGTGCATGTACTCGGCAGGTTATTTTGGAGTAAAACTTTGTTCTCAGAAGCACCACTTGAGATGCCCATCTTCATGGTGTCGATGTAAGGCATCGGACACCAGTTGTCCTGGAGCACAGGTACAACTAGGATTTCTGTGGCTTTGCAAAGCCCAAAGTCGCCTTCACGACTGTGAAACATCAGTCTCTTCAAGGCTTTGCTTGAATGTTGCATTCATGTAACTGCCATGACTTTTACTTTTGTCCTTCTCGATGACACCCTTTGACATGCGGGGTTGTTTATTTACCTATTTAACCTGTTGTTTCAGTGTGTCCTCTTGCTAGACAGTCGGCCCCACCAGGATGGACATGTTTGTTTCCCTCACAGACAGACCCCCAGCACCTAGGAGTTTCTGGAACGAAGCAGATATTTGGTAAATGGTTACTGGACTTCCTGATCATAAGAGTAATCAATCGGAAAAACATAAGCAATATCACTGCGTCTAGTCCCCATCCTGGTGAATTAATATGTCATCCATATCCATTGCAGGCAGTTTTAAATTTTCTGGGGGCTATTTTAGTGATATATTATTAATTATTAGAAGGGTTTCACTCAGAGATTTTTTTCAGTATTGTTTGTGATGATTTTGTAGTGATTAAAAAACCTTTTCAGTGTGACAATAAGAATAAGAATAGTGGGAAGTTAGAACTGCCAAAAATAAGAAGTTAAATTCTTCTGTGTCCATGGTAGACGGCAGTCCTAGGTCCTGGGGGGCCCGGACCCTGCGTGGATGGACTGGCCTCTCGACCCGACTGGCTCCCTTCTCGCTGCACCGGCTGTACGAGTGCTTTCCTTGGTGGCCCGGTGGTGCCAGGGCCACTCACAGGCACATGTGACAGTCTCATCCCCTTCAAGTCCAAAATGACTCCTGCTGTCCAGCCTCAAGCCTTCACACTCCCACTGAGGTCCACATTTCCTTTCTTTCTCCCTCTTCCCCAAAGAGGAAGAACAACTGTGCCCTTCATTTCCCTGTGATGCGAACAGAGGGCCGACTCTCTCTTCCTCTTAGGTCTGCTTTGGATGTGTTACCCCCCTAAACTGTGACTGACTAGGAAGGGCCTGAAGCCTCCTCTAATACAGCTTCAGACAGGTTGACTGACCACCATGGGAAAATGGCTGGACACGACACCAGGCCAAAAAGTCTCCCTTACATGCATCCCCTGCTCGGCAGGGGTTAGAAGACTAGTCAGACCTCCCCCTGGAGGAGCTTCTGACCTTCACAGAGATACTGGGTATTCTTGCCCCTTGCTCAATGTAAGCTGAACCTAGTGCAAAGCCCACAGGTAGCTGTGAGGCTTAAAAAGGGTAACTGCAGGGAGCATTGAGAACAAGGCTTTGTTCACGCTAAGCACTGAGTAAATCTTAGCAATTATTATTTTCAATATGCTGGTTCAGCAAACATTTAATGAATCTGTTTACAGAGAATTTTATTTGACATTTGAATTAGTACAACATTAACCTCTACTGGCAGGAGAATTTTCTAGAAAAATTAGTCTGGTTTCTAATGGGATGTGGGAGGTGAGTTGTAACGTAAGGTATATTTTGTGGAGTTTTTGCTTTGTGGCTTCCATTTTGCTCGCATCCAAGGGCAGATGCATTTCCTTCCCCTCAAACCTGCCCCTTCTCCTCTGTTCCCACTCCGAGTGGCCTGACTCCTCCCTGCCACCTAGGCTCCATCTTTCACTTCTCCCTCTTGCTCACCCCTGACCATCACATCCTGGAGACGCTGCATCTGCCTCCCTCTCTCCATCCCTCCACCCCAGGCGCTCATCGTGCTTCAGCGGTAAGTCCGAGAGGGAAGGGCTGTCTGTGCGAACTGCATCTGGTGCATCAGGGGCTGGCAATGTCTGTCTTTTGAATGAATTAGTCACCAGGATGCTGCAGCCATTTCCCCTAAACAGTCTCCCTGCACACCTGCCTCTTTACAAGATCTTTAGAAAATCAAGCTAGTTATTTCCCTGCTTCAAACCTTTCAGTGGTCTCTCTTGGCTGGAAAAGCTCAAGCCCAGCACAGAGCTCGAAAGGCGACCTTGACTCCTGCCTGGTCCCAGGCCCAGGCCCAGGCCCAGGATATGCTGCACCAGCCCCATCCACAAAACCCCTACAGCTTCACTCGCTCTTCCCTGCACCTTCCTGGTGTTTTCACTGACTTTGGCTTTGCCTGACCAGTCCCTCAGCTTGGAATGTCCTTCCCTTTGTTACCTGCTGAAATCTTACCCTGCACAGCCTCAATAGAAGCCTCATTTTGAAACTCCTGATGTTCAGCAAGTTACCACTTCCTCTGTGCCCCCACAGCTCATTGAAACTCTCACATCACCCTCTGTCTTGTGCTTTGGTTAATTGTAAATATCTGAGTCTGTGAGTGAGTCCCTTGAAGGAAGGGACTGTAACTTGGTAATTTTTAATCCCTAGCTCAATGCGAGGCAGAAAGTGAGTGCCTGCTATATGGTGAGGATTCTTGCTCACCCTATGTTTCCCTTACCCTTGTAATTAATACAGTTGTGAGGACAGAGGGGCCAGAGAGAGAGGACTACGGGATGTCTGGAAAGATGTGTGGTGGTGTTAAGGTGTTGCCACCGTTACAGTCGCTGCGGTGCTTATCATTGTGATCCCTGGCACATGGGTGGTCTTTGGGCGCTGGTCACGCCACTTTGGACCACTAGGTGGAGCCCGTGTTCCACAAGTGTTGAGCGCGGCCCTAAGCTTGGGGCTGGGGCTCCGGTTCCCCTCAGTGGTCAGTGATGAGCCCGGGGAAGCCAGCAGGGGCGGTGGGACATCCTGCGCCCGCCAGGCCAGATGGAGGTCAGCCTTGCCCCCTGGTGGCGTACCGGGTCCCACAAACCCAGCGCTGGGCTCTCCCAGCTACAAGTGGACAGCCTTCCCCGCTCTGCGTCCCCGCCTGTCTCCACGCTAGCCAGCTTCCCGGCTCCTTTTCTCCAAGCCTCTGTGTGTGCTTACTCTGTTCGCTGAGACGGCGAGATGCACCCTCTCCCGGCAGGTAGCCTATCTGGTCATTAGGAGAGCTGGCAGGAGTGCTAGGGGATGCCAAGCCTCATCCCGGTGGGACCCACACAACGGACTCTCCGTCCCCTTCTGGAGTCCACCCTTCGGTGTGGTTATACCCAGAGGCCCAGGTCTGCAAAAGCCTGGTCTCCAGGCAACCGCCCCCTGCCCTGCCTCCCTGCACCCTACCCCACCTTCGGAAATGCCTCAACTGCGCCTGGCCCTGTTGTTTTACTACCAGCCACTGACTGGCTTTTCTTCTGAGTAACAGATGACTTGCAAGAAACAGTGTCACAGTACATGTTGTGGGGAGATTTGGGGAGCCTCATCAAAGAGAACGCCCTGATGTGCTCAGGCAGGTGACTCTGGTGTCCCTGGGGCCAGGCCTGCGCCCTCTAGAATCTGTCTCAAGTTCATCTCCCCAGCAGAGGCTCTGCAAGCACCCAGACCTTATTCCTCCACTATCAGTGGATTCCACAATATCGGCACAATCCGACCTGTCCGCTTCACAGAGGCTGTTAGGACCTAGTAGTTCTCATCTGGAAATGAGAGTTCTTATTCTAAGTGTGCATGAGCCCATGGGAGTAGCAGTATTGTGTTTTGTCGGTTTCATGCTCAAGCACAGAGCTGTGATCGTTAGAACCCTCCTCTGTTGATGCAATTATGCCTCATACCAACCACATCAGTGCAAGGCTCTGTGAGAGAGGATGCTTCTGAGGTGTTATGTAGCTTATATGATGTGCTTGATCCTGCACGCCCCCCCCCCCCCACACACATAACACACTTGGGGTGGGTGTGTGTAACACCAGAGGAGACAAGCCAGGGAGGCTTTTGCCTCAGGTTTGGTGAGTGGAGGCTGGGAGGGGTTGGAGAGGAAGTGGGGCAGAGGGAGCCATTTAGTGCCTGGGTAGCAGCCAGGAAATTACTCCACTTCCCCCAAACTGAAAAGTACCTTCTTCCATGTGAAAGACAGCTTGCAGGATGAGAGTACATTGGAGAGAGGACCCCTAGACTTAGAGCTGCCTTGGCTCCTAGGTTCCGGGTCTTGAACCAGGAGGGACCCCAGGGGCACTGACCTCCTTGAAGTCCAAGGACAAGCAGATGAGATGCTTCTCAGGTGAATTCCAAGAACAAGCACAAGGATGGCATGGTTTCTTCTGGGAACCCCACCCAGCCTTAGTGCTGAAGGCAGGAGAGCGGCCTGCGGCGAGGGAAGATGGTAGCAGAACAGGGGCCGTCTGAGAAGTGGGGAAATGTGGACCCCAGGTGCAGTGTCTTGGATGCAGGAATTGGGGGTGGTGGCTCTCACCAGCCCTGGGAGCTGATATCAGAGCCCACTGTTCACCAGGCACATTTGAGACAGTGACTTCTACACCCAAATGCACTTTGGGAAACCACGAAAGTGCTGGACATGTACCGTGTTTTTCAGACTATAAGATGCCCCCCCATTTGGGAGGAATAATGGTTGTTAATGCTGCTGTTGAGTTCTGTTTACATTTACATTGGTGAAATATTATGTTATTTATGTTATTAAATATTTTACCACATTTTTTCTTCAAAAATTTTTTTCCTTATTTTCCTCTAAAACCTGAGTGCGTCTTCTGGTCCAAAAAATACAGTAGTTTTTGTAAACTCTAAGCACAAAATAACAGTTCTTAGAACTTTAGACAAATCACTCCCTCCACACACCTGTGCCCGCTCGTGTTGCTGACCTGCCGGTTTCCTAACTTCCATAGCCCAGCGAATGTCTGGGTCCCGCTCTGGATGAGCCTGGTAGGCGGGTCACCATCTCCCCAGGGCAGCCCCAGCCTGAAAGGGCCTGAAACGGCCTGAAACGGGGGTGTGCCTTTGGCACCCACACAATGAGCACTAGCCTCTGTGCCTACACTGCCGGCTACAGGAGGCATGAGGCAAGGCAGCGCTTGAGAAAACAGCATTTTGCAAAGCAGGCAGCATTGGCATTGCTCGTGCACGGGTTCTGTCGGGTTAGTGGCCCAGCGCCCTCGGTCACTTGCTTAACTCATTGCTTAGCATGTATCTGAATTCACGTGTCAGCCTGGGCCTCTTCAAACTACAATTATTCTGTAGAAGTCCAAAGTTGCCCCAAAGACGTTTGTATATTCCCAGGGAGTGAGGGCAGCTCATCTTCTCACAACTACTTTGGTCCTCATGACAGTGATCCAGAGAAGAAATCAGGAAATGGAGCTCCTTCCTCAAGCTCTAAGTAAAGGGAGCGGGGGATTCATGTGTACGATAGAGTTTGCTGGGTTTTGGAGGAGGGTGGGGAGACGGGCAGGTTCCCACCACAGCCGCTGTAGCGGTGAAACACTTTCAGGGTGAACATCAGGTGTCCCTGTGCTCCCCCGGGGTCAGGGTCTGGACCACAGCCTGTGCTGCGGCTGTTTTACTGTGTCGACCTGGGTTTATTCTCTCCTGCTCCTCTCCTTCCACGCTGCTTCCCTCTGCTTTATACCCCTCCTGAAACCGGGAAAGACACCGGCATTCAGGCTGCCTGTCACTGCCAAACCCCATAAGCAATGACAACGATTGAATCTTGACGGGCACTTTATTCAGATGGCCGGTGAGCTGAGAAGATGGTGGGTTCATACCCCAACAGACCATCTTGTCTTCTCTTTCCAGGCCAGACTTTGTATAACGGGGGAATAAACAAGGTGGGGTGAGGGCTTTGAGATTCCGAAGCTGCAGCGTTCCTGGCCTGGGCGGTTAGCTGTTCCCAGGGGTGGGTGGGGTCTGCTCTCCCTGGCACAAAGGCCCAGATGCCTCCAGTTGTGCCCAGGTGGTAATCTCTCGCAGCGCCCCAGGAGGTCAGCTGTTTTTCCAGAAGCCAGGATGGGCCTTGTCTGTAGTTTCTGAAACAAAAGCTTTAACATATGCATGACTTGCTAGACCTATAACTTTTTACCTTAAGCTAAAATTTTCCAAGTCTTGAGTCCCCTATCATTCCCCCTCTAAGAGCAAAGCAAACCCTTTCTTTCTCATTCGTCTGCTTTAGCCAGTGGCTTTGTAGCTAAGTTCTGGTCAGTCTCACCTTTACCGCAAGGTGATTGTCAAAGTATTTTCCCAAAACAAAATAGTTCTGTCCCTACAAGGAACTCTGGGACCAAGTGTTGAGATAACATTTTGACCTCCTAACATTTATCTTAACAGAATCCAAAAAGTATTTTCAACAACGTAAATGTTGGAGACAGATCTGACCTGGGAAGAGTAAAATGAAATTATAATGAAAGCTCATGAACGGCATGGAGGAAAGGGGACAAAGTCCTCCCACAAACCCACAGCGCCCTTTCCAGTGGCCCGGGCTACAAGGGAAGCAAGCGTGCACCTCCTCCGCTTGGCACCCAACCCCCAAGTGCTCCAAGGCCCAGCAGTGTAGGGAGGCCTGGGTCCTGAGCCCCTGCAAACAAAGGTTCCTGGGAGGGGAGGGAGGACAGTGTTGCCTGGACATCTAGGGACACTGGGGGTGATGGGGAAGCTGGAGTTGGAAAGTCCCGCTGGGATGGACACCTCTGGCATCAGGGCTGGGCAGGGAGCCATGGCTCTCTCCTCCCCCAGTGGCACTCACTGGGCAGGCACAGGGCGGTTCCCTGCAGCTCTTCTTCTGCATCCCCACAGCTGGCTGGCTACCCAGTCCTTGTCTGGGAACTTGCCTCCCTCACATTAGACTGCACCTCCCAGCCAGCCAGCACCCGGTCCAGGTCACTGCCGTGTGCCTGGCACTGAGCAGGTGTGGGAAGAAGTAGGGGAGAAGTGACTGAACCCCTGGCTGGTGGTCCCGGGTCTGCTCTGGCTTCACCACTGGCCTACTCTGAGCTCTTTGGCAAGTCAAACCCCCTGTGAAACATCACCCTTCCAAGACTGGCATTGGAAGAGATGCCTGTCTTGGAGGGAAGATGTAAGGTTCTAATGGAATAGACAGGGAAGGGCTTGGAAAGTGAAGAGGACAAGTAACATGGACGTCGGGTCTGCGCTCACAGGCCCTCCCCTCACTAGCAATGTCCCCATGTTCAGTGCTTGACACAGTGTCACATGTGTGCTCGCACTTTCCCCCCAAGTCCCGGAGAGCACAGCCTCGTGTCCTGCGAATTTAACTGGGGGTAAATGGAGACTCAGAAGGGTGAGTCACCAGCCTGGAACCACCCAGCTCTCTCCGGGCAGAGCTGGGGTGGAACCAGGCCTGTGACTCCCTCCGGACATCCTCCTGGTGGGGAGAGCGCTGAGAAGAGGCGGGCAGCCCCTGGGAGGCGCAGGCGCCGGGCTGTTTTACTGAGGAGCGCGCTGCAGACACTGCAGGGCTGTGCGTGCGGAGTTCAGAAGGCATTCCGAACGTGAGCTCTCAGGTTCTGAAATTCGGTCAGGTGGAGCCTGAATGTGAAGGGAAGAAAACTGGGGCTGTATTCACCATTTAATTACATTCTGCCCACTCTCTCCTCCTTAATCCCCTTCCCATCATGCACTTCCCACTTGTGCCATTTTCGTCCTGTTAGTGCCACATGGGGGCACCCAGGCCTCTCCGTTGTCTCTCCCACACACGGTCAGCATCAGCGGGCCTGCCGTGCAGGAGGGACCGAACTCATGTTGGAGACTGAGCAAATGAGCAAATGAATAAGTGAATGAGTAAGTGGGTGACTGGGAAGCAAGAGCATCAGACAAATGGATACTGAGCTCTTTTTTTAAAGACTGTATTTATTTTTAGAGAAAGGGGAAGGGAGGGAGAACGGGAGGGAGAGAAACACCAATGTGTGAAAGAAACATTAATCGGTTGCCTCTCATATGCCCACAACAGGGCCCCTGGCTAGCAGCCCAGGCATGCACCCTGACTGGGAATCGAACCTGCGACTTTTCAGTTTGCAGGAGGATGCCCAACCCACGGAGACACACTGGTCAGGGCTAAACTTTTAATAACTTATGTGTTAACTCCCCTCCCTTTGAGAGGACCGACATTCACACAACTCTCATATGGAAAGCTTGCCATTGTGACACCTTCATGAAGGAAATTCTTTGTAAGAGATTCTGGCTCTCTGAGCCTGTCTCCTCATTTGAAAAATAACAGCAATATTAATCTTTACCTCATAAGCTTTCGAGAGGCCCAAGTGGGCACGTAGATCCTGCAGGTCAATTGTAAGCTCTCACAACGCCGTGTGTTTTGTTATGGGAAAAGCAGCATTAGCCTCCTTCACTATTCTTGTCACCACCTCCCTCAAAACTCTAGCCCTCCACACCCAGAGCAGGCACCTGCACTGACACCTGTGTGTACATGTATGTGCACACACTGTACAAACTCATGCACATACCTCCAGAGCACACAGATACCCTAACATACCTGTACACATGCTACACATGTGCCTTCACCCTTACTCAGGCCCGACAGACCTGAAAATGTGACTGCTTCCTGCTGCCACCCGTGTTACAGGATTAATAGTTTTTTCTAATATTTCCTTTAGGGTTTTTCCTTGATAAAGTGTTATTAGCCATTTTCAACAGTAATTAGTGGCCCATACTTTTTCCTGTCATAAGATCCACCTGGAGCTCCTGAGAGCAGCTGTCGTTCCTGCCTCCCTGCTCATGATGAGCACTTACGCACCTGGAGCTCCTTGGTCTGGAATAAGCGGAGCCGACAGTAGCTCCCGATGGGGTGTCAGCCCAGGAAGGGTCCTGGTGTGTGGCTGGGCACCCTTCCCTCCGAAACTCTCAGGCAGCCCATAGCTCTTCCTCGTCCTGGTGCTCCTCGCTTGCCAGCTCTTCCGTTCCTCGCCCCCACACACCTCAAGCTGAGGCACAGACTCACCAGGGGCAGGGGTGAGACACAGTGAGAATTCATTTGATTTTTAAAAGGTTGAATTTGAGGCAGCTGGCACATCCAGCTAAGAGGGAAGTTTTAGAGTTAATGGGCAAGATCTCAACTATATATAGATAAATAAATTTGGGTGTTTTCTGTATATGTATAGTGCATTTGCTGGGAATTACATTTAGTTAGTAGAATCAAAGACTGGAAGAAACTAACTTAAATAAGATAAAAGTTTATTGTACTTAACATTAAAAGACTGGTGTGTTCGTTCCCTAGTATCTTTTAGAGACCAGGGACTCCCTCTGTCTTTCTGCTTCGTCATTTTGGTACGTGGCTTCCATCTTGGAATGGCTTCTCAGTCACAGGTGGCTGCTGGAGCACCAGCCATCATCTCTGCATTCTAGGCAGGAAGCAGGAGGAAGGAAGGAAGGAAGGTTGAAAATAAAACTGCTTGTAACTAAGTTCCAAGTCCTACTCAGCAACTTTCGTTTACACATTATTGGCTGACACTTAATCAAATGGCTACATGGAAGTGCAAGGGAGGCTGAGAAATGTAATCTTTTAGCTAGTAACTCACACCCGGCCCCAGTGCATCATTTGACTACCCAAACGCCCCTGTCCTTTCACAAAGAAAGCACCTACCTGCTTCCCAAGACAGACAACTCCAAAGTGTTGACTGAGCCGAAAGCCAAGCTCTCTGGGAGATGAGCTGTGTGTGCTTTCACATGCAAATATTTCTGCTTCCTAGTAATTTAAACATAGAGGGCCAAGTCATCTCTGCACCTCCTGGCGTACTCAATATGCAGCAGTGGAGCTGGAGCGGGACAACCACCATAAACACTGGTGGGTAAGGGAGACGGGAAACGTGGCCCATCACTGGTCTGACGCGGTGATCAATCTCGGGGACAGGCTTTCTGGAGAGCCCCCCACCTTCGTAGAGGAGTAAACTCCCTGGCGTTCTCATCCGTTGTGCTCTCTGGAAGGGCTTCCCTTACTGATTGCCTCTTGTGTCCCCTCAGCCTCTGGTGGTCTGTGGTATAAATTAGAAAAGGGCACCCCTCTGGCTGATTACAGCCTGGCCTGTGTGTGACGTTGGCAACAGACAGCACTAATAGGAAAGGACGGTCATTCTCCTGGGTGCATGCAGCCCTGTGCCAGAGGCAGTGGCTCGGAGACTGGGGCACAGGCTGGGCTTCAGCCCTTCGCTGGGTCTCCACCGGGCGTGGTTGTGCAGTGCCCGTCACGACCATCTGCAGGTGGTGCCTCTGGTGCTCCCTGGCTCCCCCGTCAGGGGGGCTCTTTTTTGTTCCTAATTCTCCATGGACATATCCGAGCTCTGTTCAAAGAGAGTGCCCGTCCCAGACTGTGCAGCCTCAGCCATGGGTGGGGGTGAGAGGGCTCTGGGCTTGTGTTGGGTTGACAGCCACGCGCTGTTGCCGGGCTGGTAAATGAATGACATGGCCCAAGGATGGTGTATGGTCAAAGGGGAAGAGAATCTCAGATTCCTGAGAAACACTAAGATTTAAGAGGTGGATGAACCAAGAATCACTAAGGAATACTGAGAAGGTGGGGGCCAGAAGCCAGAGGCCAGGAAGGAGAGACTGGTCGCACAGAAACTGAGAGGAGACACTCAGAGAGGGACCAGTGGCTGGGTGACAGTGGTCAAGTCCAGCTGGATGAAAACAGAGATGGCCACGGAATCAGGCCTTTGACTTTAAGTCACACACGAGCTCCTCTTATGACAATTCCCTTGCTGTCCCTTACAGCTCTGGGCAGGGTGCCTGGTGGATCCTCTTCACTTTCTGGTGCCGGTGGGGCCCTGATGAGCACCCCCTTCCTCACGCTTTCCTTCTTCAGCTTCTTGTTTCAGCGCCTTGTCTTCCTTCCCCCTTCTCAGCCTGTCTGCAGGGCGCCCCCTCGCACCCATCAGCCAGTCCACTGCTCTCTGACGCCTGTGCCCCACTGACAATGACCTTCACTCCTGAGGCTTTAACTCTCGTGGTCGTATTTCCAAGTCTATTGCTGCCTCCTGACTTGTCTCTTGAACTGCAGACACATTTTGGACACACCCATTTGGATGGTGCAGCTGTATCTCAGATTCACTGTATTAGGACAAAAAAAAAAAAAAACACCCCAAAAATGAAAAACAAAAAACAAAGACAGAATTTAAGCAAGAAAGCTAAATTATTGCTTCATATAGCTGGAAACTCTAAGACATGTCAGTTCCAAATTTCAGCATGAGCAGATCCAGAGTTTCAAGCCTTGTACTCTGGGTGGTCTCTCCCTTTTGGGTTCTCCTTCTCCCTGACTGTGATTACTTCACCTCAGCTTCCCTTGCTGACAAGCTTTCTCCACAAGATGACCCTGGCAGGCCCCACCCACATGCTACCAATTTACCAACCCCCAATGAAAGAAGGCTTAAAAAATAGACCTGGAAGAAAATTTTCAAGGAAGATTATGTTGGCTCACCTTGGGTCACGCGCCTGCTAGTGACCCATTTACTTTGGTTGGGATACAGTGGCCAGTAGAGCTGAGTCCTGGTGGCATCCTCCAGGCAGGGCCGAGTGGGAGAGGTTAGCAACCCTCAGGCGCACTGTGTGGGTTCTTCCCCCTTCCCTCCAGCCAAACATCATGTGTTGTTTCTCCGTGTCCTCAAAAACTCTTTAATGTCACTGTTCCTTTGAATGTAATATTCTCTACTCTTTAGCCCTGATTCTTTTCCTAGCCAGTTCCTACTCGTCCTTTATACTTGGGTTGACCTGCCTTCTTAGGAAAGGCTTCCTGCATGTCTCTGTTGGATGAGACGCTTGCGGTGGTTCTGCGGGAACTTGGGAGCTCCCTCCCCTGGCACTCGTCATACGGTTCTGTAATTATTGGTTTTCTTGTCTGTCTGTCCCCCGTTCTGTGAGATACTTTAGGGTCAGAACCACCTCTTCACCTGTGTATCCAGAGTGTCAAGTCCAAGTCCAGATGTGTGTTGAATTGACTTGAATCAGTGGTTGAATTTCAACCAAGCAGTAGAACACAACAGGAAGCAACCGTATCACCCTTCTTAATGAAATCCTGTATTTTTGGCTCAAAGTTCATGAGGGCATTTTAAGGCAAATCCCACCATTTTTGAACCATGTAATGACTGTGATGGGAATGGATGTTAGCGTCAGATGGACCTGGGTACGGGCACAGCTCCATTCTAACCACCTCTTCAAGCCTGGACAAGCGACTTAATTATCTGAGCCTTGGGTCTTTATTAGCAAAGTGGGAATAAGTAACATCTGCTTCATAAATTGTGAGGATTAAAATGAGAGAAAGCTCACATGAACAGCTAGAGTGTCACACGGAGACACGTGCTTTATTACCCCTTTATGTCTGCGGTAGGCACTGACTCTCCTCCATGGGGCAGTCTGGGTTACAGCCGCTGTGTTGTCTTGTCATTGCTAGGAGTTGCTCTTACTCTAAACAGGGTCCTGGTTGAGGTGATAAATTATACAGCCATCCTACTAATGGACCCTGACCTGCCATCCAACCTGTTGCCAACCGTGCAGACCTGACCTCTGCTAAAATGACAGCTGGGAGCCGTGATTCCAAATTAGACAACTTGAGCTACCGGAAGCCACTGTCCTGGTGGGCACATCCTGGACGCAGCCCAGGTCTCTGCAGCCACCTCGGCGCTTTCATGCACCTGCGGGCTAAGCCCAAATGTCACCAGCCGGACAGCAGTGTGCAGCGGCTTCATTTTCCTAAATGAGACAGGGAGGGTTGTTGCTTTTTGGCTTTAAAAGACAAACTCCATTTCCTCTTCTCTAAACCTCATCCCCCTCAATTGCCTGCCGGATGTTCCCTCCCTGGGAGGAAAATTACAATACTTCCACTCAGCCCAACCTTTATTCTCTTGGTCTTTATTTTTATATTTGTAACAACACTTAATTGCAAACACTATTTGACTCTAAGTGAAGACCCTTCTACGACTGCAATTTTTGCATTTGTTGCTACCCTAGACCCGGGTGCCCCCACCTCCCGGTGGTTAGGAACTGGGCTGCAAGCAAAAGCAAGCAAAAGCCTGAGCTCCGCCTCCTGTCTCCTCACCACAGCAGCGCAGAGCCCCACTGAGCTGCTCCTCCCGTGTCCCCATTCCACCTCCCTCTCTCACCCCCCAAACCCCGTCTTCCATGAAACCCATCCATGGTGGCAAAAAGGTTGGGGACCGCTGCCCTAGACTATCCGAGTTCCTCAAGGATGGGGCTACGTCTTGCTGCCATCGTGTCTCTATCACTGCCAATGCCTAGCACCTGGCACATGTTTGACGCTCATGTGTTGAATGGGCGGCGCTGAATACGGACGAGATGGGCCATCCTGTCCTTGGCCTGGAGCGGGCATTGCGCCATTCTTCCATGGCCCCTGTGGATGTAGGGGCTGGGTTTATCTGGAAACCATCTCAGGAACTGGGCACCTGGGCTCCAGATGTCTCAGTGACTGGGTAAAGAGTCCCTTTGGCTTATTTCAGGAGTTGGCCACTATGGCCCAGAAGCCAAACTATTAATTGCCCACAGAGATCTTCCTAGGAAGAGTTGATGTTTACTAGCAGTTGTTTAAAAAAAAGCCCGTGACATCATTTTCTCATTTCTCTTGATGGTAAAAGGCAGAGGCTTTAGGGGGGGGAAACAAAACAAAACAAAACAAAAAGCTTGAATGAGTGAGGGAAAGATTGAAGGGAGCTTTGAGTGATGTAAGCAGGAGGGACGCTCATTCATCCCTAAGCATGTAACTCATGTGTGGCCGGTTCTGGCGTAGACGGGATCCCGCAATTCAGACTTTGCCAGCATTCTTAGAGCTTGTAGAATACCACGATCCATCCATCCTGCGTTTTATCACCTATATTAGTCATGGTTTGGTCAGAACAAAAGTCATGAAGTGCAGAGGTCTGAGGGATGATGCTCCACTGACCTCAGCTGCTACTCCAAGGGCAATAATCCCCAGGTGGCTGTGCAGAGGTGTTGGGAGCTGTGGTTGGTGACTCAACAGCTTACAGCATCAATAAGGGTGATTCTCAGGGTGATACCCCCAAGTATCTGCCTCTGCCAGATGCCCAGATGCTTGCAGACAGCTGCCTCTGGGACATAATAAATGACTTCTCTTTCTCCTCAGTCTTCCAGAAGCCCTCAAGAGCCTCTTCTTGGCACAGCTGACCCAGAACCACACTGAAAAGGGATTTCCAGAAAAGAAGTTTCAGGCTTTCCCCTGAGTGGTAGTCCTTTTTCCCTGTTAACTGACCTTAAACACGGTTAGCCTGCTATTTCCAATGGAAGAGGGTGAAGCGAGAAACATCATTACTTATATCTATATACACAGTATATAGATACTATATGTATAGTGCATATCTTAGTGTTATACAGGTATAACAAGATAAAGACAACTTCAAAATAACTAATTAAAATTAAAAAAAATGTTTTTACTTTATCACTATTTACCAAATTTTTAGTTTATTTGCCTTTTCAGTTATTTTTTCTTTTAGATAGTATTAATATATTATTACTTTATCTTTTCTCTTAATATTATATTAAAGGATTTTTAATGTTATTATATTTGTGAAAACTTAAATTGTGGAGAAAAAGTCAATTGAGTGGATTTATTACTACCTACATCATTATGTTGGAAGTGTAGGTTGTTTCCAATATCAGGTACTCATAAGCTTTTGTTTTCCTTTGGAGGTTGGTGGGTAGTTTGGGTCCTGGGTGAGCTGGCTGGTAGGGGGGTCCTCTCTTTCCTCCCTCTCCCAGCCATTGGGAGGACCAAGGGGGCTGGAGGGTGCCATTGGCTCAGAGCTGCTAGTGCACCGCGTCAGTAAAACCGGGTTTGTTGGCCAGAATGGACATCTTTGCCCCCAGGGGTCCTTGCTTGAGCTCAGAGGAAGGAATCCGTGCCTGGATGGCAATGAAGAAAGCTGGCTTCCATGCCTGGCTCTGAGAGTGTGCTGCTGGGTGACCCTGGGCTTGTGTCCCCACCTCTCTGACCCCATTTTCCCTCATTGGAGAGAATGCCCAGTTCATCTATGGACCCCTCTAACCTTGCTGCTCCTTAGATTGATCTCATTTCTACCCTGCTTTGGTGCAAAGAAGTCATGGGGCTCTCCTCCCACTCTGGTTTGTCAGGCTGGCCATCCTTTTGGGGGATGTTTTAGGGCTAAGCTCAGGGGATGGGATCCCCTCCCTCCGACCTGCCTTTGCCCAGGCTGTTCCTTTGCTGTACTTGCAGTGGCTTTCACCCCCACACAGAGAGGGTGTTTGTGCAGTGCACAACTCAGGGTGCCCATTTTGCTTTCCCTGCCCCTGCTCAGCACAACGTGGGGCCCAGGTGTGCCCTCCTTGGAGCAGTCTCTTCTTGCTGCGTCTGTGCTGCTCCTCCTGCCTAGTCTCTGGGCTGCTGCCCCCGCCCTAGGAGACTGAGTTCCTCCTTCCTCGAGGCACACACCGAGCCTCGACCTTGGGTAGCAGGGTGCCTGGCACCAAGTGCGTGTTCGTGACTGTGTTGAATAAAGGAATAAATGTGCTCCACCCCAGCGGGCCTGCTTTGCACAGACAAATCTGGAGCTGGCAGAATCCAAACACAAGCCACCCTCTCTCAACTGAAAAACAGGAAAGCAACTTGTGGAGGTTTCCTTTGTTTCTCTTGTGGGGCAGGATGCACATTTTAGGGCCCAGAATTCCCAGCTAAAGGGTTTCTTTCTTTCTTTCTTTTTTTTTTTTAACATCAGTGATATCCATTTCCGGCATCTCTTTAAATGCTAATTTGAGTCTCTCCCCAGGGATAGCTGGCAGATTGAGCTTCACTCTGAATAATTTTCATCCTCTTGGTGCAGAGAGGTGGGGATGGAGTGAGGGTGTTCCCTGGATGTCTTTGAAGCTCTCTGATCTGCACTCAAAGTTGCCTCATTTCTCCCCTGCTGCCTTTGCAGGACACCTGCCTGTGATGAGAAAAGGCTGCTCCTGGTATGCCTCCCTGTGAGGAAGCAGGGGTAGGAAAATAAGTAGCTAGCACTGACTCATTTAATCTCCATGCCTACCTTGCCAGGTAGGTTTTATTATCATCCCCACAATAATGGATGAGGAAGTGGAGAGCCAGACAATTTCACTAGCTGGCCCAAACCACAAAGGTGAAGTAGCAGTGGTGGGATTCAAATTTGAACCTGCATCCTAATTCCACAGTACCCCCCACATAACAAAATCAACACTGCTCTTCACTGAGGGCTTCTGGGGGCAGGTTCAGTGCTAAATAATGCCATATGCCAGCAATTTGCAACATTTTTCATCTCATGGCACACATGAAGTAATTACTAAAATTCTACAGCACATCAAAAAATATATTTTTTGCCGACCCAACAAAAAAATAGATATAATTTTGATTCATTCCTACTGGATAGCTATTGTTTTGTGGGCTATTGTCATATTTTTATTTGACAATCTGAGGGAAAAGAGGTCAGTACCCCTGACTACATAGTCAGGCATTGCATGTTTTAAAAATTCTTGCGGTGCACCAGTTGGAAACTGCTGATGTATTAACTCATTTACTTTAGATGAACCCTCACAAAACCCCATGAGGTAGCTGTGTTAGCCCCATTTGGCAATAGGATGAAGAAACCAGAGCAGCTGGTGCAAGGTCACAGGGCTGCTAAATGGCTGCACCCTCATCGTGCCTGACTCAGCACCCTGTCTCTGCCTGTGCCCGATCCTCTTCTGCCTGGTGTCTCTTCACTTACTCAAAGGCAAGCTCTATATTCTGGTCCCTGCCGTGTAGTGCAGCTCAGTAAGGGTTTGTCCCAGTAGGGACTACGTGGAGTCCTCTGCAGCCAGTCACCCAGGCCCTGCCAGGCACTTTCTGTGGACCCTGGATCTGGCACTCCAGAAGCCTCTGTCAGTGAGCCGCCTGGATCTGGTCTGATGAACAGTGTGTACCCCCTCCCCGGTAGCTCCAGACACTGCAGTCGAGTAGAATTTTCCTTGCGTGGGCTGCACCTCCAGCATTCTCCCCTAGATTACCAAAACCTCCTGTAACTTCTCTTTGCTTCCTTCTGGCCCATTCACCACACAGGAGCCAGAATGATCATTAAAACATACAAAGCTGATGATGACATTCATTTGCTGGAAACACTTCCATGGTTTCCCATAGCTCTTAAGATAATGGTCTAGATCTTAAACTTGACCACTGTGCGCCAGTGCCTGTGTGTCCTCCCTGCCTTCAGCCATACTGATCTTTCAGTTTCTTGGTCTGCTCCTTTCCACCGTAGGACCTTTTGCTCTTGGTAGTCCTTTATTCTAAAATAGCCTGTGTGCTGTGGCAGCCCACTTCTCACCTTTTATACCTTGGCTTAGATGTCCCTTTCTCAGAGAACCATCCTGAATTGCTGTAAAGCTACACCAGTTCTTGTAGCTCTTTGCACTTCTCTGTCATGATGTTTGTCATCGTTCAGTGCCACGTCTTCATTAGTCTGAGTGCTGTTTCGGTGTGGATACCTCATCGGCATGGAAGCTCCCTCCCGGGCAGGGGTGCCTTGTCCTGCATTCCCAGCTTCCAGGGTCACATGCTATGCACATAGTAGGCCTTTGACAGATGTTTGCTGAATAAAAGATGGATATTAGAATTGGGCTGTTCATACTCTGAAAGCTCTTTCCTGTGAATACCTGAATTTTCCAATCCTGATTTTGTAAATGCTCTTCTTGAAAACTTTTTCTCATCCATGTGAAGTTGTCTTTACTCTCTGAACATCAACTGCTGTCAGAAACACACAACTGGAAAGAATTTCTGCTTGTAATTAAGTTGTACCTCATGATACTGGTGGCATGTTGATCTGTCTCACTGCTCACATATCTGGGACTTTGTGTTGCATAATAATTTCTGTTCTAAATCAATTAGAGTCATTTGGAAAAAAACTCTTTCCTCCTTTAGAGCAGAAGTAAGAGAAGTGTTCAGAGGACTGCAGAAGACCACGGGCTCTTGAAGGGAGACTGGGAGGGATGGGAGGGAGGGAACCCGCTCCCTCCCCGCAGCCCTGCTCTCCCCAGCCGTGTTTGAAGGAGAGGCAGACCGGTCAGAGCTGGGTTTTGAAACCTTCATCTGCTTGAATTGTAGAAACGCACCTTGCAATCCACTGTGAATTTTCTCAGCCCTCAGTAGAGGAAGATGACAGGAAAACCACTAGACTGCAGGGATGCAGTTTAAACAATCAGTGTCTCTGAGCTGTCCCATGGTTAATACAGCCACAGCACCGCTTCCTCCTTCCCCAGCCGCAGCAGCAGGTGGGGAGCCCCGGTGTTGACAACTAGCACCCGGGGGCTTCCCGCGCCCTCGGACACCTGGGGAGGGCCTCATTGCCTGCCCTGCCGCATGCCCTCACTTACCAAGACAGGAAAGTAAAATCGACATCAAGAGTGATGAAAATTTTACATTTGCTCTTGCTAATTGCTGTATCAGTCCTTCAGGAAACCAGTGTTCAGTTTATTCAAAGGGGGCCCAGGTACAGTGTCTGTCCTTGAGGCCCGCGCCCGCTGAAGGAGGTGGAAAGAGCTCCGTAGAAGGCACGACTGTGGGTGTGGAGGTGCTGTGATAAAGCCTGCCCCACTCACTACCATGTATACATGTCTCTCGTGGGAGTGGGCTTTACCGGAGTGTATCTCGATAGGATTAGTCCCTCTAATCCGTAGGAAACGGCCCTGTGTGTAGACCGAGAGCTCTCTGAAGATACGTTCCCTGTCAATCAGGCCTGGACAAGGCAGGGCTCTGAGGTGGGAAAGTGAACCTCGGAATGCGGTAGGCGGAGGGAGACAGACTCATCCGCCAGGGGTCGGGCTCTGGGCAAAGCTGCTTTATACCCTACACTTCCTCCGATACTCCCAGCCCCGACATGAAAGAAGTTACCGTCTCCATTTTTACAGAGGGCAGACCTACTTTGGGAGATGAAGAGTTTCCTAGCTGGTAAGGGGTAATTTTAGGATTCAAAACGAGGTCTGTTTAAACACGTAGCCTACCCTTATCCATGAAGCTCTTATGCATTCATGGCGGTAGGTTTAAAGCAATGATGTGCTCATAGCTATTTAACAACCAGCACTCCAATACCAGCAGATAACGCCCTGGTTTTTGCCGATTTCCTTGGTGTGAATATTCTCACTATGGCCACATTCGAGCTACCAACATGGAGACACTTCTGAACAGGGAGTTGGGAAGAGACACGACTGAGCCAGCCCCAGCACATGTCTGGAGTGTCCACTCCTGCCACAGCAACGAGCTAGAAGCTTCCACGGGGGTGGAGTCTGCAAGCTCTGGAGAATGTAGCCCATTATTGAGCTGAGTGAAACCTTGAGAGCTAGTTTATTTAGTTATATAGAGCTGTCTGTCTGCTTTGTTTTCCAGAAGCCTTTACCGAGGGCTTGAATGAATGGCTCCCTTGCTCAGCTCCACCATGAGAACTGGGGTGTGTTGTGGGGGGCGGGAAGCGACCCTCACTGCCGTCAGCCTGAAGTGGTGTGACAGATGCTGAGTGAGGCCTCTCCGAGGGCACAGAGGATCTTGTGGGACTCGGGGCTGTGGCTGCCCCCGCATCATGAAAATTTCTTTCCATTTGATTATTTAAGGGAGATGGCAATTTCCCCCTAAAGAAGCTCTGAAAATGTTCTCTGAGATGGCTGGGCCCTGGCTCCCTTTCTTCCTCATTGTACGATACGCCGTATCTTGCCCTTCAGCTCCAAGGTCATCCTCAACCTTGTTTCTCCATCGCTGTCGGCTTTCCTTTAAATGTGATTCTTGAACCACCTGTAGACTCACCTAGAGTGCTTGATGGAAATGCAGACTTCAAACCCAGAAATTTGCATGTAACCAACTCTCCATTTGAGATTTTGTTCAATGTTTGAGAGCCATTTCTCTAAACTGGATTTTCTGAAGTGTCTCCAGCAGACTCAGAGGTCATAGGATATTAATAAGCATTGTATTTAAAAAAAGCATGAAAGAGATCTCTATGGCAGGAGTCTGCAAAAGAGCTAGAAACCAAGAAGTGGCCTGTTTCTGTATGGCTCTTGAGCCAAGAGTGGGGTTTTATTTTTGCATTTTTAAAGTATCCAACAAAATAAAGTTGACTGCAAGAAGACTTGGCAGTTTTAATATGCTGAACATATACTGGCTCTTCAGGGGATGCACAGCATTTCTCATTGTTGTTTCAACACAGAATTCCTCCTGTATTTAATTTAATTTTATTTTTAATTTAATTTTATTATTTTTTGATGAAGCCTACCATGGAACCAGGGTTCTGTGGAATAAGCTCTGGGAGGCACTGTTTTAAACAAATGACTTCTAGTCCAGATTTGGCAGGTAGTTCCCCTTGAATCTCTCATTTTCCTTTATCTTCACCAGGAATGCCATCCTTTCTCCAGGCTCCGTGGATTCAATCCGTTCTTCCAGGCCTTCTGTTCAGGTCTCTTCTTTTTCATCATCTATCTGCCATCTCCTACATCAATCGCAGTATTTTCCTTTCAGAATTCTTAGACTACTTAGCATTTGTTCAGTAAAACCGTGACTTTCTGAAGCTCTAAGGAAAGGAAGGGCTCCGGAAAACGTAATTTTCTGAGCAGTTACCATTTCTGGCAGGAAAATATTATTTAACCTAATTATTTAAGGGCAGAAAACTTTTGAACCACAATGAATAATTCCCACACTCACTGAAAAAAGAACTCTGAGCACAGTTGAACTTTATTTTTATGACACGATGTAGAGAGAGGACCACTTGATGGAAAGGGAAGTTCTGTGCCCTGCTCACTTCCACCACGGACAAGGCGGGAGGCCCGAAAATTCACTTTTCCATCCCGACCTCTGATAAAATGCGGTTTTGGGCCTAGACGTTCTTCAAGGACATCTTCATAGCTCTAACATTCTGCAATATTCTGGGACTGCAGAATTCCAGGAAGAGGGAATGAGATGAGGCAAGTACGCTCGAGTTTTTATTAGAATTATTTGTGACATTTCTTACTAGCCACACAAATCAGTTAGCCTTGCTAAGTTGTGCTTACAGTACAGATCTAAAAACATTCTAATTGATATTTCATTTTATTTGGTGAACAAACTAGATTTTTACACAGTAACAGAGTTAGGAATCAAAGATTTTCTTAATACTGCTAAGTGGAATTTCTTCTCCATGAGTAAGTCTGGCAAGCCTTTGATCGTGGGCTTGTATGGAATGTTGATATTTTTATGCTATTCAGAAAGCCCCAGCTGTCTGAGACACTCTGTCCCTCAGGTCCCACAAATCTAATTTGATCACTCTTAAATCATTTCCCAGATAAAGCTATTGACTGTGGGAGAGCTGCTTTTTACTTTACAGGAAGGTCACACACAAACTTCAATTTTGTGGATTTCTGTTTATTAGTTGATGCCATTGGTATGTAAACTTCGGCTGGGCTGTCACTGTGCTTCCAAATCCTTCCCTCCTCTCTGACTTTCCAATGAATTCCCAGCAGAGACGGCCCTGACAGTTCCATTTCCTCTTCAAGCTTCAGCCCATCACCCTGCTCAGCTTAGCAAAAGGGCTGTACTTTTCTTCTTCATCTCAAAGCCCTGAAAACACCCAGGGACATTTCCCAGGGACATTTCCCTTCCCTTCCCTTCCCTTCCCTTCCCTTCCCTCTCTTCCACCTCCCTCCCTGAATATATTTTAATTTATTTAAAACAAATCTGTCTTCTTTTCCCTGCACAATTATGTAAGGTCAATGGCTCCTTTAATTTCAAGGCCACAGCGATGCCCATTTGATGCAGAGGCTGGAAGAGGAATCCATTTCACTTTGTTCTCACTCAGAGAAGAAATGCGCAGTAACGGGACAACAGACGAAAGTGAGAGAGATGATTCGGACTGACTGGGGAAAATGCCATAAGGACCATGTGTGCCCGTCTGCAGTGGTCATTCTATGATTCCAGCTAATTCACAAACATTTTGTAGGTGTTACTATGTGCCATGCATTGGGGACACCAAGATGCAAGCTACATTTCCTGAACTCATGTGTTCACATTCTGGGGAGACAGGTCAAAACGTCAGAGATTGCAATTTAGCAGTTTCCTGGGGGCAGGAGAGAGGAGTGCAGAGAACACCCAGTGAAAAAGAGCAAGTGAGGGGGCCCTGGATGGCTAAGGTGTTTTACAGATCAAATAGAAGCCCCACCAGGCAGCTGAAGGACAGAGGTTACTCTGGGCAGAGGGAACCAGATGTCTGAATTCATAGAGACAAAGGAGTGCAGTTGGTTTCATTGCTTGTTGTGGCTGCAACTTAGTGTAGAGAAGTCTCGAGAGGCTGTGTGAAGAAGGTCCACACACAAGATTATGTCGATTATGTCAGGGGCTTTAGATATTTTTGTAGAAGTCACAATTTTAGAGAACCTTGGATATATATTCATTCAAGATTAATCTAATGCCATCCGTTTGACACAACTGTATTTTGCATTGGAGATACGGTCCTTGACCTCAAAGGACTCTCAGGCTTTTAAAAGATAGATAAGACTTTAAAAAAAATAATGCTCATATTACTGCCAATAAAACTGAGGCCTGGAATAGAAGATGTGATTTAATGAAAGACTTGATGCTAATCTCTATTGTTTCCATGCCGAATACATATTTTGTTTGGGCACTAAATTATTCTAAATCTTTTGGCCCAATTGAAATAGGCAGCAGTGGAAAAATTAGATGCTTGCATTATTGACTTCAAAGAGAATGTGGAATCCAGCATGCTTGGCAATTACATAAGTGTTAAGAGTGCCAGCCATTAGGCCTACCTTTGGGAATAATCAACTGATTTCTACGAGGTCACTCTATTTAGTAAAAATGAAATAAATGATGCAAAATACTTTCAAAATTGCCTAATCAGTTACTTTCTGGTAAGAGTGAAATGCAATAACTAGGTCAACAACAGCATGGTATACTTGTTATTCTGAACTCACTGATTTTTGTAAAATTTGGACGCAGTATATTATCAGAACATGGAAGCAAAGTGTTAGCAGAAAGGGAGGGCTACACAAAAGGGATAACACGAAGCCCTGGTACCTGCAGGGCTGAGAGGTGAGCTGGCCAGGGCTGGAAGAGAGACAGGAAGGAGGCATTTTAAAGTAGATCCTCTTTGCTGTGGGGTTTCATGATGAAGCTTGCTGCAAGCCTACCCACGTCTTGAAATTGGAAGGGCTGTCCCAAGGAGCCCAGCCGAGTTGGAGAAATTAAACTGGTCCTGAGAGGAAGCAAGGTCAAAGTGGAGGGAGTAACTTGGTGTGTCAGACTTGAAGGAACAGGCTTGAAGGAACAATACACACCTGAGTGAACAGGTGTGTACTGTGGAGGAAAAGGGGCAATAAAGCTAGTGATGACCAGTGCCACTCGGAGCATTATTCAGGGGTGAGTCTGGGAATAGAGTTGGGTTGGGCAGGCTGGACTTAAGGAAGCCTCCCTGTGCTGATACCAGACAAGGAACCAAAGAGAGAGTGCCTGAGAAAATTCTCCTTCTGAATGTGTCCTCCAAGTAGAGAATTCCATTATGTCTACATTCTTTGCATAGAGGTGACCCAGGATTTCTTGACATTGTACAGGGCTGAAGTTAAAAAATTTGAGGTGGGCTGAAATCCTGAAGCATAGTAATATTTTAACTACCATATTTGGGGCTCCTGGCATATTTGTTGGCTTGCTACAAGGGATATATTGTTTGCAGGCTAATGAGAGTTTAAATGATTAAAAATTTAATATGAAAACTTCAGACTTACACTAAACTTAGAAAAACTTATACAATGAACTCTTTGTACCCATCATAATTCCTACGTTAACTCACAGATGCTCTTGTTTTTATCTATACCCTTTCTCATCCTTTCCTACCTACAATTGGATTATTTTGAAGCAAACATTAGATATCATATTATATCAAGAACTTAAAAGATCACACACACTCATTTTGGTTTGTTTGAATCAGCATCTAAAGAAGGTCTGCACATTGTATTTGGTTGCTATGTCTTTTAATCTATAGGTTCTCCCTGTTGTATTATTTTCTTGAAAAAATTGAGTCATTTGATCTATAGAGTTTAACACAGTGCGAGTGTTGCTGGTTGTATCCCATTGTATCATGAAGCACGTTCCTCTGTCCCCTCCATTTTCTTTTGATTGGTATTTACAGCTGAATCTTCATATGACTCAGACTCACATATCATTTTTAACAAAGCCACTTTACAAGCAGTGTACTTCCATCAGGAAGTAATAGTAACATCTGGTCTCTCTTTTGTGATGTTAGTGAGCACTGATGTTCATTGCCTGTATTTTCATGTCAGGAGTTTGCAAAAGGGTGATATTACATTCTTTCTCCTTTATTTGTTCTTAAATATATTTTATTGACTATGCTATTGCAGTTGTCCCTTTCTCCCCTTTATCTTCCTCCACCCTACACACCCCTCCCACCTGCATTCTCCATTCCCCCAACCCCCGTTTATGTTCGTGGGTTGTACGTACAAGTTCTTTGGCTTCTACATTTCCTATACTATTCTTAACCTCCCCCTGTCTATTTTCTACCTATAATTTATGCTACTTGTTCCCTGTACCTTTACCCTCATTCTCTCCCCTTACCTTCCCCTCTGATAACCCTCCATGTGATCTCCATTTCAGTGACTGTTCCTATTCTAGTTGTTTGCTTAGTTCATTTTTTTTAAGGTTCAGTTGTTAATAGTTGTGAGTTTGTTGTCATTTTACTATTCATATTTTTGATTATCTTCTTTTTCTTAGATAAGTCCTTTTAACATTTCATATAATAAGGGCTTGGTAATGAAGAACTCCTTTAACTTGACATTATCTGGGAAGAACTTTATCTGCCCTTCCATTCTAAATGACAGCTTTGCTGGATAGAGTAATCTTGGATGTAGGTCCTTGCCTTTCATGACTTGGAATACTTCTTTCCAGCCCCTTCTTGCCTGCAAGGTTTCTTTTGAGAAATAAGCTGATAGTCTTATGGGAACTCTGTTGTAAGTAACTGTCTTCTTTTCTCTTGCTGCTTTTAAGATTCTTTCCTTATCTTTAATCTTGGCTAATGTCATTAAGATGTGCCTCTGTGTGTGCTTCCTTGGGTCCAACTTCTTTGGGACTCTCTGAGCTTCCTGGAAGTCTATTACTGGTTCTTCCACTTCTCCTTCTGGCACCCCTCTGATTTGGATGTTGGAACGTTTATAGTTGTCCCAGAGGTTCCTAAGCCTCTCCTCATTTTTTTTTTTTAATTCTTGTTTCTTTATTATGTTCTGGTGGAATGTTTCTTTCTTCCTTCTGCTCCAAATGGTTGGTTTGAGTTCTGGTTTCCTTCCCATCACCGTTGGCTCCCTGTACATTTTTCCTTTATTTTGCCTTTCATAGCCTTCACTTTTTCCTCTATTTTGCAACCATACTCCACCATTTCTGTAAGCATCCTGATTACCAGTGTTTTGAGCTGTGCATCTTATACTTCTCTTCTTTCCTTAGTTGTATTTTTTCTGGAGCTTTGATCTGTTCTTTCACCTGGGCCATTGTTTTTGGTCTCGTAGAGCCTGTTACATAGTAAGGGGTGGAGCCTTAGGTATTTGCCAGGGCGGGGCAACCCTCATCACTGCATTGTGGTGGTATATGTGGGGGAGGTGTCTGAGAGGGAATAATGCCACTTGTTCAGCTCTCTGCTGGCTTTCAGTCACTTCCACCACTACCCACAAGCATACTGGGCCCTTCTGGTGCTGATTCCAGGTGGGTGGGTCTGTGTACATTCTAGGACCCTGTGGGTCTCTCCAGCAAACTCTCCTGTGAGCCTGGGAGTTTCTCAACACCCACGGGTGTTTTCAATCAGAGGTTTTGAGGCTTTATTTTCCCACATTGTAATCCTGGGTTGTGAGGTCTGTCTCACTCCCCAGTTGCTCCTCCCAGTTTATCTGCACACAAATGTGGGACTGCCCACTCTGACAGCCACTGCATTGCTGAGAGTCCTCTCTGCCTGGCTGCCTGTCTCCACTCCTCCTACCGGTCTGGATGAATGTTTCTTCTTTAACTCCTTGGTTGTCGGACTTCCATACAGTTAGATTTTCTGGCAGTTATGGTTGGTGGTTGTTTTTAAATTTGTTGTCCTTTTGGTTGTGCGAGGAGGCACAGTGTATCTACCTATACCTCCATCTTGGCCAGAAGTCCCCTTTCTCCTTTATTTGTAACCTGACTACCTCTATGCAGAAGAATTTTTCTTCAACATCTATTTGATTGCTCTAAAGTTCAGTTTATATAGAAAAGGAAGGAAAAGTGCTTGTTTATTTCCCTCTAATTAACAGCTTTTAGAATGATGAATTAGTTCTTAATCCTCCAAAATGGACAGTAATTGATGTACATAATTATGAACTTAATGGATTTATATATATTTGATATATTCTAATACATTGGAGTTACTGTTATTGATGCTCAAATTATCTCATTTTTAGCCAACAGGATCCTCTTTAAATTGTCTCCTGAGTAACTTCTGACGTGACCTTAGTAGTCTGTTAGCTTCCTTATTTTGAAATGTAAAAATAGTTTAGAGTCATCTCACAGGCTTCTGGCCCAGACCTGAAACAATCCATTGATCCAGAGGTCTGCTTCTTTTTAGTGAGAAATAATCTTTAGACACTGTAACTTAGGTATTATTGTGATCAAAGCTACTGGGTTGTTTTTTGTTTCTAGGTCTTAACAGTGGTGTCCTTCTTGCTGTGTATTTAAGGCTACATTTTTTTTGGCTTTCCGCAATTTGTGCTTTTGTTTGTGATTTCATCATTTAAGGTGCTGAACTCTTTCCAGGTGTAAGAAGTCTGTGATATACCTCACAGGGAAAATGCATGTGCGGGATGAGCTTCATTCAGGCATGAGCTGTGGCACTGTTGGTTATCAGTTCAATGTTAGTGAGTTAACAACATATGTAAAGATGTCTTTAAACAGAAACACATATAAAATAAAGTTAGATATTGATTAATTGACAAAAATATTGTGAACAAAAGTTTGCAGGAACTTAACCCTATATTTGTCCTAGGAGCTCAGCAAGTGCTTGTGGTAAGAAAACAAGACTGTGTACGTGTGTGCTTACTAACCTATATATATATATACACACACACATATATATATATTTTAGATAAATAGTAGCATACTCTGCATATTCTTTGTTTTTTTTTTCACTTAACATTAAGTTCTAGTAATTATTCCATGGCTGTACATAGAAACATCCCTTATTCTGTCAGACAAATGTATGCCATTCGTGCATGTACCATAGTTATTCAACCAATCCCATATAGGTAGACATTTGTGTTATTTTCAGTTATATATTTTTACTGCTTAAAATGGCATATACAGGCTTGTACATACATCTTTTTTAGATTTTTGCCAATGTATCCTTGCATATACACTTAGAAATGAGATTCCTGTGTCAAAGAGTAAGTGCGTATGTGATTTGCTACACATGCATACGCAAATGCATGTGCAGCAAGTCACATAGCTACCGGCTATTGCCAAATTCCCTTACCTAGAGATTGCACTATTTTGTTCTCCCATAACTTTGATCAGAGTCTTATCAAACTTTTGAATGTTTTCCAATCTTACAGGTGAGAAATGAAATCTCAATTGCATTTTTCTTATATGAGTGAGAGTGTATGTTTTTTTCATACATTTCAAGATCATTTGCTCTTTTGTTGTTGCTGACTATATCTCTAGCACTGAGGGTTTATTTCAAGGACACATAGGACATTTAGAAAGGACGCACAACCAGGACTCTGAAGACCTGGGACATTGTCACCACATATAATGCAGCAGCAACATCATGGGTCTAACAGCTCTGAGCCCCAATCACAGTTTGGGAAGTCTTCTGAGCTCATGACCCAGCAATTCCATCTCTGTTTTTCTCTCAACCAACTACTTTCTCTTTGATTCCTGAGCTCACTCTCCGTTTTCTTTTCCACCTTTTGGCTTTAAGCTTATTCATGGCTTTGACTTAGTCCTGAGTCACATCACCACATGGCTTCTGCCTTTGATCTTCTCTTTACCTCTCTGCCTCCATCAGTCTTACCCTCTGCTTACTTGTTTTACACATTAGAAATTAAAACTTTCCAAGAGTGGACTTAATGGATTGGATTAGCCAGCAACCATTGAGTATAAAGTATCTTTGTTAGGCAATGCTTTTGAACCAGGCTGTTGCTCAATCTACACATAGTTACCTTTGGGTCAGGTACACTCTTAGTTCCAGGGGTCATGGCTAGAGCCTGAGGTTGTATGATGCAAAGCATGGAAACCTAAGGGAAAGGTGGTTCTCAGAAAAAAGGTACATGCAAAGCTTCTCATGGATGTCCAACATAAACACTAAGAGGAAAAGTATTAGGGAATTAATATATTCATTTTACAGATGAGGAATTGAGCCTTAGAGACATTTAGTAACTTTTCTGAAGTCGCATGGCTAACGGAACTCAAGGCCATGTTTTTCAGAGCCAAGATTCAAGCCTAGAAGTTAGTATAAGACATTTTGATCCTGTTGCATTGCATCTTTATTTAGACTCTATGGGTATTTTGATATGGCTATTTTGACCTTGAACATATTTAACCCCCACATTGAAAAAATAAATATCTAAATCAGGATTATGCCTTAGTGATGAATGTCTATTGAAAAAACATTTTGTCTTGGAGGACTGTGCACTAATCAAACTTATTTCCTTGATCATTTTTAAAAGATTTTATTTATTTTTTAGAGAGAGGAAAAGGGAGAGAGAAAGAGAGGGACAGAAACGTCAATGTGTGGTTGCCTCTCACATGGCCCCCACTGGGGACCTGGCCCATAACCCAGGCATGTGCTCTGAGTGGGAATCAAACTGATGACCTTTCAATTTGCAAGCCAGCGCTGAGCCCACTGAGCCACACCAGCTGGGGTTTGATATAGCCATTACTTTTTGTTATTGTCATTTGTTTTGCTATTGAAAAATATTATTGACTATAGTTTTTTTTTCATTTCTTGTCTTCTTTGGCCTTTATAGGTATTAAATTCCATTTTCCAAGACAAAAAATTTTAAATGTAAATTTTGCAAGATTGGACTCTCTTGCTAGTTTTATTGAGTGTGGTTTTAGCTTTTGACAATTTTATTTTTGTTGCTGTTGATTATTTCTTTGAAAAATATTTTCTTTGGATCAGTTCTTTTTCACATAGTACAGTATGCTCAATAGCATGATTCCTCAGTTAGTTTTTGCTTGTAAACACTTTTGCCTGCAGTTGAGTTTTCATTGTCATCAGTTTCATTGCTGCATTTTGTGGTAATTCTATCAGTAATGCTTGTCATGAATTGGAAAAAGTACTGAAATTTTGTATTACTTTCTTAGGACCAAGCAAAGAGTACACAGAGGGCAAGAGCATAAGGCTGGGTGTGCAGTGGGCTACAGTATTGCGTGTGGCCAGGAGTTCTGATTGTGTAGGCAATGCTCTTTCTCTTCAGCTTCAGATATCTCCAGGACACCTGGTATTTCTTCCTTTCTTCCAGAAGTGGTTTGGGGCTATCAGGCGAAGGATCGGGCCCTTTGCCTTACAAGGCTGCTAATGGAGAAGAGGAGAGGTCACCCTGAATTTGTGGGTAAGGATTGAAAACATACATGTAAACAAAACAGCTCCCCAGACCCCACTTGCCTCTGCCAGGAGGTCAAGCTGATCCTGACCTTGGCTCCCAAGGTCCCCAGGCTGCCTTGGAGCTACGGTTGGAGTTGGAAAGAAATGACCTTTCATCGTCCTCTGGATCCATCCAAGTTCCTCTAGGCTTGGAAAGGCTCCCAGACCTTTCTCAGTTTCCCTGCAGAGCAAAGCCTCCCTGTAGGCTTTGCTTGTCTGAATTCCAGGAGCTGTATGTCAATTAAAGTACTTGGAAGTCACAGTCAGTTGTTTGCCTAACACATCTAAGTTCAACTTTCCAAACTATTGCATTAGGTTCAATCCAGTCCATGGTTGTTAAGGTCATGGTGTCCAGTGGGATATTTATTATTAATAAGACCATAGAAACATGGCTAAGAACCAGACAAAACAAAAAAACTACCATATATTGTAGTCAATTTTTATTTTGAACTGAGTGCCGAATCCCATGATTCCAGCCTTGGCGTTCTCCGAAGATAAGGTATTCTATGGCCTTGTCCTGAGGTGACCCTTCCTGTGTGTATTGGTGGGTCACACTCAGCAAAGGCCGATGTCTAACACTGTTGCTGATGCCCCACATGATCAGCCCAAGGGGCTCACGGATGGCAAATATTTGTTGTAAAGCCAAGAATCTTTCTTTTTCCCATTATCCATGGAAACATGGTATGGTCAATATTTATTATACAACAAAATACTTTTTTCCTTGCCTCTGTCCATGAGAACATGTTGACATGTTTGAGCATTTGACATGTTGATCACAAAAAAGTCAATGAAAATATGATGGCTTTGACTTTTTCACAGCCTGCTTTCTGAAACTTTTGATTTCCCTTGCCAACCTGTTTTCCAAATTGCTCCTGATCTCAGCTTAAAATCTCTTGCCCTGTTTATGAACTTAATCCTTCACAATACTGATTATTATTAGATATACTGATATTTGCTTTACCTGTAGCTACAACTCAGATTATCCCACAGGGTCGTGGTCTTGGGATGGCTCCCGGGAAAGGCCACTCATACTTCTGTCTGCCTCCTGGAATGCGTTGAATGCACGGCCACTGCTGGGTTTGCCCTGGGCTTTGAAGGGGAGCCAGAGAGAATGGGGAGGGAAGTTTACTATTTACCCACCTCTCAGGGCTGCACTAATGGTTCCCTGGATAACCAGGTGGAGGCCACAGCCTAAGGAAATAGGGACAGTGTTTGTGACTGGTCATAAAGTCTAGTAGGGTCCTACAGTCTTGGAATAGACTACTTTCTGCTCTATGCCCTGAGGGATCTGTCCAAAGTCACTCAGAAAACCTGTATTCACTCTCCTAAAGAAAGAGCTAGAAGAGGCCGCTGGTGCATGATGTAAATGTGAACCGAGCACTGGGGCTGTGATGTCATGGCCGAGAAAATGTGCGAGGCTAGTTGGAGCAAGAATGGAATGCTTTTCATTTCTTTGATTGCCGTAGTGCCTGGCAGGTGCTCGGTACGCATCATTTGAACTTGACTGGATGCGATTTATAATTGTGAATCCATGTTCATGTGATCTCATTGATGGAAACTGTATTGCTCATATGCGCTGCAGTGATGCGTACATAGCACTTGCTTAGTGATACGTGCTTTGGTAACCCTGCTGTATCTAATATTTATCTCATAGCTATTAGTGTTCCTGGTGTTGTTTTTGGTAGGCCTATCGGAAAGTTTGCGGGCTTTGGGATCAGGGAGATGCACATTTGAACCCCTCTCCACCACGTACTAGCTGTGTGCTTTCATTTCTGTGTGCCTCACACAGAAGGTGACGAGCATGTCCTGTTGGACGCAGTGAAGACTGAGTGTAATGATGTAGGGAGGGTCTCTTCTCCGACAGGCAACTGAGAAACAGTGCCTAGTGGTATCTCAGAGCTGTCACCCCATCTATTCCTCACCTTGTTTTCCTCAAAGAAATAAGAAATAAAATTTTTCCTCAACTAAAGCACTAGCAATTTAACGACTTGCTGCCTTCACTGAGCTTTTGAGGGGAGGAGACAAGACTAGGACCCCGACCTATTGGCTTCTAATCACATGCTTTCTAGCAAACACGATTTGGGGTGAAGGGTTGGAGCTGGGCTTTCCAACTGTACCACTCACCAGTTGTGTGGTGGGGGGTCAATCCCTTTGTGCTTTTCAGTCTTGTTTTCCTAATCCTTAAAGCTCAGGTAACAATAACATGTATCTTATGAGATTATTTCGAGGACCAACTTCCATTATTTAAAGCAGTGGTCCTTATCCAGGAACTACATGAGAATCATCTGAGAAACCTAGCTTTCCCTGTAGCTGCACCTCAGATCATCCCACAGGGCTGTGGTCTTGGCATGGCCCCGGAGAAAGGCCAGTCATACTTCTGTCTGCTTCCTGGGCCCTTTGAATGCTGGGGCTCCCCTGGAGGTTTGGAGGCCCCAATAGGCATATATGTCCTGATAAAAACGGTTTTGGGTAATTCCAATGCACCCCAATCCACTCCAAACTCCTACCTGGAGAGAACTGCTTTTAACTACAAAATTCTATGCAAATGTGAATGATCATTAGTATTCTTAGCAAGTCTACATTGTGTTGAGATCTTAAAACGCTCATAAAGCTGTTGTGTTGCGGAGGAAAGAACAACAATCTCTCGAGTCAGCAGATATGGAACACGTCCAAGCTGTAAATTTCCAGCTGTGTGGCCCTGCGCTGGTTATATAACCTCCCTGAGAATCATCCTCCCCACTGAGAAAACAGGGTGGACTAGAGCTCAGGATGAAATGAGGAAAGTGATGTAATGACAATCTTTAAAGCAGAAGGACTTCCTTGGGTTGAGGAGATGGAAGCACAAGGAACTAAAGACATGTGTCCAAGACCAGAGCACTTGTAAGTGGCAGGACTGGAATTTGAACCCAGGTCCAGCTGAATCCAGAGTCAGAGCCCTTGTGCTCTACACTGTCCTTCACGTTTTCAGTGACTATTTATTGGGTGCCTGCTATGTGCTAGATACTATTCTTGGACCCTGGACTATACCAGGTGTAAAATGGGCAAAAAAAGCCCCTCCTGCCCTCATGGAGCTTTGACATTAAAAAGTGATGAGTGCTGTGGAAATAAATTAAAAAAGGAAAAAAAAAAAACCCAAGCATAGGTAGGGATCAGGAATGTGGGGGCGGAGGTGGGGCCAGGTTGCCTTTCCTTTACCCCTTCACCATCCTCACCCATCCCACCGGCCCCTCCTCTGGTAACCGTTAGCTTGTTCTAGGTTTCTGCGAGACTGTTTTGTTATGTTTGTTCATTTGTTTTGCCTTTTCTTTTAAATTTCATGTATAAATGAAACCATAGAGCATTTGTCTTTCTCTGTCTGACTTATTTCACTTAACATAAGTCATTATGGTCCATCCACATAGTGGCAAAAGGCAAGATTTCATCTTTTTTATTGCTCAGTAATATTCCATTGTATGTATGTACCACATCTTCTTTATCCACTCATCAACTGATGGACACTTAGGTGGCTTCCACATCTTGGCTATTATAAATAACACTGCATTGAACACAGGGGTCTTATGTCTTTTCAAATTAGTGTTTTCAGTTGCCTTTTTAATTAGAATGGTCAGGCTGGACCTCACAGGAAATGGGACTTTTCAGCAAAGATTGAAGAAGGTGAAGGAAATAGCCATGCAGTTTTCCAGAGGAGGGTGGTTCCAGGCAGATGGACCAGTCAGTACGATGGCCCTGAGGACAGGGCAGGCCTGCAGGTTTAAGGAATAGCACAGAGTCCAGGGTGTCTGGGGGTGCGAGCCTGGGGCAGAAGCAACAGGTGATGGCACAGAGCCTGTTAGTGGCAGAGTGGAGGCTCCTGCAGGCACTGAGGGGTATTTGGTTTTCACACGGGAGTGAAAGAGGAGCCACACAAGGATTCTGAGTGGAGGATTGACTTGAGGCCCCTTATGCTGCGTGAACAAGCCTGTCACAGAAGGACACATGCTGCGCGATCTCACTTGTGTGTGGGATCTAAAATGCCACACTCACAGAAGCAGGGAGTGGAGGGGCGGTTGCCCGGGGCTGCAGGGAGGAGGGATTGGGGAGTAGCTAATCAATGGGTATAAAATTTTAGTTGTGCAAGATGTTGAACACAGAAGAACTAATATGTTTATATAAGCTGAACATAATGCCTGGTACTTAGTAAATGCTCAGTGTGGCTTTTATTATTGCAGTCACATGCTGGACAATGAGAGGAAACATTCTGAGAAATGAATGTTAGGTGGTTTCCTCCTTGTGCAAATGTCAGGTGGTACAACCCTCTGCTGTGATTGTACGTGCTGTGCTTTTATATGACTGGCATCCCAGTAGACTTGGGTCCACCAGCATCACCACGAACATGAGTAATGTGCTGCACCACGAAGATAGCATGGCTACGACATCACTAGGAGATAGGATTTTTCAGCTGCATTGTAATTTTGGGGACCATCATCATGAACGTGGTGTGTCATTGACCACGGTGTTATGGGAGTATGACTATAATTGTTGAAACTTGTGGTGATGGTACCTCATTTGGAGTTGTGAGGGTAGAGGGCGAGAGTAGGAGAGCTTCACAGGCAGGAATGTAGTCGCTGTCCCACTCCCTGGGACACCTGGACTCCCCTAGATGTCTCCTTGTCACAATTTTCATTTTGGCAGAAATGGAATTCATGGGAATCTATCCCTGGCTATACTAACATAGTGAAGGGAACATAATGAAATCCAAATGGACAGCAAAGTATTGTGACATCTGGTGCATTTGGGTGTGAATGTGTGTGAGTAGGCATGTTGAATATTTAATATCGAAGCAGGAGGGACCACCCCAGATTCAGTTCAGATGTTGAGGCTGATGACACTACATGCAGCAAGATCATTTTTTTTAAATCCTCACCCAAGGATATGTTTATTGATTTTGGGATGGGGAGAGAGAGAGAGAAACATTGGTGTGAGAGAGATACATCAGTCAGTTGCCTCCCATATGCGGCCCAACCAGGGATCTAACCAGCAACCTAGACATGTGCCCTGAACTGGAATCAAACTCACAACCTTTGGTGTACAGGATGGTGCTCCAACCAACTGAGTACCCTGGCCAGGGCAAGAATTTCATTATTACTCACACAAGGGACTCCTGGGAGAGCGGAGATGCAAGCAGGTCCAGGTTGGCTTGGGCAAAGCGGAGGCAGTGGGTTTGGGCCTTCACGGTGGCTGTGGAGTGGGGCTGGGAAGAAGTTCCTGCACGTGGCAGATTTAAATTTCCTGCTGGTGCCGAAGGAGGAGTTGAGGTCACAGGTCTTCTTATCAGCCACTCCAGATGTGGGCCAAGGGGAAGGGAGGGTGAAACCTAAAAGAAATCAGCAATTAAAAATAATTTCAGAGTCTAGTACAATTGGTTATAAAGAGAATAAAAAGTAAATATCATGCAAAATTATTTTAAGCTGGAGTGAATCACTGTCACAGCAAATCATTACTGACGCATGAGTGAATCACAAAGGGACAAATTTACTGTAACTGCAGAGACCGGTATAGAGGGTGGTAGATATGCTCACACCTCCCACCTGAGGGGTTTATGATCCCACAAAAATATGGGTGTGAATGGCCTTCCATGAGGAGTTTGGATCACTCAGGGTGAGAGATGGCATTGGCCTGAACCAAGCGTTAGTGGATGTGGAGCGAGTGGGTTTCATTCATTCATCATACTGAATGCTTACCTGGTGCCAGGTACTGTCACAGGAACCTGTGACACAGCACTGAGTAAGAGAGAAACAGTCCCATTCTTGCAGGATAATTAACCAAACAATTTGGACAAGTTACTCTGAATTTCTAAGTTCTTGTCCTTAAAAAAATAAGAAGTGTTCACATGGCTAGAGACAAACGCAGGTGTGAGTGCCCTGCAGGCAGCAGGTGCTCAGGGAGGGTTAGTCAGCTCGTACTTCCAGAATGCATTCGGTGTGACCCATCTTAACCCCCCTTGGGCATCCTTAATCTCGAGACTGCTTTGAGCCTGGAATAGGGACATGGTGCTGACGGTAAGTTGAATTCTTCTGTCCAGACCCAGGTCAAAGGGAGACGGGCTGTACGCTATAAGCCATGTTGAATGCCTCTTTAGAAACGTGGGCAAGGCCCCTGGGATTTTCAAATGTTCTACCTTACTTTATTTCCGCTTTCCAAACAAAACGTGTGGGGGTTTAGCTAGTGTGTTAAAGCTTTCTGAGGGCGGAGACAGCATCGAGGAGAAGGAAGGGCAATGGCTTGGAGCCCTGGCTCTCTCACTCTCTGACAGTGTGACCCCGGGGAAGGGTCAGACTTCTCATGAGTTTGTTTTCCCACCTGCAAAATGGGCATAAATCAGGGGAAGGTCCAGGTTTCAAGGGGGTTAAAACTTACACCATTCGGGGACTCTATTTAAGAAAAAGAATGCAAAATTACGAGTACAAAATTAGTTACAAAACTTATTGAAATGAGAAAACAAGTCACCATACACTACAAACTTAAATAAAAACACAGAAATATCCCAGATATCATATAATTTAGAAAAATAATATGCTGTTATTATTTAATACCTGGCATACCTCTATAATAGATTTTTTCCTTTTTTTTTTTTTTTTTGCTAACTGCTGTCTGATTACTTTTTTATAGGACAATGATTTTTGTAACATTTTTGCCTACAGAGAGAAGAGAAAGAAATTATTTTTCGCTCTTGCGTGCTGATCAGTGTTTTATTTTCTTACTAAGAGTTTTGAGATTTTTTTTTCTTTTCTTCTTAGCTTTACTAATATTGTGCAAATTTTAGGATTGCCAATTTTGGGAAACCTATCAAGTTTAAAACAATGTATATGTAAACTGCATTCAAGTGTTCCTGAACAGGACTTGCACAGCACTGAGTGCTGCAGGACGTTCTCTGGAATGAGCGCCTTCTTCAAGCCGCGTGCGTCAGTGTTCCACGCTGTCGTCGCCGGTCAACCAGCAAACGTATCCCGGTGCCTTTGTATTATTTCCTCTCTTCACTAATTGAGATATCAAATAATCTGGGGGCCTATTTATTACTTCTATTTAGAATTTATCTCTTCTTTTTCAGGATTAACTACGTTTATTCAAATCTGAATTTTGTTTTTTCCTCTCAGTGTCAGAGTAATTTCTGTTGATTTCATGGCTCATGTATTTCATGAATATGTTTGACTCTCCTCTCAGCTCTTTAGTGAACGCGTGATCTGCATCGGTCCTGCTCTCTCAGGGAGTTATTGGGGGCTCGTATGGGGTGATGTCAGTGAAGAGGCTTTGCAAATGGCAAAATGTTAGGTTCTTATAAGTTAATATAATTCCCCCCCTGCCCGCCTTCTACTCCCACCACCGTGTGCACCGCTGGGCCTTGCTGAGTTCAGGGCCCCCCCAGTGAGGGCTCAGGGAAGGCCTATAAGTTGACTTATTACTGCTTCCCTTCCTAAAAACTGGGAGTGGGGAGGAGAATGGAAGTGGAGTATTAATTATTTTTTTTATTGCTGTCATCTTTTCTCTCTGGGAAAAACAAGAAGAGTAACATCTAAAATTTTCTTAAAAAATTTGCTTTTACAAAAAAATAATGCCAGAATTTTATTTCTGATAGGGAGTCTTAGATCAGGGCTTTGGAAGTTTACCCTGTTTTTGCAGCCTTTGGAAGTTTAGTTTTTGCAAACTTTGGAAGCTTACCCTGTTTCTGGGCCATGGAATGCAGTGGGGGTTACTGCTGCTCCGCCCTCCCCCATTCATCAGTCCTGGAAGCCTGTTTCTGATTGGAGACCAGCGCTGGGCAGGTGCAGTCTGTCCCACATTTTATGTGCTATTTTCTCTCAACGAGGCTCCTGTTCCCTGAAGTCTTTTCAAGTGTACCTCAAGGGCAGGTTTTCTGTCCATCGTGGACACTTCTAGAGCTTGGAATTAAATGCCAAGTCTTGCCCTGGCTGGTATAGCTCAGGGGATTGAGTGTGGGCTGCAAACCAAAGGGTCACTGGTTCAATTCCCAGTCAGGGCACATGCCTGGGATGCAAGTCAGGTCCCTAGTAGGGAAAATGTAAGAATCAACCATACATTGATATTTCCCTCCCTCTTTTTCTCCCTCCCTTCCCCTCTCTCTAAAAATAAATACATAAAATCTTTAAAAATAAATAAATAAATGTCAAGTCTAAAGGAATCTACCTTGCAGCATGTACAACCCTCGGCCCATGGGCTGCATATGGCTCAGGATGGCTATGAATGCGGCCCAACACAAAATTGTAAATTTACTTAAAATGTTATGAGATTTTTTGTGATTATGTGTCACAATATATTTAATGTGTAGCCCAGAGATGCCAAAAGGTTGGATACCCCTGGTCAGTTTAAAGTTTAAAGTTTTAAAGTTTAAAGGAATATTTATTCTATTTGGAAGCTCACCCTTCAAGCATAATTCTATAGGCAAAAAAAATCCATGAGGGAAATTAATTTCAATTGGCGATTCTTTCTAAATGAATAATCAACATGTATCTCCTTAAAGATGTGCTGTTGGCATTTGCTTGTTTTTCTAAATGCAGCTAATTAAGCCTGGGCTGTCTGTGGAACAGAGAGTTACCACCCCCTCTGAAAGTCTCCTCTGATTCCCCAGGCAGAGCTAGGAGTTTCTTCCTTTGTCCCCTGGGTCCCCTCCATCACACTATATGCTCCCTTCCATCATAGGACTTGTCCTGTTAATACTATAGACTTGTCTGCTGCTTGTAGCAAAGGCCACCTCCCCGAGGGCAGGAACCATGGTCTTCGTCATCTCTCAGGCTTCACTACCCGTACGTAGGGGCTCACTAGTCCTCCCCGCACTTCCCCTGGAGTGGGCCCCTGGCACTTACCTGAACACAGCTGAGCCCCAGGGTCCACAGCTCTCTGCCCTAGGGTTCAGCTATTCCCAGGGAGTTTGCCCTTGCTGTAGACACAGTCTTGTCAGTCCCCTCAATCTAGGCCCACACCCACGGATTCCTTCATGTCTGGATGGCCGTGACCTGGCGTGGTGCATGGAGCCCTATGAAGAGAGGGCAGCTGCCACCCATAGTGATAAAGGTAGATGAACCATTTTTCCTCCTGTGTTCAGGCTCTTGGGTGCTAGCATGCACCTTGAGAGTACGTTTGCAAGGACCACCGGGAAGGAGAGGTCTTGTCTGTTACCCAGCCGATTGCTCCCCCATGTTAGGGCTCCACTTGAGGTTAGGAAGCCTAACTCTCAGAAGGCCTTGCCTACGCCCAGCTGGAAGATTTTCCAGGGAGAAGGTCCTGAGACCTTAGTGCCAGGTGGCTCCTGGTCAGCCTGACTCCAGGTAGAAATGGCAGCAAGCTGAGATGGTGATCAATTGCTCTTGAAGGCAGAGAAAATTGGGTTTTGCGAAAAGTCACTTATCTTCCTCCTCCCTCTATCCCTGCAGATACAAATAAATAAAAATCACTCAATATTTCAGCCAACAGAAGAAACAGCAAAAAGCCTAAGTGCAGTACAGGAAAAGACACCCATCTGCAACCGTGGGTCCTTCCTGGTGGAAATGCCGAGTGGGAGAGGTGAGCGCTGATGTCTGACAGACTGCTGCTCTCAGAAGTTGTGCAGTAGTGACATGTGGCTTCCCAAGGGCCCCGGTCACTGCCCGCCCTGCACATGGACGCCTCCTGCCTCCGAGGACAGAACCCTATTCATGGACCTTCCCGTTCTCTCTCTGCTGTCATCCTGCACCAGGCCGCCCACCCACCTTCCAGACCACGGCCTTTGCCTTCTCATAGGCTTCTCGTTTCCACCTGTGACCCTTTGACCCACCATCCATATGGCAGCCAGGGCAATCTTTTAAAAAATATAAATTAAATCACATCGCACTCAGCCACCTATCCTCTGCTCTGCTACTACATGGTGTGGTCTCTCTCCCATTTGCACATGTTCTTCCTCCTTCTGCCTCTTCCCTGGACTCGCGCCTTTTCTTCCCTCAGGCCTTATATTTTATACATGTTTGTAAATTATTATATTTGTAGTGTCTAGTTCTCTGATATTCAGGAAATATGTGTTGACTGAGCAAATGAATGAATAAATAAGTGCTATGAATTCATGTGCTGTGCTGCTGCTGGTCCATCCCGGTGGTGGGTTATGGCTAAAGTGTAGGGAGACCGGTGGTCCCCGTTTTCCCAGGACTGAGGATTCCTGGGACGTGGGACTTTCAGCACTTCCTTGTGGTGAGCTGGTCACCCAACCATAATAACCCTTCTACTGTGGTGGCCAACCTTCCTTTCAGCTTGCAGTTTAATCACAATTTGTAATTGATACTGGAGCCAAAAATCCAAATAACAGGAGTAGGTGGTATGTTTCAGAAGAAAGTGCCGTAATTACTGGAGTTGGGACAGGGAAGGAAGGAGGGGCAGCTGTTCAGGCTAGGATGCCCGGACTCACTTCTTAACCTTTGTTTTTCTTCTTCTCTAAACTGGTTAATGCCTACCCATTTTTTGTGTCCTGGATTAAATGTTACTCTCCCTGAACTCCTCAGGACTAGGCTCTGTTCCATTGCTCAATGTTCCTTCTTCTTTACCTTTGTGATGTATTTCATACTTGCATGTATTGGTTTAATGTCCATACTCTCTTGGTTCTATGCGGCATAGAAGGTAAAGGCTGGAGTTGTCTTACTCATGACTTAGCAATGATGGCAGCATAGCACCTAGTGTACAGTAGATTCTAGGTACATGCCCGTTGAATCAATTTCTCTTACCTGACATGTCTTTCTGCGTAAGGGTAGTGTTCCCATGTGAGACTTGGGTAGAAAGCAGAAATATATCAGATGCCATTTCAGCACCGAGTAGCTGGGAGCTCATGTACAGAAAGATTAGGAACAAAAAGTGGGTAGTCCTTTGAAGTAACCCAAGAGAACAAAGAATTTAAATTGTAATATAACTTGGAAATGTACGGACAAATGTTTAGTTTGCACTAGTCCTCCATTCTTCTGTGCATGAATTTTACAAACATGTTGAAATCCTTCTCTGTGCCAAGCAATGGTCAAGAGCTTACAGACACTGGATGAGTACCACCTAGTCTCTGCCCTTAAGCACTCCATGCTTTTCCATTAATTAAGTACCTGCTATGTGTTAAGCTTTATGTTGGAGATGATGCTGCAATGATGAGAGACATGGAAGATGCCATGAAGATGCTCAGAGTTCAGAGACACACAGATCGATAATTCCTGAGCAGGGCAATAAGAGCTGTGAGAACTGTAGGTACGAGGTATGCAAGAGAAGGGTCCTAAAGTTCAACCCAGGGTGGTCAGGGACGACTTTCAAGAGGAGTGATGTTGAAGGTTAAGCAAGTTAAACAGAAACTTGCCAATTAGGAAGGGAAATAAATGTGGTATGAGAGAGCATGGTCCATCTGAGAGGTAGTTGTGGGACAAAGTGTATTTATGGGGAGGCCCTAGGAGCTGGGCTTGAGGGGTGGCCAGGTGCCACTGGCGAGGGTGAGTGGGCCCATTCAGCTGGTATGCAGGCAAGGAATGGAACATAGTGGGAACAGAGGCTGAAAATGTCGGTCAGGGCTAGACCGTGGTGGCCACGAATGCTGGCCTAAAGACTCTGAACTTCATTTCATTGGATGTGGGGCTGTCTGTGGAAGGATTTGGGCAGAGACAGACTCAGAATTTATTCTGCCAACTTTGACCTCCTCCCTCTCCCACCCCAACCAAGCTCTCCCACATTCACAGACTCCTAGAATTGTTCTTGGTGCCCCTCACTTCCTCTTTCCTGTCTGTGCACATCCCACTCCCCACTTTCCTGCTAGTGTGTCCTCTTCCAGGTGTCAAAGCCACAGTAAGTTTTGACCAACACAAAAACTCTATAACGACTTTCTGTGAGTAAAAAATCACCCCCGAGACTGAAATGTTGAGCTATTCAGCTTCTGCTAAAGGCCGGTGGTGTCTCGATTGTAAGATTAGCATATTGACGATCTCACTCTCCACTCTTTGATTCATCTTTGGTGAGCACACAGGCTTCTAAGTCTTCATTATACTATTAGTTCCTTACACCAGCCCCTGTCCACCGGGCAGTGTCCCTGAAAGAGGAGCGGGGAGAATATCTGGAAGGAAAAAAGTGCTGCCAATCCTCTGGGCTTGACCAGCCTACAAGATCGATTACCCAGAGGAGAGCAAGCCTGTGCAGGGCCTGCAGAGGGTGCTGAGCAGGAGCCAGGGGGTGCCCACGGCTCTCTCATGGGTGGGCCCATGCCTCAGTTTCCCCTCTGAAAGAGACCCCTTCAAATCGAATGGTTTCTATAGTAGTTTAGCTTAGGGGGTAAGCATTCATTCATTCATTCATTTACTCAAAATATATTGTTCACTTCCTATGTGGTTAGGTTTGAGGATAAAAAAAGTGAAAAGCCATATATCTGCTCTCATGATAAGATGGACCATTGTGACTGTATGTAAACAGAGAATGGGGCAAAGGCCTGCTCTCTGTCCCATGTGAGGCAATTGGGTCCAAATTTATTTCAATTTGTATTGATAGGAAAAGCCTACTTTATGCCTAAAGGAACTGGCCTATTTTGCCTATCCTGTTCCTTTAGCCTAGAATGGTCCATCCCCGTGGTCTGCATGGTCCCTGTGCACTTTTCAAGTCCCAGGGCAAATGCTGTGACAAACCTTGTGAGGCTCCCCTAGTCGCCCAAGGCAGCCCGAGGGCCTCTCCTCCTCCGTGCCCACCACATGGGGCCCTTCATTTCAGCATGCTCTCACCAGGTTGTCGTAATACTGGCACGAGTTCTGAGAGCCCTTGAGGGCAGTGGATGTGTCTTTTCCTTTGAGTCTTCAGCTCCCAGCACAGGACGTGGCACATGACAGGTGTGCATTAAAGTCATGATTGAATGAGAATAAAAAGGGGCTGGGCCCCTTAGCTTGGGCAGATATGCACCTCACGTTCCTTGTCAGCAGTCAAGTCTAAATACGTGGCATGCAGATTCCTGTAAATAATTGTGTGGAATTTTGGAGGGGAAGGGAGCAGAAAGGTGATGCACGTTAAATCCAAGTGCCTCAAGAACCTAAACTGTGGGAGAGGTTCCATTCCATTCAGATTTGAGAAAGGACGTTTAAGGTAGGACAGTGACACCTAGTGGTAAGAAGAAGGACTGCTCAGATGTCAAGTTCCCTAGTCCCCTGGCAGGTGGGGACACTGTGATGAAGTTTGGGGGCACCTGCAGATGGATGTGCACTGTCCCAGGATCCAACAGGACCACTGACTCCAGGGTGGAGTGGATGGTCAGATTGCCAAAAACACAAACATCATGCTTGTAGTTAATGACACTGTCCTGTGCCCTCAAACATCGGTTAACTGGTCTTACTACGGTTACGCACACACACAAGCAGTGTGATTCTGTGACACGGCCAGAATAGATGATTGCAGAGGTCCCTTGGTCAAACTTCTTTGAGCCCAGAGAGTGAAAAAGACCAGCCCAAAGACACAGCAAATTAGTCCTAGAGCCAGGCCTAGAATCCAGGTTTTCTAACGCTTAGAAGGAAGTCTTGCCTTTACATTCTTCTTTGTATTCTGATGGCAGTTCTAACTGGGACAGGACCCTAGAGGGTCACCTTATTTGGATATAGGGTCTTTTCAGAGGTAATCAGGTTTGAATGAGGTTATAGGATGAGCCCTCATCCAATATCACTTTTCTAAAGGAGATGTTTGGAGGTAGACCCACAGAGAGGGAAGAAGATGTGGAGAGACACAGGGAGAAGAGGGCCACCCAGAGCCAAGGAGACACCCCGGAGCACACCCTTCCCTCACAGCCCTCAGAAGGAGCCAGCCCTTCCAACACATTGATCTCAGACTTCCAGCCTCCTGGACTGTGAGACGATGAATTTCTGTTATTTAAGCCACCCTATTTGTGGTACTTTGTTACAGCAGCCCTCACAAACTAATACAGACATCTGAACTGACAAAGCATTCTGACAGAGCCATCGCTTTCAGAGTGTGATAGATAACATCATTACAGAGTCCACAGACGCCAGGGTCCTGCAGTGGGAGAGTGGGAGCGAGAGAGGGCTTCATGCCCTCTGATCGCATCACTGAGAGCACCTCCTCATTAACATTTACTCCCGGCCTGTCATGGCAGAGGAATGAGGATGCTCTTTTCCGGCCTGTCAACTTCCTAATCTGGTTCCACCCCCACTGCCTGGCTTCCTGATAAATTTCTAGCCATCAGTCATCTTTCAGCCCCGACCTCCATAGCCCTCTTACCATGGAATGTCACCAGACACAGCTTTGTCAGTCTTAGATGTATTTTAAGCATTGCTTTGTAGGGTGCATACTTTTAGAATAAATAGTACTGTGTTGGCCCAAGCCTTCCGCCGCTTCTTCAGGGACAAGCTGGCACCCTATATCCTCCACCACAAAATTCTTTTTCATTCTGTTGGAAGAAAAGGCTGCTGAGAACGAGCAGGCTACCTGAGGAAGGAGCCATCTGTGGTCCATGGGGGCTGAGAAGCAGAGCTCTACGGGCCACAGGGAGGCTGTGGGGACAGGAGTCCAAGGCAGATTAAATGTTCTGCCTCAGAAGGGAACGTTTTCCTAAATGTTATGTGCCTTTCCAGCTGGAGGGTCCCTCTGACTACACGGAGAGGCCCTCTGAGCCTTTCCTGGAAGCTTCTGGGGACTTCCTCAGTCACCTCCGGGGGCAGAAGAGTTTTTCTGGGGGAATGTTTTCCTATTTTCTGTCACGGAGGTGGGCATTGCCAGGTGGTCTGCCGAGACAGTGACGACTGCTCACTGCCATTTGTCTTCTGGATCAGTTCCTCTTGTGAACCGGCCACGTTAGGGTCCCCTCAGAGTTTAGACAGTGCACAGCCTCGGGTCCTCACTCCCCGAGGTACCGCTTCGGGAGTCTGGGCTTATATCGGAATTTGTGCGTTCACAATGTCCCCAGGTGACTGTAATGCGCCACCAGGTGTGAGAGCCACCATGCCTCACTCCTATACTGCTCTTCTGTATTCTTTAACAAATGTGCACTGGGCCCTTTGTCTCTCGCAGAGACAGGGCAGAGACCGAGGGGCATCGGATTTAGGGCACAGATGTGTTTGCAGGTGTTCCACAGTTCGGTGCACAAGACAGGCTGGTAGCAGACATTTACCTATTAGGTTTACCTGTCAGGTCCAGGAGGGCAGACGGCATTCAATCTGCTTTTGGGAGTGGGACTGAGAGTTGGATTTGGACACTGTTTGACTCCCGCCCCCCATTCTGGTTCTTTTTTATTTTCTTTAAGTGGGTAGTTCATTGTCCCAATGATATTTTTTTAATTTTAAAATATATAATCTTTATTATATATTTTTATTACTATTTAGTCACCTTATCCCCCTCTCCCCCCAGCAATCACCACACTATTGTTGGACATTCATTTTTAACTGGGGACCGTTTTGTCCCCGAGAGATGTTTGGTAATGTCTGGAGACGTATTAGCTGTCCCGAGTTGGGAGGGGGCAATGCTGGGATCTCGTGGGTAGAGGGCAGAGAAGGCTGCTTCCAAACATCCTGTAAGGCACAGGAAAGCACCCATAGCAAGGCCTTATCTGGCCTGAAATATCAGTAACTCCACCCTTGAGAAACTCTGGGTTACAGAAGCTGTCTTAAGGGTTGAAATTGGCTAGGTGAAGGCGGGGAGTTGGTGATGGAGAGGGTACAGCAGAGCAGGGAAAACGGCGTGTCTGGAAGCCCAGGCACGTCCTGGGAGCACTGTGACAGCAGGCAGGCCAGCCCTGGTGTGAGGGAAGAGACCAGATGGGTTCCCTGCATTGCAGTGTGGATTTCTTCCTCAAGGCCAGGGCAACCCACCGAGGGCTAAGTGGTCGACTGCAAGAAGTAAACTTGCATTGAGAGATATTACTCTGCTGTAAGTTTGAGGGATACACTGAAGTCGAGGGGGGCTGGGGGGTACTCAGGTCTCTAAACAAATCTTCCCTCTGATCCTCTGAACAAAACTTCCCAAACCCAGAATAAGTCCTAGAGCTGAGAGACTGTGCCAGATAGGAAAGAAGTGTGGTGATGGAGGAGACTGTGGAGAAACCCAGAGAGGCTGAGCCTCTTACATAAGTATGTACTTTGAAGCAACATTGGTAGACCCGGAAACTGCTGCAGGAGACCTTAACGATAAATGTTCTCTGTCACTATGGAGCTGCACCAACAGTTGCTGAAGTCCCTTGCAGCTCTTCCGCAAACACTATCTGTAGTTGAGCTTCCTCTCTGATAGTAAGAACTGGGCTGTCAACGTTAGGAACATGATTTCTATTTCCCACAGTTGTCCTATGAAGCTGATATTATCCCCAACTTAGAAATTTGAAAACTGAGATGCAGTGGAGTTAATTATATAAATAGTATATCAACAATTGCTGTGTAACAAAATCTCACCCTACCCCCACTGGCCTCCGGTCAGTGGCCTGTTACTGGTCAGAGCTAGCTAAATGCTGCAGGTCCTGGCGGGCCCCTCTCACCTGTCTGGACACTTGGCTGAGAGAACTCAGCTCTGTCCCATATGGTCTTCCTTCCCAGGGTGACCTGGCATGTTCTCTCAGTGACAGCAGAGTCTCCATAAAGAAACGAAAATGCGGAAGCCCTTCTTCAAGTCTCTGCTTCAAGTTTGCTACCGCTGCATTGGCGAAAGAAGTCCCGCTGCTGAGGCCAGGGTCAGGGTGGGAGGGGCCTGAAGGTCACCTACTCTAGGCCCAGATGGAGGCGGTTGCAAATTAGGGCCATTAGTCCACTCAGTCTACCTCAGCAAGTCCCTGAGCCGGGATTTACACTGGATTCTTCAGATTCCAAGGTGTGTGCTTTTCCTTCCTAGATGCCCCTGTTTCGAAAATAGGAACAAAATCAAGAAAGACACTATATATCAGTTAGGACTTTGCATTGGTAAAAATATTTTCATCTACATGATGTTAACTGAGGCTTAGAACAACCCCATGCAGCTGCCAGAACTGACATCTTTGTTCAAAGAAAAAAAAAGGCAAACAAATATTTGGGAACATAAAGGGCTAATTTCTTAGCAAGCAAAGGTGCCTGGGTATCAGTAGGAAAAGAATAACTCAATAGAAAAATGAGCAAAAGGCCACAAGCAAGCCGTAGAGAGAGAAACATATGAACAAAAATATGGCAAGATGCATAATATCATTCAAAATAAAATAAATGTAAAATGCAAATAGTGAGATATAATTTTTTCCTGTTGGAGTGAATAGACCTTGAGGCCCCACGATACCCAGTGTTGCTTAGGGGCAGGAGTGGGAGCTGGAGACAGGAGAACTTCTGTATTTTTGCTGGATGAATAAAGTGGTGTGATATACTTAGCAGGTAATTTTGGCAATAATAGTAAAAATATGCATACGAAATTTGACTTAACTCTTTCATTTTTAGGAATTGACCCTAAAGCTAGATGTACGTGGATCTGCAAAGATATACACTGGGTTGTCCATTGCAACATTGTTCGCGCAGCCGAACAATGAAAATGCTACAGGTCAATCTTGGAGAACGGGTTAAATACATTTTCTTTGACTGTTGCCCAGGTTGGAGTGCGGGAGTCGGGAGAATGAAGCAGACCTCTGTGTTCTGACATGGAAAGGTCTGAGACACCTTGTGAGAGAAAAAAATAGCAAGTGTCTGAATGAGATACACAATTTTCATTTGCATGAAATAAAGATACACACATCCATGCTTTAGCTACATAGTAGATATCTCAAAGAACAGCTAGGAAGGGATTAGTCGTGGCTAATTCCAAGGAGGGACTGCCGAGTGGGGGGAAGGACAGCTCTGCTTTTCCCTGCCTCACTGTTTGAATTTCTTCCCCCAGAACATCTTCCCCCAGCACTAATTTCATCCAATAAAAAGTAAAATAAAACAGAACAGAGAACAGATTAAGATGTTATGGTATTTGAGCATGATTTTCTTTTTACAGGTATACTTACCTTTTATAGTTGTCCAATTTGCTCAATTAGCATTTTTTTTTTACTGCCCTAATCCCCATCTATTAAGAAGACTTTATTCTTGCCCAGTATTAATACTTAACAATGCCCAGGGGTTGTTTCCAAGGAAACCCATCTATCACAGAAGTTACTGGCATGAACTCCTCTGGCCACAGATAGGGTCTTGTTTCTCAGCAACTTACCCAAATGTTCTTTTCATTAAAAGCACACATTTCCTTAAAAGCCTGTTCTTAGCAGGGATATACAAGGTCATTTATTCTGTTGATGAAATTTACCCCTTGAAAAAATTCTTGGGTGAATGTGAAGTGCAATTGAAAAACACCCCCCACGCAAAGGTGCCCTCTCCGTGAAGTGTATAAATCTGCCGCAGCTTTCTGCCTGCCTATGGCCAACCCAGTACGCGTCTCTGCCGTTGGCTTCCACAGGGTAAGTGTATGAAGGGCGGAAACAAATTCCTGACCTGCCTGCCCCTCTCGTGGCCTACGAAGACTGAATGAACTCAAGTAGGAAAAGCACCTTCATGATGTTGGTACCACTTTTCCGGTGACTTGTGCTCAAGGCAGACGGGACCGGCCAGTCACGGCCCCTTTTCCCATGGGCTGTTGACAGAGCCCCACGGTCCTGCTGTTGCTCTGCTCTGGGCAGGGACAGTGGGGTGCTGGAGCCGCTCCTCGGGGTGAAGCCTGCCATCCTGCCCTGGAGAAAACACAGGCGCCACGACAGCTGTAAAAAGTTCCGTAATCACACCCTGGCTGGTGTGGCTCATTGGCCTGTGAAGTGAAAGGTTGCTGGTTCTATTCCTGGTCAGGGCACATGCCTGGGTTGTGGGCCAGATGACCAGTGCAGGGTGTAAAGGTGGCAACAGAAACATCTGTGTTTCTCTCCCTCTCTTTCTCCCTTTCCCTCTCTCTAAAAATAAATAAAATAAAAAATACTTCTAGCAGCATTTTTTTAAAAAGTCACATAATCGGCAACATTGAGTGTCTCCTGAAATGACCCACCGAGAAGCACAAACGTCACTCCTGTGATATTCCTGACCAACCCCTGCCCCCCCCCCCAAAAAAAAAGTGCATGAGGAAACATTTGGAAAATCTGAACTGAGGGGTATTCTACCAAATAACTTCAAACTGTGAGGGTCACGAAATCAAGTAGGATGAGGAACGGAACACAGAGAATGAAGAAAGTATTATATCTTTACAACTTTTCTTTTCAGTGGAAACACACCTGGAGGGCACGTTTTTGTTGTTATGGGTTATTCATAAGACTGTGGAGATACGGACTGAGGGCATTCTGGGGGTGGAGAGAGTAGGGAGCAAGACCTAGGGGAGGGGCTGTTACCCAGGGAAGGCCGGCATGGGACCCCTGCACAGACAGAAGGTTCTGTGAGGACTTGGGCTGCGTGCAGGAGGATATCAAGAGTCCCAAGGTTGGTTGGAAGACAGAGGCTGTGGCTCCACCTTGCCTACCGGCAAGGTGAACCTTACTAGTTTGGGTGAATTGAACAGGTTAGTCCCTGTTCAACAATTATGTTTGGTGCTGTCATTCAACTCTGCTAGGGCTACAGTCCGTGAGGAGGACTAACCCCAAGTCTAACGGAGTGGTTGGCACGTAGACAAAAAGGCAAGACAGTGCCGGGAGAGTGCAGGAACCACGGGCATGCACATCAGGACGTTCTGCCCTAACTTGGAGAGAGTCAGAAAGGCTTCCGGAAGGAGGGTGACAGTGGATAAGCTGAGATGTAAAGATTGCCCACGGGTTTAGCAGGCAGGCCGCAGGAAGGAAGAGCTCTCCTATCTTCAGAACAATGGAGTTGGATTTTATGATGATCAGGGTCCCTTCCAGCTCCCATAACCTCTGACTTTCTCTCATGATGCCTACCTCTCTAGTCTCAAACCCTGTCCAGCCAGAGACAGGTTTGGGTCCCTGGGAGAACAGAGGTCATGTTTTCACTGCTCTGAGTTTCCCTGGCATGATCGTTCTGACGGATGGGACATGTCTGCCAAGGCTTTGCTGACATGACTCAGTCTGGATGGATAATGGGCTCTCCACACCCTCAGGACGGGAGAGTTTGCCCTTACTGAGTAAAGGTCACAGACTCTAGGCACAGATGGAGGGGGATGCAAATTAGGGCCATTAATTCACTCCATCTACCTCAGCAAGTGGTGGCAAAGCCAGGATTCAAACTGAATTCTTCAGATTCCAAAGTGTGTGCTTTTTCTCCCGGACTCTCCTCTTTGAAAATAAGAACAAAATCACTGCCTGCTTTGAGGTAAATGAGGCTCCCCAATGCTGGCAGGCGGATGCTGAGAGGCCGTGATTGGCAGGGCTGGTGAAGTGGCCTGAATTTTCTCAGAGGCTGACCCCCATAGGCTCGCTCCCTCAAGTGAGAGAGTGAGCTCAGGCTCCCTTGCTGGGTGGCAGATGGTGGAGCCCTGGATGCTGGAGGTGAGTGGGAGAATGATGACAAGCCACTCTGGCCCAGTTGGCAAGCCGCGGGGCCTAATTATAACCCACCAGGACACTCCAATATGGAGTTAGTTTGGAAGCACAAGAAAAAAGAACAGAGTGGTCACAATATGAATTGAGAGAGGCATCCACAGGCAGATGCTGGGAGGAGTCAGAGCAGGAACAGTACTACCTGAGGCTGAAAGCCTGGGTCTGGAGACAGACCAACATGGGTTATTAACTTCTTTAAGCCTCAGCTTTCTGATCTGTGAAATAGGGGTTATGATAACATCTTCCTCAGAAAATTATTGTGAGATTAAATGCAGAATTGTAGATGTTAGCATTTACTTTGACACCTAATCAGTGCTGAAGAAATGTTAGCTGTTTTTTATAATCATACTCTATGCCAAACAACTGTAATAGCTTAACAATTTAAAAAGCTCTTTAAGGATAAGCAATGCACTTTTATGCATTGCTCATTTATTTTTTTAAATTGTGTTTTATTCATTATACTATTACAGTTGTCCCAATTTTTTCCCCTTTGTCCCCCTCCACCCAGCACCCCTCACTCCCTCAGGCGATCCCCACCCCATTGATGTCCATGGGTCATGCATATAGGTTCTTTGGATACTCTATTTCCTATACTGTACTGTACATCCCCATGGCTGTTCTGTAACTACCTATTTGTACTTCTTAATCCCCTCATCTCTCGCCAATTCCCCCCACACCTCCCTCCCATCTGGCAACCATCAAAACACTCATATCCTTGATTCTGTCTCTGTTCTTCTTATTTGCTTAGTCTGTTTTTTAGATTCAATTATTGATAGATGTGTACTTTTTGCCATTTTATTGTTCATAGTTTTGATCTTCTTTTTCTTAAATAAGCCCCCTTAACATTTCATATAATAATATTTTGGTGATGATGAACTCCTTTAGTTTTTTTCTTATCTGGGAAGCTCTGTAACTATCCTTCGATTCTAAGTGATAGCTTTGCTGGGTAGAGCAGTCTTGATTGTAGGTCACTGACTTTGAATATTTCTTGCCAATGCCTTCTAACCTGCAATATTTCTTTTGAGAAATCAGCTGACAGTCTTATCAAAGCTCCCCTGTAGGTGACTAAGTTCTTTTCTCTTGCTGCTTTTAAGATTCTCTATTTGTCTTTAACCTTTGGCATTCTAATTATGTGTCTTGGAGCGAAACTCTTTGCATCCATCTTGTTTGGGACTCTCTGTGCTTCCTGGACTTGCATGTCTTTCCTTCCCCAAATTAGGGAAGTGTTTTTTTCTTCATTATTTTTCCAGATAGATTTCCAGTTTCTTGCTCTTTCTCTTTCTCACCCTATGATGGGAATATTGAAATACTTGAAGTTGTCCCAGAGGCTGCTTACACTATCCTTGTTTGTTTTTGATTCTTTTTTTCTTCTTGTTGTTCTGTGTGGTTGTTTTTTACTTCCTCATGTTCCAAATCATTGACTTGATTCTCATCTGTATCCACTCTCCTGTTGTTTCCCTGTAAATTGTTCTTTATTTTAATCAGTGTATCCTTTGTTTTTAGATCTTTTTTATGCTGCTGAAGTCCTCACTAAGTTCCTTGAGCATCCTTATAACCAGTGTTTTGAAACTCTGCATCTTCCTTATCTCCATTTCATTTGGCCCTTTTTCTGGAGTTTTTATCTGTTCTTTCATTTGGGCCATGCTTCTTTGTCTTCTCACTTGGCAGCCTCCCTGTGTTTGTTTCCATGTATTAGGTAGAGCTGCATTGACTGCATGTTTTGGTAGTGTGCTCTAATGTAGTAGGTGTCCTATAGCATCCAGTGGCACAGCCTCCCCCATCACCCAAGCTGGGTACTCAAGGTATGATCTTTGTGTGGGCAGAGTACACTCTCCTCTTGTAGCTGAGACTTGTTTCCTGTTGGCAAATGAATGGGAGGGCTTTACCCAGGCTAGTTAGCTGCAAGGACTGTTTGTGACCACTGACCACCAACTTTTGCCCTCCATGGAATATCAGCTGTGCAGGGGCAGAGTGGTGGTACTCCGATGTGGTTTGTAGCTATCCCCTGGGTGCACAGGCCCTGGGGTTTCCCAGGTAGTACAGGCCAAGGTCAACCCCCACCTGTGTTTTACCTGGGGCACCCTGCCTGAGCTGTAAAGCAATCAGAGATGGCTCCTACTTGTGTTGGGCTTGGAGATTCCCAAGTGAAGCCAAGCTGTGACTCAATCTGGCTGCTCACTGAACCCAGCTGTTGCTTGTTTCATAAGATTTAGGAGCCAAGACCAGCCATTCTTAAGGAAAAGCAGCTTGGGTGTGCCAAAATTTGGGTGGGGCAGAGCCTCTGTGGATCTCCAAGGTAGGTCACACAGTGTTAGTCAGGTTGATGGAATCTCAGATATGGCACCAGCCTAATGACTCTGTGGGGGGAGGCTCAGTAAACGGACAATGGCTTCTGCTTGCCCTGGTGCCAGACACTTCAGTCTCTCCCTGTGTACCACTGGAGCCCTTCAAGCTGCCACCCTGGTTCTGGAGCTCACAGGAAGTGAGTCTGAGTAGGTGAGTCTGTGTGTGCGTTCTTCAAGAGGAACTACTTGGGGCTCTAGCAACCTCTTCCACTAAGACAATGCCTGCTGGGTTTTGCAGCCAGAGATTGTGGGGACTTATCTTCCTGACACTGGATTCCTGGGCTGAGGGGCCTGGTGTGGGTTTGGGACTCCTTGCTCCTGAGATATCCCCTCCCAAATTTTTTTATCTACATGGGTGTGGGCCAGCCTGTTCTGGGTCCTTGCCTCTTCTACCAGTTTGGGTGGATGTGGTTTCTTCAATTTTGTAGTTGTCAGACTTCCATTTAACTCAATTTCTGGTGTTTCTCAGTGATGGTTGTTCTATATTTCAGTTGTACTTTCGAAGTGGTTGTGCAAAGGGGTGAGCCATGTCTGCCTACATTGCCATCTTGATTGGAAGCTTTTCTTCTTATATCTTTTACAGATGTTTCTTCCCCATGTTTATCAAGTTTTCCCAAAGTATTTATCTTAGTTTTCATAGAAACAAAAAATCTCTTCGTTTTCACATTGGAAGTCTGTAATTTTACCTAGCATTTAATTAAATAATGTAATTATAATGGCGAGTACAGCCAGAATGAACAAATGTAGACGTAGACCGAACTGATGTTGGGTAGTACACAACTCACCGGGGTGCAGACTGAGTGGGCACACTACAGAGTGCCACCAGCTGTGGGCATCTGGGTGCTGTCTACGTCAGCTGGCATATTTTACAGGAAATGGAGAGCCCCAGCTAAACTGACGAGCTGGTTAAGCCAAGGTCTGGAGAAGAGCTTCTACTTGCAGATTCCATAGAGCACCATTCCTTCTCTCAGTTTGGGTCTTTCCACATTGTACTTTTTAACAGGAAGGCCCTTCTCATCTCTTTCCACATGTCCATTTTCCAGGCCCATACTTATGTTTCTTCACGGCTGACTTTTTCTTTCTGTACTATTTGTCTCTCCGGTCTCACATGAATCTTTCTATGACTATCTGCTAGATCCTTAGTTGTGCACTTCTGGTTCTTCCCCCATCTCCTACGCAGTTGGCTGAGCCACAGGATGGAAGGAGCCTGGGTTCCCTTCCCCCTCCATCCAGGCCTACAGCCCTCACTCCATCATCTTTAGTGGTTACTCTCTGCCCCTTCCACTAGTGTTTGAGCATCTTGGTGGCTGGGTCTTGGTCATATTCATCTTTGTTTTCCCAGCACCAAGCCCAGTGCCTGACCCATAGTTTTTCATTAAAAGTTTATTGAATTATTTGTAATTCTTTTGAAATTATTTTGCATACAGTCCAGTGGTATAGCAGGTTGAGAGTCATAGTCCAGTAATCAAAATGTATTCCCAAATGGCCTGAGCCATTTATTTGCATTTCTTGAAAGCAGTGAACATAACAAAATTACTTAAAACTCTTTTCTTTTTCTAAGCTTCTATTCACTTAAGTTTATCAACACTTGGTTTTCACAGTCACGGGCATGGGGCAAAGAGTGTGGAGAATCACATATGTAAGGTTCTTACGGGCTAGCCCTGGAGATGGCACATGTACTCTTACTGATATTCCTAAAGCCAGGACTCAGTTATGTGTCTTCTCTGCCCCAATTTCAAAGGAGACTGGGAAAAGTAGTGTAGCTGTATCCCAGGCAGAGTAAATTACTTTGTCACGGGGGTAAGTAAAATATCTGTAACATTATTACGTAATGTCAAAATATTTTGAAAGTGGTATACCAATTTATACTCCCATTCACATTAGATGAGAGTTTCTATTGTTCTACATTCTGATCATCATTCCTTGTTCATCTTTGGGTCTCCGTGATACGTCTACCATACATCCCTTACCTGGTTTATATTTGTCTCCTTTATAAGACTGTGACCTTATTCATGGAAGTTACCCTGATCTTTAATTGCAAGTACTCAGCAATTCTACCCCAGATACATGTATGCAGCAGAAAGGTGTGGAGGCATGCACCCAGAGCCATGTACAAGAATGTTCATGGCAACATTGAAAGGTAGAACCTGGAAGCAACGTAAATGCCTGTTGTGAGTTAAATGGAGCCCTACACGGCAGTGAGAAGGATCAACTGTAAGTACATAGAGCAGCAAGGATGAGCTTTAAAAACATAATACTGAGCAAAACAAGTTTATATTGTATGAATTATTTACACAAGTTTCAAAACCTGAAAAATCTAGACAATAGCATTTAGGGTTGCCTACTTGGGTGGTGCAATTGTAAAGAAAAGAAAAGAAGCGATGACCATGAAAATGAGGGTGCCATTAGGGGAAAGGGATGGGGTCGTGACTGAGAAGTGGCTCACGGGTGGCTCCATGGAGGGGAATTAGGTAGGTCAATGCAGGGCTTTAGGGATCGGAGTTTGTCATAGGCAGTTTTAGGAGAGGAGTAATTAACATGGTCTGAGCAAATATTGATCAGAAATTTCAAACCAAGTGGGTTTGTCCCAGGTGCTGTGATGACAGGCAAGTACCTCTCCCAGGCACATGAGGAGGCCTGGCATTCCACCCTCAGCTCTTCCTTCTCCTGGCCCAAGGTTCTGTCCCATATAACACTGCCACTTTAGTGTAAATGCAACATAAATTTAGAAAGCCAAAAGTAGAAAAGAACCTTGTAAAGATTAGTCAAGTCAACCCTCTTATGATGCTTAATGAGGAACATGAGCCCAGAGGAAAGAGACTGGCCCATCATCATCCAGTGTCAGAGCCAGTGAAATGCTGCTCTCCCAGTTCCCGCTCCAGGGCGCTATCTCCTGCTCTGCACTGATTCTCACGAGGTCCCGCCCCACCCGTGTTTTCCTGGAGGACCAGAGGAGAGAACGAAAAGGGGCATCACAGAGGGGAGGAAAGGCATTGGGAAGAGAAGTAGGAGGAGGCGAAATCTTGACTAGTCGAAGAATGCTCCTCTATATATTGAATTATAATGTACACCTGCAACCTATACAATTTTATGTACTAATTTTACCTTAAAAAAAAAAAAACACTCATCTAACCCATATGAATCTCTTCGGTTTTCTGACTACAGCACCACTTTAAGATGATGATGTTCTCTGTGTGAACTTTTGCCTGGTGAAAGAAGACATCTTTCTGGTCTTTTGTTCATCTTAATGCTCCTTCTTCTGATTCTGATACGTGCTACAACATGGGTGAATCTTGAAAACATTCAACATAACATGAGTTACCTAGAATAGGCAAATTTGTACAGACAAAGGTATAATAGTGGTTATCAAAGGGCTGGAGAAGGGGAGTGAGGGGGGAGTTTGATTGTTTCATGGGTACATAGTTTCTGTTCGGGATGATGAGAAAGTTCTGGAAATAGTGAGGATGGTTGTACAACATCACAAATGTACTTAACGCTATTGAATTGTACACTTAGAATGATTTAATAACTAAATCGTATGTTGCATATATTTTGCCATTTTTTAAATAGCTGTTCCTTCTAAGCTAAGGATAATGTCTGTGGAAAATGTCTCATGCTTCTGTTCAATAAAAATTAAATCCATAAAAAAAAGAAACAGTGTTAGTAACTTTAGAAATGTAAGCCTGTGGGGAGTTTTTATTACTGTGGCGTGTATTTGGGAAAACACAGTTCCCGGAGCTGGTGGTAAGACAACCGTGCTGTGATGAGGTGCGTGGCCTGCCGAGGTCCGGCAGAGTTCACCTGTGATGCAGATAGTGGCACATCTGTTTGCGAATTTTGGGTTTTGATTCACTTCTGAAGGATGAAGGCAGCCCCTGGACTATAGGGGATGTACAATTTATTGACGTGGGTGCTTCATTTTTTATTCGTTTCATTGTACATTTGTAATTTTTCACTGTGTATCATATTTCAAATTAAAAATTATATGTATATTAATTTATTTAAATGTTTGTAGAGAAAGATACACACAAAATAGTGCTGGAATGTGTGCCCAAATGCAAAATACATTTTTTCTGCGTAGCAGGGTTATAATTTTTTATTTCTTTCTTTGTGCAGGAATTGACCTGGAGAGATTGTTTGCTGAAACATTTATTTTGCATTCATTTAAATCAGTTTTTTAATTTTTTTTCAGTTCAGTTCCATGCAGGTCCACCATTACTAATTTAACAGGCATTTGTTGCCTTCTATGTAATAGACACTGCGCCGGAACACTGGAAAAACAGATGAAAAACATGTTGGAGGGGCAGGGCCTCACCAGCAGGGGAGGGACAGCGCTGGACGCGGGAGTTCAGCTTGAGGGCTGGGGCTGGGGCTGGGGCTGGGGCTGGGGCTGGGGGAGCTGTGAGGGGCGGTCTTGGGCTTCCAGGTGGTGCCCAGTGCAGCACGCAGCAGGCTCACCCCAGGCAGCGGAGAACATGAATGAACACGAGTGCTGTGGTCCATGGCTGCTGTAGGTGCGCGGTGGGTGGACAGGAGTGAGGAGACCACCAGGGAACCGCCCCACACTTTCGATCCGGCGCTGCTGGAGGTTTTGGTGTGCCCGTGTTCCAAGAAGCCGCTCCGATATGAAACATAGGTATGTAAATTGGTCAGTGAAGAGTTGGATATAATTTATCCGATTGTTGATGGGATTTCTAATTGATACCACAGGCAACTAGGATGGCACATCAAAATAAGAAGCAAGAAGATATGGAGCAGCACTAGATTATAATTAAAAACAACGACAAACGGAACTAAATGTTTTAATACCATGTACCTTTTCAAAAGTCAGGGTGGCAGGCAGTGTGTAGGCGATAAAGTCCCTGTCTCTCCCCATATTCACTGTCCTTATTCCACTGGTCTCTGTAGCAGGACTGTCCTACGCGGCCTCCATGGAAGAAACTCTCTCAGGGCTGCACTCGCACAGCCAGCCTGTGTGTGCTCTCACTGTCTGCTCTTGCCTGTTACCACACGAGGGTGTGCGCTCTTCCACCTCGGACTTGGATGGGCATTAAACTCGTCAGGCTGAGTTAATGCAACCGCGTCCAAGATGGCATATGTGTTAATGACAGGTCTTGAGCGTCTATCTGTGAAAGTTCCACTTCACGGAAATACTGGAAACCCACTTAATTTGCAGGGAAGATGCTATACCTTGCTTCTGCCAGAGGCTTGGGGCTGTGGAAGCAGAGGCTGCAGAAGCTGCTTTTATTGTGCTTGGGCTCTGCCCCTGTTCTTTGAAGGTTCTGATGTGTAACTGCTGTAGCAGAAGACACATTGCAACCCAGTGTCTCGTTGGAAACAGACAGCCCTGACCGTGCTCCAATGACTTTATTTCTTATCTCTTTCATTGAAAAGTTAGTAATTTGGAGTTTTATGTTTGTTTTAGATTCAAAGTCTTTGGTAAAGTCACATGCTACGCGGATGGCTGGAACAATTTCAGAGGAGCTGTGTTGGAGTGCTCTGGAGAAATGCGTTTGGCTAGTGTGATGTAAAACTGCATAACAAAAATGGAAATTTCATGGACTTCAAAAAGACAAAAAAGAAACATGTGTTAATTCCTCTCAAGGATCTTGTGAAGGGAAAATAAGCCCACGTACACACGTAACTGAAATAACATGCAAAAGGGGACCTTCCAACACGGAAGTGTGAACAGAGTCCTGCGTGCACACCGGGAGGAGGAGCGAGCAGCCGGGATTGGGGAGCTCCGGGAAGGGCTCACAGCAGAGGAACTCCTGAGTTGCACCTTGAGAAATGAAGAGGATTTTGATAGATAGGAATGGAGATAATGAAAGAACAGATCTGGCAAAAAGAGCATCAGGAATAAAGACCTGGAGAGTGGACCAGTGTGATACGGACAGAAGGGATGACAAGTGGAAGACAGGGCCTGCGGCCCGAGGGTGTATTTGAAGCAGTGGGTGCAGGAGGGCAATTGGAAGGTGAGCTTAGACAGTAGGCTGGGCTCGGATTATGCAGGGCTTGAAAGGAATGCAAGCGACTCTCAGCATCTCTGTCAGCATCTCTCTCTCTCTCTCTCTCTCTCTCTCTCTCTCTCTCACACACACACACACACACACACACACACACACACACACACACACAATGATGGACCTATTGACAGATTTTAAGGAAAGAAGCAACTTAGTCATGTCTCCTTAGAAGGATGAGGTTAGGCGGGAGAGGAGAGGAAGAAATGGAGAGAGAAAAACCTAAAAGGAGGAAAACTATTCAGGAGGTTGTAATGATCATCACTCCTCCTCCTCCTTGAGATTGAAGAGAAAGGAACTGGCTGATGCAATTTATTGTTCAATTGTTGCTGAGTGAAGGGGAAAGAAGAACTGAGATGGTTTTGGGGGCCAGCCTGTGGGCTTTTATTGTGACTGCAAAGAGTATACCAGGTCTCAAATTTAAGGTTGTTGAAACTGAAGGAGAAGAAAAGAGGCCCTCAGGGCTTACAGCAGGTATGCTGCCTAACCTGACAGAAGTTTGAGTCTCCCAGATTCATAGTTCCCATACAGTGTTACACTTCTTTTGTGTGAAAATGATTGAACAAATTTGTGATAATAATGGAAAGTATCCCTTTCCTAGCAGAAGAAATCATCATTTCCGCCTAACATAAAACCACAGTTTGGAGCCCTCCAATCGAGGGTGGCATCATCTTTTGGGGAAGGAATATTGTGCAGGGAGATGACCAGGCAGCCCATCCTCCTAGAGAGAAAGTCGCACCAGACTCGGTGGTTCTATGAGTGGAGGCGTGATGTCCATAGTCCACTGTAACCTTGTTGTGCTGTCAGATTTCTCCCATCAGCACATTGTGAATCAGAGTCTGAGACCCGAGATCTCATCTCTGATGAGAAATTTTGTCCATTGTGTGAATGTCTACATTTAACTCCCCAAATTCAGAGATTAAATATCACTGTGTATAAAGTTTCCATTAATTATGGCGAATATTGTGTCACAGAAGGCAATGACAAAATCCCCAGGGGGCTCTTGGGTCTTTGTCTGCCATCCTCATCCTTTTTCTCCTGCCAAAGACAGATATTTATCTTCTCGTGGCCAGACAAGAGTGAGTCCCTGGTACCACAAATCCATCGCTGGCCAGCTCATGGATAAATATATTCCTTATGTGTAATTTATTTCCACCCCCAATATTTTCCACATGCATCCAAACTAGTGAAAGTATGTATTCACTTTCCTTTTTAAAAAATCCTTTGAAAAAGTGATGGGGTGGAAAGGAAATGTGAGAAAGCTTTTTGGATTTTTATGATATGGTTTTGATCTTCTGAATGTGGGCAATTGTCTTAATTTCTCAGCCTCATTTTGTTAATTTTTAAATTGTAGTAATAATAATATCCCTGCCTGGCCATCTCATGGGGTGCTTGGATCAACTGTAATAAACAGATTGGAAGACAGTTTGTAAATTGCAAAGCACTAGATAAATGTCATGTATCAGAGTTATTCAATGACAGTACAAATTTTAGTCTTGAAGGGTAAATGTCTATCTTTTTTCTATTCTTTCTGACTCCTACGCATATCCATTTGTCTCTGACTTAAATATTCATTGAGTGCTTATTTTATGACAGCATTGTGCTAGAAACAGGATTGACAGTGAATATGGTACAAAATTTAGGTCAGTTTCAAGGTAAAAAAGATTCTAATAGAGGTGACAAAATAGCATTAACAGCTCTTTAGGAAATAAACATAGCTCGGTGTGGGATATGTGATAAGAAATGGTGCAAGGTAGCGATTCCCAAGGCTGGCTGGACAGTAGGTTCACCCTGAGTCCACAGAAAGTGTGGGTTCTTATTACATTAGAATATGTGGGGATAGACTTGGAAATCTGTTGTTGTTTTTTTCCCTGGCAAGCTCCCTTGGAGAATTCCCAGCCAGTTGAGTCAATTCCTTACTGGAACCAGGCACAGATGACTTAGTTGTAGCAGTACTACGGACAGAAGGACAGAAGGTTCAGTGAGGGCTCTAGTGGCTGAGGAGGGTGGGGTTAGTTACCTGGAGGAGGGGGCCCTCTGGTGGAAGGAGTGATGAGAAGGGCTTGCAACAGGACTCTCTCCACTGCCTTGGCTCGGCTGCCACTTACTGCTCCTTTGTGGTTCAGCAGTAATGCCTCCTCCTCCAGTAAGGATTTTCTGACTCCTTGGGATGGGGCTGAGGGCACCTCTGGGCTCCCACTGCACTCTGTGCTTGTGTATGTCATCACTCATCACATCAGTTTAGTTATTCGTTCTCTTGCTTGTCCCCCGCCAGACTGTACACTCTGTGTAAAAGGAGGAAGTGTTTCATCTGTACTTGGCACAGTGTTTGGCACACAGTAGGCATTCAAACTGTCATTGCTGAAAGAACAAAAGGCCAGGGCATCTAGGCAGGAGCGCTGGCCTAACTTAAGATTAGAGGGTGAGCGTGACCTGGGTGTAGTGGGTGCATGAGAAGCTCTGTGAGGACTGTCTAGCTGGAGAATAGAGAAGGATAAGACCGACTTTTACAAAAGACTTTTGGATTCATCCTTTCACCAAGCACAGGCTGAGTGACTCATTGGCTCATGGAAGAAATAGGTTTGTAAACAAAAATCACGCAGCAGGCGCCGCTGGGAAATGCCAGTGCAGGGGCCATAGTGAAAGAAGCAGCATGCTGTAGCAGCTGGGATGTGGATAACAGCACTGCTGAGAGGCGTCAGGATAAATGTGAATGAAGGCAGGACGTTTGAAGTTGGTCCTGATGGAGGAGGAGGACGTTTTCATCAGGCATTGGAAGGAGGAAGGGGCAGGAAACTTGGATGCCTTTCCATCTAAAAATCATACTTGAAGCTTGATTGCTCTGTGATTAATCAACTTACACCGGAACACCTTCAATCATAGGAAACTTTTGCCTGCGAGGTAGCTTTCTGCTTTGAATGATTCATGATATCAGATCTAAAGCTGATCGGGGAGGCCATGGTTGTGCATGTGAATGAGCTCACTGCTCTGTCCCCTCCACATTTGCATGTGCTATCTGTCAACTTTCACTAGAGTTTTGACCTTAGCCTTTGCCAGGGACCATGTCTATTTTGCTCATCACTGTATACCCAGTACTAAAGCATTGCATGAACAGAGCAGACACCTAATAAAGATTGGTCACTGAATGAAAAAATATGCCAGAAAAGAAGAATGGCATCCTCTTCTGCTGCAGTGGTGGCCTGGAACCTTGTGGACAGAAAAGTGAAGGTGAGTATTCCGGATGGAATCAAGGCAACCGTAGGTCACTGAGTGCTGAGGTTCCGGTGCTTCCCTTACTCACTGTCTTCCTTAAAACTGCCCATTATTTCATGCCTTGCCCAACTTGGAATGTGAAAGCAGAGGTGACATAACATGGCAGAAGCTGGCACCTGCCTGCCCAGAGTCAATGAGCATCTCATAGTAGCTCATTCCAGTTCCTCAAGTTTTTTTGTAGGTTTTAACATAAATATATTAAAGGAATAAGCCTCTGTTCTGCAATACTGGATAGGGAGTAGTGGAATAAGAGTGAGTAACTCTTGGAGTTGAGTGCATGTTCTCATCGGGAATTGCATAGGACCTGTGTCCCTGTGCCTGGGCTGGCTGTAGAAGGGGCAGTGCATTGGAAGACAGAGATCTGGGGTCTTTCAGGTTTGCCCTGACTTGATTAACTAACCTGGGCAAGTCAGTCCTCTTCAGGGCCTAGTGCACTCATTGGCTAGTGAAGGGGCTCACTTAGGTTTCTAAAACTGTGTCCTGGAAGACAGGAGGTGTCACTGAGGTGTCGTAAGAGGGGACATGATGTGGGTCTAAGTCACTCCAGCCACTGTGTGAAGTGGGTCAAACTTAAGCTGTTTTTACTGCTGAGATAAGTTGTGTACTGTGATTGAATTGCCTTTCTTGAATAACTTTTTTCTCCTGGAATTATCAATTGCAGCCTTTGTTTCTGGTCTTTTGCCTACATTTTAATGATCCTATTATTAATGCTTAAAAACCCTTTAACTTAATTAAAAACTCATTTAAAGACTATTAGCCACATGGTCAAATTCACCAGGTATTTTATCAATTCTTTTCCTTCTCCTCCTCTTCCTCCTCCTCCTTCCTCTTCTCTGGAGCTGTTTCTTTCTGGAATCTTTCATCTTTTTGATACAGTCTGGACTGGGGACTCTCCAAGCTCACCTCCCAGCCATCATCCTGGAACTTCTGCTGTTCCCCTTGTTAGATACCCTGTTTCCTGAATCCTATTTTTTAGTATTTGATTTATTTATTCACTTTGGTGAAGAACATCATCCAGTAGATCCCAGAAAAGGGATTGAAGAAAAATTATTTGTTTGAGTGGCTATATGTACAAAAATATATTTTTATACACTCACATGTTAGTGACAATATATCTGGTCATGATTGTGGGTTACAAACCTGAGAATTGGGAAGGCTTTGCTTGCATTAATTTTTGGCTTCCAGTGTTGCTATAAGTGATACAATACTGACTCTTAGTTTTTAGTACATCTCTTCTGTTCTTTTTTTCTCTGTAGGTTTTAGGGTCTTCTTTTTGTCTTCAAAGTTCTGAAATCTGACAACCTTAGATGCCCTTTTCCCAAGCAACGAGTGGAAACGATCAACTCAGAAACTTGGATGCTTTTGAGTTGGAAAAAGTTCTAGTATTATTTCTCATATAACCTCCTTCCAGCCCTCTCTTGTTTTTCTGATTCTGAAATACTACCTGTTGGACCTTCTACATTGATCCTCCAATTGCCTTATCTTTTGTCAAAAGAAAACTCAGAGAGTTTTACTTGATGTAAATATTTTGTTGAGTAAGAAAGTGTTGGTGAACTGGAAGACTTCAAATCCAAACTGGTACGAAGCTCCGAGGCACAACTTTACAGGATGGCTTGCTTCTAAAGGCAGAGCGGGGATGTTGTTTAGCCGTTATGATCACTGGTTGTTACAATGGGCAGAGCAGGGGCAAATTGGTTAAAAGTGATTTATTATTTTGATTGTGATTATGAGGTACTCATAAAAATAACTTGAAATTATTGCTTACATATGTAAAATTTACAGGAGTTTCTTTTTCTATAAATTTTCTATTACAAACATTCTTTTACAAAATAGCATCCTATTCTTCTTTTCCTGGCCATTTAAGTTTATTAATTGCAGTTTTCTAATTTTTGCTATAGTTTTCTATTTCCACTGAATTCAGTTACTTCTAAAAAATATTGGTCTGCGTTTCATGTTGAAGACTTAACCTAACAGCATTTCTGGAGCCAGGAGGCACTACTGGAATGGGGAGTCTTATATTTCAATAGCAGAGTATCATTTAAATACCTTGTTTTCACTATAATACAGTAAATAACCCCAAATTTAGAATGGCTTCAGGTCAATTTTTCACATCTCCTGTTCGAGTGGGAGAGGTAGATCTCTGGCTTCAAAGAAGGATGGTGGGGGCCTGGGATTCTACATGTTTGTTAAGGAGACTTTCACTGACCCCTTGCTGCATACGCCCCTGTGGTGGGAGCTGGCACCTCCATGCAGCAGCTGCTCTGGAGCTGTGCAGTGCCAATGGCCATGACTCAGTGGCATCCTTTACTGCAGCCCCTGGTGCTCAGCCTTCTTCCTGTAGCATCATTTTAGAAGGGCATAGAGTGAGAGACAGTGATGAACACAAAATTACAGTCTATCACTTCAAACCAGAAGCCCAGATGGACTTTTTTTTTTTATCAAAGTGGCTTTATTCTGCCACACCTGAGTTATTTTCTGCATATATGCAACTTTACTACAATTTAAAATCATAATGCTAAAATAGAGCCCTTTCCTCTGATAACTCTCTCTTCTCTCTCTCTCCCTCTCTTCTTCCAATGGAAATTGCCCATTTAAAAGGCAGATCTTGAATTTGAAATTGTGTTTCTGTTGGTTCAATTTGAGGTGCAAACATTGCCAATCCAAATATATTTTTTTGCCATAGTTTTGAATCTAGGAATCTATTACTACTCTATTTCACTATGAATTAGACCTTTTCTTTCACCCACAGTATCTTGTTCTTTTGAGATGGGCCAACTCTGCCCTGGGCTGCATAAAGTTGCCTCCTTTACGCCAGCTGTTTGTTTTCATCCTGTGGTCCATTACAGATGACTTGGGAAGGCTGCTGTCCTCTGTAAGTGACTGCATGGCTAAAAGGAGTTTGGAAATAGGCTAAAGAGTCAGCCCTTGCATAATAACAGAGGTGACGTAACGAAAAATAAAAGAAATGATCACTCTATGCAACAGGTAGCGACCCAGGATGCTTTTTATCTCCAGGATTTCAGTTGTTTGAAAAAAGATGCAAAGCTTGGGCACACTAAGGCATGCTCAATCTCTAAGGGAAACTGGGATGTCCGGGGTGCTTTCCAAACTATTGAGGTGAAATTCAAAGAGGACACATCCTCAGGTCCTTGGTGCCACTATCCTAGGCAGCATGTGAGGTGACTGTGTCTTGGGTTGAAGCAGAGTGGTCCTGAGAAACCTTTCCTGGTCCTCCACACAAAGCAGCTGCCCAGAGAGTGACCCCATAGCACCTGAAACATCATCCACACACCACTTGATCCTCTGTACTCTCGAAGATTTCCTCTTACTCTCCCAAAACAGCATTCATTGCCTTTCTCTGATGATAAAATTCATAGATGTTCATTGTTGACATATTTTTAAAAAATACACCAAAAAATCACACAAGAAATGAAAAGCAGCTAGATAACTTTGAGATAACTTATTTTTCCCCATATGTATATAAATACATTTTTTACCAGCAAAATTTATCTCTTTCTGGATATGCAATACTATTTTGTAATGTGCTATTTTTTTGAGATTACATAAAACAGTTTTCTGTCATTCTCTTTTAAATAAGATGTTTAAATACAACTTTATGGAATTTATTTTTTTTAATATAAATTCTGGTTTCAGCCCTGATGAGAGTTTAGAAGTCATCACACCCATCCTCACAAACAAACAAATAAACAAAGAACAATGAGTCTAGACATGGACCCTATAACTTAAAGGAATTTACCCAAATGGAGTATAGACCTACATGTACATGTGAAACTAGAAAACTCCTAGAAGGTATACAGGAAAAAATTGAGGTGATCTTGGGTTTGGTCCTGAGATTTTAGAATGAAAAGCACAGTCATGAAAGAAAAAATTGATTATTGGCACATTTACTAAAATTAAAAATTTCCCCTTTGTAAATAACATTGTTAAGATAGTGAAATATATCCCATATGCTGGAAAAAATATTTCCAAAACACATATTTGATTAAGGACTTTTACCCAAAATATACATCTACCTCTTAAAACTCAACAATAAGAAAACAAACAGCCCAGTTAAAAACAGGAAAAATATCTAAATAGACACCATGCCATAGAAAATATATGGATGGCAAATAAGCATATTAAAAGATGCTCCACACCATATGTCACTGGGGAATTGCAAATTAAAACAACGAGATACTGCTGCACACCTATTGGAAAGCTTAGATCAAAACCACTGACCACCGAATGCTGGCAGGGATGTGGAACAGCGGGAGCCCTCATTGCTGGGGGAATGCAAAATGGTACTGTCGCTTTGGAAAACAGCTTGGTAGTTTTTAACAAAACTAAACATAATTTTACCATATGATCTGGCAAGCATATTCCTTTGTATTTATCCAAATCAGTTGACTCATTTTATGTCTGCACAAGATTGCTGCACATAGATGTGTAGAGCAGCTTTACTCATAACTGCTGAAATACAGAAGCAACCAAGGGGCCCGTCAGCAGCTGAATGGATAAATTGTGGTACATCCAGACAATGGAATATTATTTAGCTCTAAAAGATATGACTATTTAGCGAGCCATGAAAAAGCATAAACCTTAGATGTATACTAAGTGAAAGAAGCAATAAAAAATTACAAATTGTATGTTTACAAATGGTTTCAACCACACGACATTGAGGAAAAGGTAAAAATATGGAGACAGTAAAAAGATCAGCGGTTGCCAGGGAGTGGGGAAAGGGAGGGACGAACAGGCAGAGCACAGAGGATTTTTAGGGCAGTGAAACTGCTTTGCATGATACAACAACGGTGGATACATGACATTATAGATTTTTCAAAACTCATAGAATGCACAACATTGAGAGTGAATCCTAATGTAAATAAACTATGGACTTTGGGTGACAATGACATGCCAATGTAGGTTTATCCGTGTGACTAATGTCCCACCTGGGTGCAGGGTGTCGACTGTGAGAGAGGCTATCCATGCATGTGTGGAGAGAGGGAGTACATGGGAACTCTGTACTTTCCTTCCAATTTACTTGCAAACTTAATTCTGCTCTAAAAAATAAAATTCTGTTCATAAAAATTCTTCTTTTTACCTTATACTTCTTCACCAATGAAGTCAATTATACAAAATGTAGTATTCTTTTGGATGTATGTAAACTTGAAATGTTAAATCAAACCCCACTTGCTGGATATTTAGGCTATTTCTCCTATTTTTATGATAATTAATAGCACTACAATAAACTTCTTTCCACAAGATTTTTTTGTGCACAATCATATAATTGTCTTTATCCCCTCTTAACTGTAAGTTCCTTGAAGGTGGAACTCCAACTCTCTGATCTTTATATGCTCAGAGCCTGGTACAGAGGGAGGTTCCCAGGAAATACTTAGTGCATATTTCTTGATACATATTTTCCAATGTAGAGTGATCCCATGGGATTTCATGTTGGTCTCTATTCCAGACATCCCGCTTAATGCCACAAGTCTTGCATTTAAGCACGTGCGCGCACACACAGCCATTGAAAGTCAAACATTTGTCTGAAAGGAATTAAAGCACTGATTTGTTTACAGATTCATCTAATGAAACTTAGATACTAGGATATAGTCCAAGAAACTGGGTATAAGATGTAGTCTACCATTTTGAATTTCATGCTTCTCTTCCTTCCTTTTCTTAAGAAGGTACCATTGATTTCCTTTCTTTTCTTGAGAAGGTATCCATGTCTTATGAACACAGGAGTTGGAGGTGGGCTTTAAGTAGGAATCTCTGCTGGTTTGCAGGGTAGACTTGATTGAATTGCAGAAGGGTGAAAGGAGCATCGGAACAAGTGTTAGAGGGTCTTCTCTCTCTTATCAAAAACAATGAGCATTTGTTTTCTTCCCACTGTGGTGGGAGTCTGCTGGTTAGAAATTCTTTCTGATGTAACTCCATTCTGTAAAACAATATATAATGAATATTGAGATACAAATAAGTTAGGTAGTCCCCTTTCCCTGAAGAACTTCATAACTTTCTGACCTCTTCATATAGATGAAGGCCAAGCTTTTCTCTGGTCCAAAGGAGAGGGAGACATCCTTGGGTCTGCTTCTGCTTTCTTCTGGCTTTCCCCGCTTTGCCCTTGCTATGGTGTCTGAACGCAAAACAGAGTAGGATTTTCTCACTGACTACAGCTCTCCATGTATTCAAAGAAAGAGATATGTCCCTTCTAAATCTCCTTTCTGGGATATGCATCTGAGATCCTTCCACAGTTCCTCATCTCACACAGTTTCAAGCCCCTCAGCATCTTAGTTGTTCTCTCTTGGCAACAATTTCATTCATTGATGATGGTGCTTTTGGTGTGTTCTTTATGGAACAGGGGATTATTAATGTCCTTGATCTCTAGATTCTGCATTTTCATGGATACAGACTATCAATGAGTTTGATATTTTTTGACAGCAAAAGTACCATATAGATTTCTACTGAGTTTATAGGTCATAAACCCTTATGAATTACTATTGATTTTTGAAATTTATGTGCAAGAAATTGCATTTGCACTCTTAAAATCTATCTTGTTAGACACATGCAGCCCTTAATCCAAACCTGTTGCAATGCTTTTTCACATTGAATTAGCCAATTGTTATATTGCTTATCTCAGCTTTGTTTTTATTTTAATAGATTTTGTTTACATGAGTCAATCAGAACAGGTTCATGTCTACCAAAGAATAAATGAGTCCTAAATCCTACTGGCTTATGAAATCCAAATGCTTGCCCTGGCTGGGTGGCTCAGTTGGTTGAAGCATTGTCCTATACAACAAAATGTTGTGAGTTCAATCCCACCTCAGGGCACATGCCTAGGTTGTGGGTTTGATCCCTGGTAGGAACACATATGTGAGGCAACCAATTGATGTTTCTCTCTCACATCCATTCCTCTCTCTATCTTGCTACCCCCTCTCTAAAATCAATAAACATATCCTCAAGTGAGGATTAAAAAAATCCAAATGCTTTTTTCTTTTTAAAATATTTTATTTTTATTTATATTTAAAGAGAGGGGAAGTGAGGAAGAGAAGGAGAGAAACACTGATGTGAGAGTAGTTGCCTCTTGCGTGCCCCAGCTGGAGACCTGGCTTTAAACCCAGGCATGCGCTCTCACTGGGAATCGATTCGGTGACCTTTGGGTTTATAGGACTAAGGCACACCAGTCAGGGCAAAATGCTTATTTCTTGCTCATGTTATAGCCCATTATGGATTTGCTGGGACTCTGCTCCTTATGTCCTCACCCTAGGAGCCTGGCTGAGAAACTTCCACCTTAAATGTTGCTGATCCATATAGCAGAAGGAAGAAAACTGTGAAAGACATCACACCAGCAATTAGGCACTCCAGTCTGAAAGAAATACACATTATTTTTGTTTGTTAGCTAGAATTAGTTTTATGGCCTCATTAACCCCATGGAGGTAAGAAATTGCAACTCTACCATGTGTTCAGGGACATTTCATGGATGGTACCATTGACTATCACAGCATCATCTTTATGTTCTTGAAACAGTAATTAATAATGTGGCTGGAATAAGACCTAGAGAATATCCCCATAGTATACTCCTAGAGATCTCCTTTAAGTCAGGTATGGGCACATCAATCAGTATTTTTCATGTATGTTCTTTCAACCAGGTGCAATTTCACTTGAGTGAACTACCTTCTGGATCACATTTTCTCATCTTTTGACAGCATATTATGAAAGATGAAGGCCTACCTTCCACTGGAGTTTGTCTGTATTAGGTTAGGTGTCTTGGGGTGATGAAAAGGGCCCTGAATTTTTAAAAACAAATCTGAGTTATGGTCTTTGCTTTATCATTCTCTAGTCTTGTGAGCAAATCAATATATCTCTCTGGGCCTCAGGGATTTTTTTTTTAAGTTTACAAAATTGAATGATTATTTAAAAGAACCCTTTGATCTATAAAGTTCTAAGAGAACTTATTCTGTCCTTCTGATCCAATAACTCAAAAATAAATAAGATACTCTGCCATGATTGGCTTTGCAGGGGCTGGTGATCTTTAATTCCATTTCTAGATCATCACTTCCAGATTCCACAGGGGAGGGAACAGACCAAGGTACAGCACTAGGTATGCTTCTTTTTTATTTATTGATTTGAGAGAGATAGGAAGGGGGAAGGGAGAGAAAAAGAGAGCTATTTATTCCACTTATTTTTGCATTCATTGGTCAACTTTTATTTGTGCCCTGACTGGGGATTAAACCTGAAACCTTGGCATATTGGGATGATGTTCTAGGTAACTGAGCTACCCCACCAGGGCTGGTTGGGCTTCTGAGGTGGTAAAAATAGGGGAGGATACAGTGTAGGGATTTAAAGGAAGGGAAGAAAGAAAGAAGGAAAAATGGGGTATTGTCTCCTGAGAGGACCATGAATTTCTCTGCAGTGAATATCAGCAAGGCATTCCAAGTATAATACGTTACATTACTTTTATGATTATTTCCTTCTTTCTTGTAAGATTATACTTTTGTGTACCATTGACATTAGGCTGAGCTTTGTGATTTACTTTGGGCAATAAAATGTGAGTAGCAGTCATTTATATCAAACAGAATTGTTAAGAGACATCATTACTTCTTTTTTCCACTGCACAAAAATGGCATGTCTCAAGTAGGTTTTCTACTTTAGTCTGGGTCCAAGAAAGGGGAAGACCTGTGGATGAGAGCTACAGCCCACCTGCAGCTGACATATAATGTGATTGACAAATTAACTTTTGTGATAAGCTACTGAGATACCAAAGTGTTACCTAGTGAGAGTTGACTGATACACTGAGCTGGTCAACAGGTAGGTGGGACATAGACTCAGGATCCAAGATCAGAAACTACTAAAATGTTTCAAAAGAGCAGAGGTTTTCAAGGTTACTAGAACTGTGAAATGCAGTGGAGAAAAATCAAGAAATGTATTCACCCAGAGGCCTTTTTTTTTTTTTTTTGCGGGGGGAACCAGGTAATGCAAGTAAAATGGTTTTATAAATAGCAAAGAACTAGATAATGACAAGACATTATTGTTATAATACCACTAAATTATAGCAAAGGAATTCAGTTTTAGTTACAGAAGTAGCAAATCTGTAAACTAGGAAGACAAATACTAAATCAGGGAGGTAAAGAAAGCAGGTGTTAAAAAATAATGATACCCAGATGGGGGACTTTTGGGAGAATTCTTGTTTTCTTAGATAAATAGCTTTGTTGATGTGAGTCTTCATGCTGAGCTTTGAAAAGGTGGGATATCTTGATCAGAGAATGGCTCAAAATCGTCTCTTGCTGCTTTATCACAGAAAGGAGTATTGAAACCTGGCTCTTAATAAATGTCTTATTCATGGGGCGGAGGGAGAGAGACAGACATAGACAGGCCATCCAGATTTAAGCACTATCTCCTTGATTGACTGCAAACACTCAAGGGAACAGTGGTGGGAAGAGCCTAAAGGGCAGGGGCCAGGCTTTCTCCTCCTGATAATAATACAGGATGATGATGTGTTCTGCCAAGTGTCTTAGTATTTCCCTTTTACACATAAAAAGGCTTTTACAGCTTTCATCACTACTTTATCACATTTTTTGTGTGTGATTGAAGCCTTGGGGTTGGACTACATTAATGTCTACTCTGTAAGTCAAGACTGAGTCCTCATCGGCATCTGAGAGGCTGAACGTAACAAATCTCAGAACCAGTGTTGGGAGAAATGTTGTCTTAAAGGATGCTGTCATCATAGAATGATCCACAGTGGTAGGAGGAACTTGGCACTTATCTAGAGAGTAAGTCTGTCCCCCGTTACTGTTCTGCTTGCATTTTTTCAGAGGCACCCACACTGTTTAGGATGGAGACCAGGGTGCCTAGTTTTCCGCACCCACACTTTGTGGGAGCCACTCTGATCTACCAGCAATTTCTGCCCTTCCCTCCCTCCTTTTCATGGCAAACTCTTGCCTGTCTTCTGAAGCCTGGCCCCTGAGTTCTGCCTTGGACCCTCCAACCACAGTGTGATTTCAGACTTATCACCCAGATTCTTTCTCCTCCACTAGCAGTTCACTGCCTGGGGCACGGACTGCATAGTATTCAGCTCTTTCTCCTCAGTGCCTGGAACTACGTCTGGCATGTGGCAGATGCCCAATACATGTTGAATGAATGGTCGTACATTTGCTGTACAATCTCCTTTTCCTTTTTCAATTTGGGGAAGCCTTGGCCTCAGAGTCATGTGCCCCATCTCTTACTGAGTTCTGCTGCTACTTCCAGATGCCTTCATGGTTCTGAGGGAGGAACGAGAATCTGCAAGGAATGAGAGCTGCAGAGAAAGCCAAAAAGTTTTCACAGATGGTCTGGTCTCCTGAGCAGCTGTCTTAAAGGATGAGGAGGAGTATATCAGATGCATAAGGTAACAGGTAAACATGGGCAAAGAGACAGAGGCATTAAGCAGATTATTAAAAATAATTGTTATCATTTATTGAGCACTTGTTTTGTGCTACTCTTGTTGGGTGTTTAGGTACAACATGTCTAAGTCTGGCAATGGGCATAAAACGACGCACTCCGTTTCCAGGATTCCAAAGGAAACATCCATTCAAACAACAAATTGTTGCTGAGAGAGGCTCAGCGATATGCCCAAGGCCACACAGCAATCAAGTGACAGCTAGAATTCCCGCCCAGTGTAGTCCGACATAAAAGTCTAAGCTCTTTTCACCACTTAGGGACGTTTGGCATACTGCTCTGTGTCACATTCATCCTTAACAAAATGTCTATGTTTGATTTTGTAAATATCTACATTTTCTTCCAATTCTGAAATTTGTTTTGCTGAGCTCTTCTCAGAGAGTGGCAAGACAGAGGGATTAAGGTGCCGGGCTCCAAAGCTAGAGCTTGTGGGTTCCAGTCTCACTCGGTCACTCACTGCAGGTGTGCCTGGGACAGCCTCCCCACAGCTCTTCGTTTCCATCTCCTCCTCTGGAGAATGGGGCTGATAGTAATAACACTGGCCAAGGGGCCTCTGTCACGGGGCCTCTGTGAGTGCGCCTGACACCCTCATAGTATCGAGTGAGGCCCTTGGTATGTGAGAGCTTTCAGCAAATCTCAGGGACAGTATCTGAGCATCCTCCTGAGCCTTTATTTATCTGAATACCCTATGGTTTCTCATTTATTCATTGAAAACAATGTTTCTTCAGAACCCCCCAGACATTGCCGTGGTGCTTTCATTGATGATACAAAAAAGCACAAGACACAACACACAGAAGAATGCCATGACCGACATTCCTGCGGCTCTTCGCGGTTTGCAAGCACACGGGGCCTTTACAGTGCCAACGCAATTCAAGGTCCCGCGTGCTGCTTTAGACACCTGAGTGGACTTGATTAAATAGCAAAACCCAGGTTGGGATGTTGAAAATTGCACAACATGAGGCAAACCCAACCTATTGGTTGTTTGCCTTCCTGAGGGACTGGCTTGTGCGGAAGTCGTCCTCTGCCTACAGAGCCATCGCGGTCTGCAGCCCCATGGGCTGCCACGGTAGAGCGTGGAGCCACGGCAGAGAGAGAACCGAAGAAGAACAAGGGCAGGAAGGCACACCGTAGCTGCCCAGGCATTCACCAGAAGGCCTGCTAGGGCCCAGGTGTCTTCTGTTGTTCTCAGGGGCGCCCCTGATGCCATCGGGAAGAGGAGTGCAGTATGAGCAAATTTCCAAAATCGCATGTCTGTTGGGATACTGTGTGACTTTTTCAACTTTCACTAGCTGATTTTTCTCTAAGTTGAGGGCCTTTTCCACTTAGGAACATATTTTTAATCATTTTCCAAGAGTTACTAGAAAAGGCAAAGAAGAGTATAACAAAGAGCGTTGTCAATAAGTGTACAGTTGATCTCAAACAGGACATGATCTTAGAATTCAATTTGGCTTTCAGATCACAAATGCCCACACACCTACTCCTGGTAGGTGCTCTCATTCAGCCTGTGGTCGAATTTCAGAGGATCCTTTAGGAACATTACCCAGTAATTCCAGCCACCCTTTCCTAATAGCCCTGCTCCTTCCTAATCTTTTTTCGCACTCCTCACAACAGTAAAATTCCATTATCTTACATGAACGAGTGGAGGCTTAGAGAATTGAAATAATGACATATAGTCCCCAAACTCTTAAAGACGGAGGGAGTTTGGAGTCAGGCAGCTCTCTGCTGGAGTTCAGCCTTGTGGCATACTAACAAAGCCACCCAAGCTTTCCGTGCCTCAGTTTCCTCCTCTGTGAAATGACGATAATCATGCTTGCTTAATGGGGTGGTTGTGAAGTTTCAAAGAGATGGGAGCTGTTAGCAGCTCAGCACACAGCACACAGCAGGGCTCTGGGGTGGAAGCAAGCGAGGCCATGGGGGCCGTACTGCAGAACCTCACTTGCGCTTTCTAAGCAGATGCCGCAGGCCTGGTGTTGAGCCAGCTCTTGAGTGTGTGCACTGAGCACACTTGTCCTTTTGATCACGCCCCTGCTGAGGTGATTGCTTTTAATCAGAAAGGCAGGAGGTTTCCTTCTTTATTCCTCCCACCTGGAGGAGCTGATACTCCAGCTGCCTGCAGTTGGGAGTTTCCCCTTCTCTAGCCAATTACTTCCCTGATCACTCACTTCTCTACACCACTGGGCACGAAGTTGTGGTTGCAGAACCTCCTCCTGTCTGATTATCTGTTCAGCTGAAGAGGTGCTTCTGTTTTCAGTTGTTGGGAAGTTCTCATTCCTGGCTGCTCATCAGCATCAACTGGTGAGTGATTAATACATGTCTGTGTTTCACAGCTCTACCCTCAGAGGTCTAACCCGGCAAGGCCCAGAATTTGTAAGTTGAAAATCCTTTGCTCGTTGATGTGGATGCACAGCCTGGCTGAGAACCCCTGGGTGAGCAATCTGGTCAAAGGAGAATCGAGTGTGTCAATCAGATATCCTCTTTAGGGTGACAATCAGATGGCCTTTTAGTCCTACATATCATGGCTGTACAGAGTGGTTTGAACAGTGATGGGACCCCGTGCCAGTCATGAGGTGGTGACCTCTCACCTGTGTTAGACCACTGGCTCCTCTTCACTACCTGTGAACGTAGGCAATGTTGTCTGCTTTTCACAGGTGCAGAAACTGAGGCCCAGAGTGACACTAATTTGCACAAGTATTCAGCAGGATAGGGTTCTTCCACACATTTCTTTGACTTTGAGTTCAACCTCTTTCTCTTTACAATTCAGGAAGGTAAATGCTGAGGATCCACTCATGTCACTGAGGTCATGCACTGGGTTAAATTATACCAAAAGTTATCGGCCCAGACCAATGCTGGCTATGTCTGGGCAGGTTTTGTGGAAGAAGGGATTTCTGGAACAAGCTTTGAAAGGAGGACACCATCTCTGTTGGAGGAGAGAGGGTGGGTACTTGCTTCATGGGAGGTGAGGCAAAGCAGCGTGAAGATGCCCCCAGCCCCTACGACTACTGCTTTGGGAAGGGGAATGGAAGACTGCAGAGAACTCTTGAAAAGGTATCAGGGAACTAGCTTGCCTTGGAAAACATTTAAAAACGCCTCCTGAAACAGGAAGCCTTTAAAAGGTGTTTAAGCAACTGCTCAGCATTCTCCATCTGACAGGCTTATGGAAATCACATCTCCCATAGCCCTTTGACGGTTAGAGCACAAAAATGCTTAGTTACAAAGAATTACTGAATTGAATTCACCTGTGTTGATATGCAGAGGGGTTTCCATGCGTGTGTTAAAGTACTAGCTGCACGGCAGACTGTAACTAAAAGCCAACGTTGAACTGTTTAAGAGAATCAGATCAGTCACAAGAATATCTAAACTATGAGTTGAATATGTGTATATTACAGTCTTCAGTGAAGTTGTTGGCGGGGGTGGGGGGGATTCCTGCCTTGCTCAAGTTAGGGAATTTTTCTAAAACAAGATGGTGCAATTTAATTTCCAAGATGTCCAAACTGAAGTATCTCAGTGTATTCATTCATTTATTCATTCGGCAAACGTTTCTGACTGCTCACCACGTGTTCCAAGTGCCCTTTGTTAGAGGAGGAGGTCACGGAGAGGACGTGACCTCTGGGTGACCCACCAGCTGAGCCCAGGCAGTGGAGGTTCCTCGCCCCTTCCCCTGTTTTTGAAATGCAGGTTTTTCCCACCATTCCCACAGCTGGAGCTGTTTTAAGGATGTGGCCTTGAGCGAGTAATGTGTTATTGGGACCATCTGGAGTGAATACGTGACCGGAGCCGGTTAAGGCTTGTATGTAAGTTCTTAAGATTGGGTTGGATGTGGAGATGTGCTCATCTTGCAACCACCAAGGACAGGCCACCTGGGTAAGTGCCCTTGCTTACTGAGCCTGCCGCCTGCCGATGTGGGGTGGTCTGCCTCTCTCTTCACTCTCTCCCTGCTTTCCATGTACTGGGGTCCGTTTGCAAGCCAACAGTTGGTGAGCCAGTTGTTTCAGGAGACAGGAGAAATGGGTCTTGGGAAAGAGACATTCTTGGGGGAAATCCTGGGTTGGTCATTGACCTCTACGTGGAGAGGGGTGGCCATATGTTACATGCTTGGGGACCACTGCTTGAGGGTGGGAGTGCCCCCCAAAGCGCCGGCTAGGTAATACATTTCTTTGAGGAACCGTACATGGAGCACTGTGGGAAAAGGAGAAGCCAGCGGCCGCTGCAGTGGGCTGGCCTCTGCTATGGGGAGTTCAGTGACCTGGCCACCTATGTTGAAGCTTGAGTCAGAAAATAAGAAGGGCTATGGTGAGTGAAGGAAGTGTGGGGTCCACTACTCTGCTAACTCCAGAGCTGGTAGACAAGGTGGGGGAGCAGGATAATGAGTTGGAGACTTTAGTGTGCTAATTTGCAAAGCTAGGAAGGGAAGACTGCAGCAGATTAAGGTCTGAGTGCTTGTGACAAAGCCTGGCTGGGACGCCTGGAGGTGGAATCCCTGGGAAAATGGGGAGAAAAGGAAGGCTGCTGCCATTAGGGGACCGGAGAACCTAGTACCATGTATGGATGGCTTGAGAGAGTCGGTGTCGTTGAGCCCTCTGGATGGTGTATGTGACTGAACCCAGTTAAGGCCTCTGTATAAACTTTTAAGATTCTGGCAGGTGGATTAGACTATTTACTGTCTTCTAGGCACCAAGAACAAGCCCCCTGTGTATCTTCCCTTACGTATTAAACCTGCCACCTACCAATCTGGTGTAATCCGCCTTTTTCTTCAGTCTCTCTTTGCTCTGTGTATGGGGCCAATTTATGAACCAAACCTGTGTTGTTGAGAAGAAACAGTCTTTCCCTGCTTTCACTGAATAGAAGGCAGAAAAGCAAGCAGATTTATGAAGCAGTGTGTCCATTTTGCTATAGTAGAGCTGTGTTTAGAGGCTGAGAGTGTATAGACCAGAGGGTTTGGGATATAATTCAATGCAGCAGGAAAGCATGGGTATGTGGAGTGCAGTGGTATAGCACCAAAAGAAAGTACGGTGAGGTCAGTGCATCAACAAGAACTACAATAACTGAACAGCAATAGCAACAATTAAAAAAAACCAAACAAACAGTGCAATAGGAATGTGGCTTCCAGCGTGGAGTGTGGTAAGAGGGCATGGGAAAGCCTGGGGATGGCAGACAGAAAGTGTGCTATTAAGGGCTGATTTTGCCAGGTTTATAAGCTTGAACTTTACCCTCAAAGTAATGAGGATTTATGGAAGATATAGGGATGGACGCAATTAGCATTGCTTTTTGTTTGTTTATAAGCAGAAAAGTAATTTACTGTCTTCTGTAGCTGATAAAGATATGGAGGTAACGGTGAGGAATCAGATTAGGGGTGAGGACCAAGATTTGACATTGCCAGGACTCTTGATTGTTCATCTGCTTTTTCTTCTTTTTGAAAGTTGGCCTTGGCCTTGCCTCTTGCATACAGCTTTACCCACATGGCAGAAGACTGAGAAGGTGTTCAGTTTTTCAGCGTCTCTGTTGTAGTTCTAGGGAAGGACTCTGGTTAGCCTGGCTTGGACCAATTACTTTTGCCGGTGATGAGGGGCACTTGACAGCGTTGGGCTTAGAGAAGTTCACTCCAAAGAATGGACAGGAGGGGGCAGCAAGACCAGAGGCAGGAATCAGGCTATGAATCCTGAACTGATGAAGTGACAGGTGGAATGGTGAGGACAGGCAGGGTCAAAAATATGAAGAAGGCAGAATTCACAGAGCATGGGGGTTGCATGAAGGGAAGGGAGAGAGAATGAGGGGCATGAGGATTTTATGATGTGGCCTCAGTTTTCTACTCCATCAACTGGGTAGATGGTGGCACTACTTACTGAGGTGTTGGAGAGAAGCAATTTATCATGGGAAAGGGGAAATTCAGTATATTTCACTTCCCAGGATTTTTTTAAATGCTTACTCTGATTTTTTCCCCCTAAAGACAATAGTTGTCACCTTTGATTTTAAAACTAATAAACATGAAATTTCATGTATCTTATCTGAAATGGGTGATGTCTTATGTTACTCTTCATTGGAAGATTAACAGCCGTAGTGGTGACCTTTGAGTAATTAGGCTGGGAAAGGTGGTTGAGAGAATTAAAAGAGAGAAAGGGTGTGAAATCCCAATAAGGTAGATCAGGAAAGATTGGGGTCTGTTCCCTATAGTCAACAGGGCCAAAATGGTTACTTTAGACCTAGATGGGTAGATTTTTTGGACAAGTGTTTTGTTGCTGTTTTGTGTGTGTGTGTGTGTGTGTGTGTGTGTGTGTGTGTGAGAGAGAGAGAGAGAGAGAGAGAGAGAGAATTTTGTATTTGTAAGCATACTCAATGTAATAAAACTGTACGTAATTTTGTTTATAAATGAAAGTAGTTCAGACCTTTCACTAATTCAGTAGTTTGTTAGCAGGACTCATTGCACTTTGACTTGAAACTTTGAACAGTAGCATTTCCCCGCATATGTCTTTGCACACATCTTTCCTCTGCCTCACCTTTCCCATACTCCCTGTGGGCAAATTCTAACTTACACTTGAAGACTTCCTCTGGGCCAAAGCAATCACTGTTTTGCTCATGCCCCTACCAAGTGTAGCCTAGTGGAAGAGCATGGCCTTTGGCTTGACCTGTGCTGAGGTTCACTTCTGTGAAGTATTAGGCAAGTTACTTAACCTCTCTGAGCCTGTTTTCTCATTGTGCAATGGGGTTGGTAATAGTACCTTATAAGGTTATTGTGAAGAGTAATATTGCACACATGGAGTGCTCAGCACAGTGTCTGGCACATAGTAAATGCTCAATAAGTGATGAATGAGAAAAATGAATAAAATAATAAACATACACATAGAAAAAATGGTACACAATGAAAGGCATCTGCCTTTTGGTCTGCTTGGTTCCTGGGTGGTGATTATTTGACTATGGAAATCGTGACAGATTAGCATCTTCACATTTATTGAACTGTTGGAAGTGCCACAGAGGATATTGTTTCTCAGTACTGGATTCCTCTTATCTCAGTTAGAGGGTAGTTCCACTTTTCACATGAGGACAGAGGAAGAGGTTAAAGTTCTCAATGGTTTAGGGTCATTAGAATCCAGGAATGCCATCCCCCTACCTTCAGGGTGTGCTGGAGACTTGGCCTGGTTCAGCCTGGTGTCCCACTTCCCTGACCCCACTCCCCTGACCCAGTGGCTGTTACAGGGATGAGCATAGGACCCGGCTGGACCAATCAGTGTTGGGTCAGCCAAAAGTCCATTTAGTTTTTTGTGTAAGATAAAAGACACAGTTTTCATATTCACTGATAACTTTATTGATTTAGGTATTTTGAGTATGTCAGCTATCTCCCACTATTGGCTTCTAGTGGGTAGAGGCCAAGGGTGCTGCTAAACATCTTCCAATGCATAAGGAGGCCCACAGCGAAGAATTATTTGGCCAAAAGTCAGTAGTACCAAGAAACTTCGAAAACCACTTTTGACACATTCGATCCAATTATAGCTCCTCCTCCATGCACTGCACAAATCCTTCCTTTTGCATTTCAGTTGCATTTTTACCTTACTTGAAATAATAAAGCATAATACATTGAAAATGTTGCGTATCTTCTTCCATCTTCAATATGAAAATGGCTGCACAAAAATTCATCAATTTTGATAATTTTTTAAATGCACGCTGATATGACAGCTGTCACAATACACTCTAACAAAATTGTACTAAATGAAGTTAAAGACAACTAAGCACTACTAGAGCCATCGTACAGAAAAAAGTGTATTGGACTTTTTGGCCAACCTAATACTTTTGTGGAATCATGCAGAGGCTGCGCAAGTGAGGTTCTCTCTCTCTCTGCTAGATCATCAGCCTGCGGCCCATTTCGCCTCCTCTCCTGTCCCTGCGGCATGGAGGGAAGCCGTCTGCAGTGGGCCAGAATGGCATCAACGCACAGGAGAAAGCAGTATTGACACTGTTGCTTGAGTCCCTGAGACCTATTCTTCCCACTTTATTTCTCTTTCCTTAAAGTGTAATAGGTTGAGTTGGGATTTTTGATTCAAGATTCATTGGCTGGAATAAATCGATTTTAATCCGTACCGCCACCCTGTGAGTTACATAATGTTCCTCTCCTCTTTTTAGATTTAAAAACCAAGCTCAGAGCTGTTACTATACAAGTATACACAGCTGCTAAGTGGTGAGGCTGGATTTAGAATCCAGGTCTGCCCGACTCGAAAACTGTCACTGCTTCGATTGCTTCTGTTGCCACGTGGCGCTGATCCCAGCTCATGGCCTTCCTCTTCCTTACAGCCAGTCCATGTGGATGGGGAGGTGCTGTCATTGTCCCAGGCACCTCGTCAGCCTGTCCTCACAGTGTAAGGGACTCTCTTAGATACGTGATATCAATATTGCTCCTTTGTATATTCAGCTCCCACTTTTGTCTAATTCAAATTTATTTGTAGATTTTTTTTCTGTTTACATTCTTTTTCACTCCCTTTCTAAGTAACTCAGGTACTGTGAAAAGCCTCTTGCCAGGCTGCCTCTGACCCAGGCTGCGACGTGTCCATTAATCTCCCAGACTGTGAGGGAGGAATTGACTGCCCCAGATGGTGTTTCTTAGGAGACGGGGGAGACAGGCAGAAAGACACAACTGGAATCTAAATGGCAGTGGCTGCTCAGGGCAGGCAGGTTAGATTTAGGAGGAAAGCAGGAGAAACTGGACTTTTGGCACAGTTTTATTGAATTAGTTTATTGGTTCATTATTTCAAGAGTGAATATATAATGGCTTTTATTTTGAGAATTCATGAGAAAGGAATATTCATTGTCAACCATAAGAGAAATTCTATAGGCAAAGAGGGAGAGATTGAAGATACAATATATATCTGTCTCCATGTATATTTTATATTTTTACTGATGCTTCAAATTACTCTTGACTAGTTTATAGCAGTATTCTTAATATTATAACTATCTACTGCATTCTTTAGTTTTATTCATGAGATAGTTTTTCAAATTGTTAAGAATGAGCTAGAATTCTATTCTGAATCTACATCTTAAGGACAGTATGGATTATAATTTAGGGTGAGGACTGTATTTTGACCAACATGTTTATATAGCTTCTCATGTCCTTCTCTGAACTGACTCCTACTCCACCTCCGTCTCATGTCCTTCAGGAAGTTTTTGCCTCTCAGCCCAGTATCGCTACTCTCCGATGCACCGCACACTTGCAGTCTCCCGCTCAGTGTTGTCTTTCTGGCTGCGTTGCGAGCACTATGCAGTGCCTCACACAGGATCCGTACACTCGTGCTTTGCAAACATCTGTTGAAAGAAGCAATGGGCTGTAATGTGGACCATGTCATCAGAGTCACTCAGGTAACGTGGGCTGTTTGGACAGTGAGAAATGTGACCCAGGGTGGCCTCCCTTTCCCTCCATGCTGGTAGCCCTCACCCAGGCCAGGGCCGCCGTGGGCCACTGCCCCAGTGGGTGCTCATCTTATTCCTCAGGAGTTTGGGGACAGAAGGAAGGCTGTGAATCACTGGCTCCCTGGACTTCTAGTGGTTTGTCCTGTATATATTTTATATATATTGTTATTCCTTACATCATCCTGTGTGAGGTAGGTACTATTATATCTATTTTAAGGTTGAAACACTGAGGGTAAGATGGATTTTAAATTCTTGCTAAATACATACAAGACCATAAATAATAAGGCAGGAATTCACACTCAGGCTGTACAACTCCGAAGCCTGTACTTTTAACCAACACTCTTAACCAATACTGTCTCTCAGTATATGTCCCTACTAAATTCAAGTTGAGATTGACAAGTAAGCCCTGTGTGATGTCTCAAGAAGAAGAGACAGCAGTCACTTCAGCTAAGGTAAGAGGAATGAGATAGGCACACCCAGGAGGCAGGTCAATGGGCATATATCATTATGTCTTAGAACATGGCGTCTGGAAGGGAGGAGGGGGAGGTACCAAGTCCCTCCTCAGCGTAGGAGCTAAAACTCAGTAGGTTCCCTCATCTTGGGGAAGCAATGAGCACCTGGTAGATGGCAGTGATGACAGGGTGACAGTCCTAGGTTACGTGAGGTCAGTTTGTCACAGTGAAGGCAGAGGGTAGACTGGTTTACTATAATGCCTGACACTCAGCAAGTGCTCAGCCTGTGACAGGGCTCCATGACCACCGTTTTAGAGTGTTTCAGCATTCAGAGCAAATGCTGCGTGTCCCCAAAGGTCAGGGCACGAGAGCCATGCATTCTCACGCAGCCGAAATCCTGCAGAGGCAGGAACCCAACTGAAGGTGTCCGGTTCGGTTCTGTCTCATCTAGCTGTTCCCCTCTCCCCGCAACCTGGGGTGGGAAGCTGCAACACCTCGGGAATATCTGGCCCCCAGAAAAGGAAGATCTTTAGCTGGCAGAGTACTGAATCCCCCCCTACACTGCTCAGGGCCATTTCTGTGAAGAAGTTATGTCTCTTTTCATTTCCCTTATCCATTAACCCACACAAGTCTCTCTCTGGCTAATTGAATTTGCTAGAAGGCTGCCTTCTGTGATCAGGCATCCTGCAGCCTGAGCTCAGAGGAAGGAGGGAACAGGCAGAGGCGAATGTCTTGGTGAGTGCAATTCAATCTGCTGCTAAATTTAATCAGTACGTTTCTGGTTTCTGTTCTCATTCAACCACCTGCAGTGATATGTTTAAAATGCTCCCAACACATCAGCAAGGTGGGCAGTGTGCCAAGACCAAAGCTGCCTGTTTTTGCTTCAGTTTTATATAGAACCCTAGTGAAGATAAGGTGACATTTTGCCTTTTCTCTCCACATCTGCAATTCCAAATTCCTGAAGAAGACAGGAGTGTAGCGTCTGCTCCAAATGTGGCCTCCAAGATGGGTTTAACTCCGGACCCCTCCCCCACAATGTGGGTCTTTTCTACTCCTTTGTCCAGAAGAAAGTGGTAGGCCCTGGGCACTCTTAGTTTTGGTGCTCTCATCTCACAGTATATCAAACCCATGAATCCATCTAAACCTTGCATGATATTAACTTTATTTAAAATTTCATGAAGTAAGCTGTAGATAAGTTGAAGACATGTATGCATATAACTTAGTGCAGGTTAGTTTGAATTTTAAGTTTTCTTCTTCTATTTTGTGGCCAATATATTTTTTCTGTCAGGTCTCACATTTCTTACTTAGGCAGCTGAAAAGCTCCTGAGTCCTGTGCCCACGTGTGCAAATTGGGGGCTAAAGTGTTCGAGCTGTTTTATCGTCTGCCCACCACCGCGCACTTTCCTGCCCTGGAAGCGGAGAAGGCTGTGCATGGCGACTCATGGCGCAGGCTTTGCCATCGAGCAGGTCTATGTCGGCTCAGAGCACGGGCTTCTGAGAACAGAGCCTCAGTTTGTGCCCTTGTTAACATTTGGATGATGCCTGTGTCTACTAACTGCTGTTGGGGGCATAGGATCCGTGCAACGTGATGACTTGACTGGCTGAACTCCAGTTTCCAGAATTCCCTCTCCTGTGTGCTTCTGGTTAGAGTGAGCCCCAACAGAGGTCTCAGTGGGAGATTTGCAAAGTGCAAGTGAGCTGCGGTTGTTTTGTAGTTCACACTTACACGGGGTCGCTGATCTGCTGGCTCACCTGGGTTGGTGGGAGGTAGTGACCAGGCCTGCAATGGCCCCATCCTTGCCTGGATCCTCCTCTGCCTTCTCTGACACCTGGGCCAGGTGTGTCTGTTTAGTCCTAGGACAAAGCCCGCGCTTCCACAGGACACTCACCACCAAGGTCAGAAACATCCTCATGGACTGGCTTCACTCTGTCCTTGCGAGCTTCAGCTCGTTCTTGCTTTCCCCCACCTTACATCCATCTTCCCTCCCTGACTTCCTCCCCTAAGGACTTCCCAGCCTGGCATCAAATGTCAAGAAAACCAGCTCCCACGAAGAATAAGGTCAAATCCATGTACAAATCCCTTTCCATATTTATAGCAGTTTCATTTCTCTGACTGAGCCCCACCTGAAAGAGGACCTACTCATTAGTGATGTTTGAATCGAGATAAGGCTTGAAAAGTGCATACATAGTACATGACCCGGCATGTCTTAAGTGCTTGGACATTATTTGACTAACAATTCTAAGAACAGCACCTAGCACAGAGTTCAGCACATAGCAGACACTTCACAGAAATTTGTTGAATGATTTTCATCACAAGAGAAAGAAACAGAGCTATCTGTGGCAGTACATGGGAGTTGAGGGGGAGGTAGAGAAATCAATTGAGTAATAGGACATCTATATATAAAAATGTCATTTTAGAGGAATGCAGTTTATCATTTCACATTTATAGAGTGATCACCCAAGGCAACATCATACACTCTAAATTTAAACAGTTGCTGAGTATGTTCCTTGGGACTGGCTTGCATAAACAGTTAGACTGATACCTAATAATTGTGTTCAAATAAAAATAGATTTTTTCCCTGTGGTACTTGACAATAAAACTCTTCTCTTACGGGGATTTCACATTCTCAGTTTCTCTTTGTCCCTTCTCTCTGATCTGGTTTCCTATGTGTCCTGAGTCGGGGGGTTCCTTTTTCCCAGTGGCGCTCTTGACATCAGTAAGTTTCATTTTTATTTTCTTCAGCCAGCCATCCGATCATTGCCAAGCCTTGGCTCTTGCTTCAGCCTGGACTCCGTCAAAAGCTTAACTGAAGTTGTTCTGTTTGTTCAGTGCCACCCAATAAACCACCCCAAACACAAGCATTTATTTTGTTTAGGTCTCTGCCAGGTGGGCAGAGCTCAGCAAGGACAACTAGTCTTTGCCCCATGATATCTGAGTCCTCAGCTGGGGGATTTGAATAACTGGGCCTGAAATGGCAGTGTGCTGGCTGGCATTATCCTCTTCTTACAGTCCCAGGACCTCTCCTGCTGGCCTCTCCACTTGGTCTCCCCAGAATAGTGACCTCAGAATAGTTGGACTTCCTATTAGGCTGCTCAGGACTTACACACTTGCTAAGAGGATGGGGCAAAAGCTCCAAGGTTTCTCACGGCCCAGCCTGTGCAACCTAGATCATCACTTACACTACATTCTATTGGTCAGGCTCATCCCGAGGCCCAGCCTAGACGGAAGTGGAAGGAAATTAGACTGCACCTCTCAATGGGGGCAGCAGCAAAGAATTTGTGGTCCTCTTTAATCCATCACACCTGTTTTTGACTCCTTTGGCTATCACCTCCTCTCCTTCCATCGCTTGTTCTCTTACCTTAATGGATCTACTTGTTGAGATGTCAGTTCCTTCGATACCTCCAATTTCTTCCTCTCAGGGCTTCATATCTTCGAAGTTTCAGCCACCGCTTCACCACTTCATGGTCCACCTTTCACAATCTCGATGTTCTGTCCCTTCAACTTTCTGTTACAGCCTCTCACCAAAGTCTCAACCATGACATCATCCAACCAAGAGTCGCCTTCACTCCTCCATGGGCTGCTGAGTGTGCCAAGGAAACTGGAGCATCAGTGCTCTGGGGCAGCCGCGGACCCCCCTCCAGAACCACTCCGCAGTGCTGTGTTCCCCGCAGCTCCGCCTCACCGTGCAGAGAGCAACATCCATGTTCCCACTCACTCCTCTGCTGCCAGCCTTCTCCCCACCTACCACTTCCTCCTTCACTCTCAGCAGGTGACCTTGTTTCGTATTTCACGGAAAAAAAGAGGCCCTCCTACCTCCCTGCACCCTGCACCCCTTGGTGCGCTCCTCAGACTCAGAGGTGGGGAGGGTGGTTGCAGCCCCTGCCCCAGCTCCCCCTTCCTCCTCAGGAACTGTGCTCCGTCAGTGCTGCTTATCTTCCCTGTGTGTTCAGTGCCTCCTTTTCACGCCTCTTTCCTATTAGCAAACAGGAATATCAACAGCCAATATTTATTGTTTACGGTGGGGCAGGCACTATCCAAGCACTCGACATCTTGTGCCTTACTTCATGCCCAGAACTCTGTGTACTTAGTATTGTCTCTTTCTTTTCCCTAATCTGTGCTTTTTTCAATATATTAAATCTTACAAACACATGAAATAAGATTCATTCTCATGGATTAATGAAAGTAATGAAATAAAGAGATGAAAGTAATAAAATGAAAGTAATGAAAGGAATAAAATACAGAGAAAATTTTGTTCCCCAATACAATTCAACTCCATTTTAAAAATTAGGATTGTCCTTGCTCTTTATTTTCTTTTTTTTAAAAATTTTTAACTGCTGTTCAATGACAGTTGTCCCCATTCTCCCCCCCCCATTACTCTCTCCTGCCCTGCCCACCCCTCTCCCCCATGTTTCCTTGACCATGGGTCCTTTATACATGTTCCTTGACTCAACCCTTTCCCTTCATCTCCCCACCCCCCCCGTAACCACCCACCCCTCCCCACTCTGGTCTCTGTTATCTCTGTCTTACAGATGCACCAAATGGGAATGCACTCAAGGTCACACAGCTCGTGAGTGGAGCTCGGACTTCTGCCCGGGGAGTATGGCTCTAGAACTTAAGCTGCATGCACTTTATTATAACGTTTGTGCATCACTACATACACAGACGTTCAAGGAAACCCTGAATACTTTTTTCTATCTTTAGCTAAGTTTAGCTACGGCCTATTTCTCTTTCCCTTTCACAGGCAAATTTCTTGAAACAGCTGTTTTTACAAAATATCTCTAGTTCCACAACTCATCTTCAACTGCCCCCACCACTGAAACCACCTAGGTACCCACGAGCCTGAATTTAGGTTTCAGGACTAGTTTCTCTGTGTCACTCTCGAGGTCTCTGACCACTGCTTGTTCCATGTCCTCCTCCCCTGAGTTTCTCATGGTTTTTCTCCCACATCTCTGAGGCTACTCCTTAGTTACCTTTGCCAGCTCATCTCCCCCTGCCTTGTTCTTCTATAGGTTCTTGTTCCTTGGGCTTCCATCTAACCCCTTACCCCTCTCCATCCCTATGGATGAATTCGTCTGTTCTCAGTGCTGCCCTTAGACAAACCCTGTGCCGATCACTCTCAAGTGTATCTTCTGGCTCAGGTTCGGCTCTGAGCTCCACCTCATTCGTGAAATTGCTGACAGACACTTGGTTGCCTAAGAATCTGAGTCAGCCTCTTGAAAGAGTTGACATGTCAGGGAAAAGCTAGGGAAAGCAGGTGGCTAGACCTTGTGACAAAATTCTTGGGAAGCTGGAGGGAGCCAGTGATGATGAAAAACAAAGAGTCAGGATGTGTGTATAAACCCGCAGGTGGCCTGGGCATGAGGAAATGATGTGTTGTGTGATAACAAGGAAGGGAATCAGTATGGGCTCTGCAGAAACTCCAAATGAAATAAGTACGAGACCATGCCCGCCCTCTTCTGTGACAAACCTGCTTTCTTCTTGTTCTCTTTGAATCATTGAGTGGCTCCATGATCTACCCAGTAACCCAAGAGACATTCTGCATCATTTGTTCTGTTTTTGCTTCCCACATCAAATTAGTCTAAGTCCTGCCGATTTTACTTCTTGATTATATTCTTAATTCACTCAGGCCTCTCACCACTTCTACTTCCTAAGTCAGGCTGTCACCTTTGCCTGTCCTCTTTCAAAAGCCTCTTAACTCATCTCCCAGAGGCTGCCTGATTGTTCTTCTAGAATGCCCTCCCTATCTACAATGCAACTGTGATCCCATCACTCCCTCTCTCTTTCAAAATCCTTACCTCTGACAGGAGATGTTATCACCTTTAGTCTTTATAATACCCCAAGTGAAGTAGTTGTTTATATTTGCATTTTCCAGAGGGACCTCCCCCACCCCGGGTTTGGAGCTAATGTGATAGGCACAGGAGATGTGGTATGAACAGAATCAGTAAGGCCTCTGTCTTCTGGTAGGAGGGTTGGACACTAAACTAAAAATTCCATAAACAATACTAAAAACTAATATTTCTTGCACACTTCTTTGTCAGGCAGTCTTCTAAGTGCTTTCCGTGTTCCTTTTATTCAATGTCCATAAAACCCTGGGAAGTAGGTGGTGTTGTCTCCATTTTGCTGAAGAGGGTGGCAAGGCTTGGTGATGCTACGTAACTTGTCCGAAGTGCTAAAGGTCATTGCAGGGGGCGGTGCTAGAATTTGAACTTGCACCTACCTGACTTTGGGTGTTATGCTCCTGAAAAATGATAGCATATGCTCTAACAGCATCACAAGTAACTTGGCTTGATTGGGGCGGGCATGGAAGGAAGGCTTCCCAGAGGAGGTGACATCTGAGCTGAGGTTTGAAAGACAAGCTGAGGGAGAAGAGTTTGAGGCAAAGAGAACATGGTTCTTTGATTTACATGTATGTCCCTCTGCCTAGACGAGAAATGAGGTTTATTCATTGTTGTCTCTCCAGTGCGCTGTGCTGTGCACATGTATGCACACTACTATGCGTGTGTGTATGTAGATGTGAGCATCTCCAGTGCTGTGGTAGTTAGCACATGGTAGATGCTCAAGCAGTGCTTGAAAACACTAAAATGCACTTGTGGTTTCAAGAAGCATATCTCATTTAATTCCTTGAACAGACAAGTGTAAAGTGGGCAGAATAAAAATAATGAACTATTTTGAAAAGATCAACGACAAAGAGAGTGATTTACTTAATGCCCCTATAACCACAAAGAGGCAGAACTGAAAATCAGGTCTCTCTGTGTTCTGTCCACATCCACCTGAGCGACATGGTTCTGTCACAGCAGCTCACCTTCTGGTTACTCCCATTGCTCATCCAGGACTCTAGGAACCATTGTGGTCACAGGAAGCTGAATCCACAAGTGGCCACAGAGTCTTAAAGACACAAATTATCTCACCGGCAAAGGACCCAGGTCATGTGGGAGCCATTTGCGCTGCAATTGCACCAGATGACATTGAAACAAGTCTTGTAGTCTCTGCGTTTTCTCCACAGTAAGCCAGCAGGTGTCACAATTCGCCCAAGAAGAGCACGGTCAGGGCTGTGTGGCAGCTGCCAGCAGGCCCCTGGAAGCCTACCTGAAGGACAGTCCTGTCCTGTCATCCTTTGTTGTTTATTTTGTTAACCACCTGGTAATCCACCCCACTTCTGTGCCCAGGGGCTGGGGCTGGGCACAGGTCCTCCAAAGCTTTGGCAATTCAAACCCCGCCTTTCTTTGTCCAGGGACCTTGTGGAGCTTTGGGGGCCCCTCCTGCGTTGCGGCTTTTTCTCCTGCATGCCCTAGACGCCTCTTCTTGCCACCTTGAGGGAAGCCCTGGGGTCACCTTGATTCTCCCGCTCTGTCACTTTCATGACTACCTCGACAGAAGTCACTCCCTGATGGCTGCTCTGCAGCTCTCCTGTGGAACTTTGCCTTCTGTTATTGGTTATTCAAACTCTATCCCTCCTTTCCAGGGGCTCCCTTGAGCAGTCATGTTTTTCTGCCTGCCCTTTGCCATTGCCAAATGGGGCAGTTATGCCGGTACTACGTGACTCCCTTCTGGCTGTGACTGACCACATCAGATAAGTTACTGTATTTTGCCTTGTGCACTTTTTTGCCCAAATTTTTGAGGGAAGAATAAGGATGCATATTATACTTGGGTGTAATGATTACATACCGTGGGTATAATGGCATAATAATCCCATGTATAATGTGCAACAAATGTGAGTGTGCTTTATACACAGCAAAATACAGCAGTTCAGAGTGATGTTGGGGTTGCAGCCAGCAATGAAAGGATGGAGAAGACTCCGGCTGAAAGAAAGAAGGGGAGAGGAGAATGAGGGAGGGCAGGAATGGACAGTGGAGTTTAGGGGATAGAACAGGTATGACTCGTGTGGGTTATAGCCAACTGACCAACTGGCACTGGCTGGGAGTCCGACAGCAGCACACAGGTGGGTGAGGGAGGGTGAAACGGACTGTAGAGGCCTTGGAAACCGGTCCATATCCTGGGCCCAAACTCCACCCTAAATATGAATAATCCAATGGTATAGATTAGGACTTCACATTTTGAGGAAAAGACATGTGGGGAGTGAGGGGAATAGAATAGAACTGATAATTATCAAATCCCAGTGACTATTGTAACAGTTTATATACATCACTTACGCATATCAGGAATGTATCTGGTAGCAAGAAACAGATTGGCTTGCAGTGGTGTAAATAGACTTTTTTTCCATATAATGTGAAATACGAAATTCTATGGCTTCAGCGTTGGCTCATGTCTCGATGTCAGTGCCGATGACTCTGATGTTCTCTTGGTCACAAAAAGGCTCCTGCAGTTTCGGACATCACACCTTGGTTCAAGTCAGGAAGAAAGGAAAAGGGGGAGAGAGTCATTTACATCTGTCCCTTTTATTAGTAAAGCACAGATATCTCCAGAATCCCCCCCAGACTTCTGCGTGTAGACCACTGCCCAGAGCAGTGTTACCCGGCCTGCCCTTGCTAAAAGGGAGTCTGGGCAAGTGAATATCAAGTTCTTCCAGCCCATCGTGTGGAAGGTGCCACACAATGATACAATCGAGAATGACAATCAGCAGCATCTGCCACAGTTACTTTATTTACTTCTCATGCTTAAACTGGACAGCTGCTCACATTGTTTCCGTATTACAAGTGAGAAAACTGAGGTGTCATAAGGAAAAACATTGGTCGGGGTGACGCAGCTAGTGTCAGGGAGAGAGAGAGTTGCAATCCCGGTCATTCTGACCCCATAGCCCTGGCCCTTCATGTGGACTCTGGCAGGCTCAGCCCTGCTCTTGAACATGTGCATCTGCAGAGTCTGTGGGAAACTATCTCTGCCGGCCCTAAAAGCAGGCTGCTGAAAAATCCAATAAGCTGGAAGTGTGAGAGAGGAAATGGGGGAACCTCAGAAAATTACTTGATTGTCTGAAGAAGCCTGGGGAGGGTGGGGATGGATAGAGGAAGTGTGGAGAAGGAAAAGCGGGAAATGAAGCCCTTACTCTTTGTTCTAACTGGAACCTAAGCAGGGTTGCACGCGGGGCTCCAGCAGGGGTGTCTTTTTATGAAGAGAGAATAAAGAGCCCTGGAAATGTAATCCGTTAGGCTGAAGGAATTGTTCTATGAAAAATACTGCAGGATACTCAGGCTCTCTGCTGTTTCTCGAATGGGTAGCTGTCAGGGCCCAGTTCAGGGGGGCGGGGAGCAAGTACAGGAAATACAAGGCTTAGTTAAGTTTGACTGAATGACATTTTCTGTGGAACTGGAAATGACAAGTAGTGATTTCCTATCAATCACACCTTGGGTGACTATTTTAAAAGCAAATGGTCCCTATTGCCATTCGATAAAGAAAGAAAGAACATTTCTGGGTGTGGGATTTTGCCCTTGCCCTAACTGCATGTGGCTATTTGGAAGACTTTAGCAATGGCAATGCCAGGTCCTGGGTGGGAAGTGGGGAGTGGGGAAGTTTGGCTCAAGGTCAGTTGATGTTCCTGGCTTGGGGAGGGAAGTCCTTGCAGAATCCCAGCATCTCCAGGCTGGCAGTGAGACAAAGTAGCTCTTGGACTTGGCTAGCAGCTGAATGAGGTCTCTGGCCAGAGCAATCCCAGTCTGCCCAGGTTTTTGAGAGATGGTCAAGGAATGATTCTTTTTCCCTTGAGTTGACAGATTTGGGGATGTGTTCAATTCTCCTTCCATCAGTGGCATTAGGTGTCACCAGCTCCAGGCCCTTTGTGTCTACAGTGTCCAACCGCATGTCCAACAGCAGTGTTGGATGAGCCCTCCCGGGCCGGGCCAATGGCAGGGTGAGTGAATTTCAGAGAAGTGATAGTGGAGGGGAGCAGAATTTGCTGCCCCCAAATCTGACTCTTTGGCATAAGGATTATTTCAGGCTGATTATTTTTAAGAAGCAGCAGATACAGGAGAAGCTCTGAAAACTGAGTAGAAGTCACCCTTTTGTAAGAGACGTTCACATTTGTAAGCGAAATCTCCCTTGGTAAGGGCATCTTTCTCTGTGAACCAGGAAGAGAAGGATGACTGAATTTCTAGGAACTTACTGGTGGAGGAGGCAGGGATTATCCTTGTTTGCTGTTCTTAGCTTAATGACCCCCTCACACTGCCTCCACCCGGTCTTTGTCTTTGTCTGGAGATGGTATTTAAGGTGGGGGCTGGGGCCATTTCAGCCAGTCCGTTTCCTGGGTCTCTCCCATGTATATAGGAGGTATACATGTTATTAAACTTCTGTTTGTTTGTTTTTTTTTTCCTGTAAATCTGTCTTACATGGGGGTTTCAGCCAAGAACCTAGAAGGGTAGAGGGCAAATTACTTTTCCCCCCCTACAATACGAAAAGAAAATGCAAGTCAGAGAAAGACCCTTGAAACTTTTATATTTTTAAGCCTTGCATACTTGGCCCTTCCCAGTTGGCTCCAGTTTCATAGTCTGACTCTCGACACTAATGCTCACTGTCCTGATTAGATGGGTCTCTTCTCTGGTCTCTCAGAGCCTGCTGTGGTTTTCAGGCTTCTGGACTTGCGCTTTCCCCTCTGCCTCAGTTCTCCTACCCTCATGCCCTTTCTGGCAAACACATTTGGGACTCCACTCAAATGTTGCCCCCTGAGGAAGCCTTCTCTAACTCCTGAATGCAGGGCTTGCTCTTCTCCGTGACCTCGACCGGCCGTGACACTTCTCGGGAGGAAGAGCAGGCCTCCCATAACTTTGCACTCATGGCATTTCCTGGGGGCTTGTTTAAAATGCAGATTCCTAGGGTCCAATCCCATTGTTTCTGAATCAGTGCTCCTAGGGTGAGACCTAGGAATCTGCATTAAGGAGGAGCCCAGAAAATTCTTATGTTCCCTAGTATTGGAGTCCCCTTGTTCTACCATATGGCATGGAGAGTCACCTGATCATACTTTGAAAAACTCTGCAGTAGAATAATTATTTGTTTTAACTAGTCTATTTCTCCTGTGATTATACTAGTTTTCTGGGCACAGACTGTGTCTCAAGTGCTGGGAGCAGTGCCTGGCACAGAGCAGGCCCTCACTATCCTAGACAGAGAAAAAGACATCATTTTATGTTCTATTGACTCATTTTACTGATAAAGAAACAGAGGCCCAGGGGCCACATGGCTGGTACTTGAACCCAGGCCTGTGTCTGAGAGTCTTAGAATGAGACCTACATTTTGTACACAAAGACATAAGTTCATAAAATATGAACACTTGAGGCGGGTATTTCGATTTTATTTTTTTCTGTTCTATTTGAGCTTCTCTCACGGTTTAGTCTAGCTTCTATCTAGGCTATTTCTACTCGCATCCCCTGTGAGGTGGAACAGCTAAGGTCATTCTCCTTTCTTTGGAAGCAGCTCTTCAAACCCTGCGGTGACCCCAGAGCCCAGAAAGGATAGAATGAAGTTTGTACGAGGTGACTGTCAATCTCAGTCACTGTGGACCTTGAACTGAATGTCAGATTCTCTCTTCAGAACTTGAAAAGAGGTCCAGATGTTTCCAGAGGGTAACAGGCAGGGGAGCTGCCAGGTCACGTTGCACCTGGAGTCGGCACCATGGTGATACAGAACTCACGTGCAATGAGTGGCAGGGGCCACGGGGAACAGGTGCTCATGGGAGGCTGTAGGAGACTGTTCTGCGTGGCGTGGGCCCAGCTCCCACTCAGAGAAGCAGAGGACCCATGCCCACAGATAGGTTCTCCCATGCGGAATCAGGCCTGCTATGAATCAAACCTAGGCAGCTTCGAGAAACTCCCTTTTGCTAAAACTCCCTCACCCTGAACTGGGACAGCAAGTGCTTATTGTAACTTCCTAAAAATCCATGCTAACCCTTCCCAGTATGGAGTGTAACCAGTTCGAACACTTTTCCCTTTTCCATTTGCAAATATCCTTCTTCTGTGATGTGATTAGCGGCATTGGCTCCTTTGTTGTCTGTAAAAGGTAACCCCCTAAATTGAACCTGTGCATGGTAAATGAGGACCATCATGTAATGTGGGAGAAACCCAATAAAGGCCGGTCATGGAGGAGACTGTGGGTTTTTGCTCCCCTTGATAGAAAAGCCATGCTGTCCTTTTTCCTCCACCGGACTCAGTAGTCTGTGTGAATGTCTCATTTCATCCATAATGACTCAGACACTGTGGGCTGGTGTCTGCTTCAGGAGGCGCACTGTTTCCATATACATTAGATAATTTTTCACAAAAATTCTATTAGACGTTTTATTATTACTACTTCACAGATCAGAAACAGGCTTAGTGAGTAGCTTGCTAACTTCACTTAGGGATAGAGCTGGGATTTAAATGCAGGCCTGCTTGGCTTGAAACGTTGTGTCACACTGTTTGTTCCAATTACTCTCGCTGCTAATGAATCAATGCAAAACTTAGTAGCTTTAAACATTCCTCAGCCTGGTGGACCAATTGTTGTTTAATCAACCAGTCAGCGGTGCTAATGTGACTAATGTTTTATCTTTCATCTGAAACCCAATTCATTTCATTTAGATAAGATCAGCTGAAGGGAATTCTTTGCTGAAAAGAGAATTTTTTTTTTTTTTTTTTTTTTTTAAAGGCTATTTCTCTCCTCCTGGCTGACTGCTGACAGGAGGGAGTTTGGTCAGTGTTGACATTTGCCTCATTATTCTAATTAGAAGGCGGCTAGAAGCCATTTTCCTATGGTCTCCTAGGTTGCTGTACTGCTCAAATTCCAGTGTACTTGTGAACCACCTGGGGATCTTGTTAAACCGTGGATTTTGACTCTGTGGGTCCTGGCTGAAGCCCGAGATCCTGCATTTCTAATGAGCTCCTGGGCGTGTCCTTCTGCTGGCTCACCAACAACACTTCATTCTGCCCATGGAGTCTGTGGGGCAGGAGCTCTGGGAAAGGCACAGTGGAAGTGCCCTGGATGACTCTATGGCTGGGGCTGGACTCCTACGGAGCCACCTTCCCTTCCATCCATGTCTGACAGTTGATGCTGGCGATCAGCTTAGACCGTAGCTGCTACCATTGATTAGAACACTGACATGTGGCCTGTCCATGTGGCCTGGACTTTCTAAAGCATGGTGGCCTCAAGGAAGTTGCATTTCTTACATGGTGTCTCCCGGCTCCAGAAGTGAGCATCCCAATGACTCTTCTGACCGAGCGAAGTCTCAAAGCCTCCATTCTACAACATTCTGTTGGTTGTAAGTCAGTCACAAACCTGCCAAGATTCAAGGGGAGGGGACAAAGACCCCATCTCTGATAGCAGGATCATCAAAGGACCTATATTTAATACCAATTTTCCTGTAGTTTCATAGGATACCTGTGGAGTATACTTTGATGGAAGATGGTAGGTCATTCACATCAAGTTTTTTTTATGCCCACCATTGCGCAGGACCAGCACTATTTAGTAGTAGAGCAGCGGGTGAAAACACAGCCCAGGCCACATCCGAAGGCTGACTTGGAGACTAACCAGGTGGTCAACATAGTTCAGCTGTCTTTGTAGGCTTTGATGTAGTTCTGAGCTCTGTATGGTATCAGCAGGAGCTTGCGGGGTCCAAAGCAAGGCAAGGAGGCTGGGCTGGGGGTGAGCTGCCCCACGAATGTGGAGGGTGAAAGGACAGTGGTGGTCCAAGTCTGTGTCTGCCACACAGGGCACCTGAGTGAGCCTGTTCTGAGTTATGAAGGGTCTGAAATATTCTGACACAGCAGCTGCAGAGGCAGCATGATCTTCTCTGCGAAACAGCCTGGACTCAGCTGCTGCACTCTGGCATGCTGCCCACCTTCCTCTGCATCAAGCCGCTCCAGTCATCTAAGAAGCAGCAAGAAGTACTGGGAGCTTTCAAGTGAGTGTGAAGCAAGTGCTGGTAAGATAATGATGAACCACAGCCTTGGAGGTCAGGTTCATGAAGATCCTGGCACAGACGCAGGCAGCAGTGCAGTCTCAGCTCAGGGTGGAACTGGATGAGGTCCCAGATGATATCCTGGGTGCTCCCCCCCCCCCACCCAAATGTCCTTCTCGCTTCAGGATGTGAAGTATTGATTGATCCATTTTCTTCAAGTAGCAAATACCATATTCATCCACATAATTGTCCTCAGAAAGTGCTCAGAAACTTTTTATTTTTTTTTTTGGCATGAGGAAAGCAGGCTGAAAATCCAATTCTATCAATTTGTGTTTCTGTGGGTAAGACATTATAATGGGCTCAGTGTTCCTCTTTCCTTGGACTCAGGTGCCCTCTTGTATTTTAGGAGGTGCTGGACTTTCTGGTTGGGACTAGTGGTCCCACTGGGTTACTGCATCAGGCTGAGAAGCCAAGATGGTGTGTGACATGCTCTGTCACAGCATGCTGCCAGCTTCCTTGCCACAAGAGGGGGAGGTGAGAATGTGGATGGGTGAATGTAGATATCCGCCCAGGCACCATGGGTTTGATTTGATTTCCTTCATTTCAAGGCCATCAGATCCCATCCTGTGCTTTCCCACCCTGTCTCAACTCAGCCCCTCCCCTTCTATCCCGTCTGTCTCACTTTGTTTTGCAAGCACCATTTCCTTTATGTGGATATAAAATTTTATTCTGCTTACTGAGTTGCTATGCCCCCTATGGACAAACCATGCCGCTAGCTATCCCAGGACACAGAAAATGAGTCAGTCACAAACTACCCCTTATAAAAGTGACTTAGGAGATTTACCAAGCTATCCAATATTTTTCCACTCCAAATCCCTCCTGTTGCTCCTCCTGATCTTCTTCTTGGAAGCATCCCTTCTACTTCTTCACATTGGAGGCACCGTGAAGAGGAAGGAGCACTGGGAGGAAGGCTGGAATCTTGGGCTCTGACTAGTTCTTATTTCTCTGAACCTCCAGGGTCTGTCCAATTAAGGCACATAGTCGTCACTCTATATATGTTTGTTAATTGATATCTGTGCTGATTGAACAAACAACAATCCATGTGATGTTGAATAAGACATTTCCCCTCTCTGGGTCTGTTTCCTATTCCTATAGAACAGGAGGGGTGATTAGGTCAGTGGTTTTCAAATTTGGTAGGAATTCTACTTCCGGAGGTTGGTGCCTGTGAGATCAGACTCTAAGAGGCAGAATTGAATAGTGGGTGAAGGACTTATAATAAGTCCTTGAAAGAAGAGCAAGGTGGTGCATGTTACTGACTGTTTTGGGGAGATTTTCTTGGAGAGTATAGTTTACTTATAGTTTATAAGTAAATTTATTGCCTAAGAAGTAGAGGCCATGTCAAATATTTGATTTATAGGATATTATTTTGAATACTTGAATGAAAAATTATTTTTCTTGGTCAATGAGATTTGTACACAAATAATTTTAAATTCCCAAATGTTAATAATAGGCAAGCAAGTTAAGATTGTTGAGGCTAAAATTACTATTTTTTTTAAATGTTCTCCATGGGTCTTGGGATGAATTAGTTCTATGTCTGCAGCTGCACAGGTCAAGGGCAAGCTTCTGGTGGGTATGCTATCGGGGGTGTTGTCAAGAAGCTTCCATCTGCAGGGAGAATGCTGGGACTGGAAACAGATCCATTTCCAGCCCAAACAGACCTCTTTCTCTGCCACTAAATTCAGGTGGGAGTCAATTGCGTACCAGGAAGTGATGGTGAATAAGAATGATGGAGACTATCCTAAGTCAGCACTGATATTTGTTAATACTTACTATGTTATGGGCTCTAAATGCACCTCATGTGTTAACTCACATAATCCTCACAACAACCTTGGCAGAGAGGTACTATAATCATCTCCGTTTCAGAGATAGGAAACTAGAGATACGGGATATCACATGCTCGCCCAAGCTTTCACAGCTGCTAAACAGGAGTGGAGGCAGGGGTTGGGATTTGGATCAAGGCTTTGTGGCTCCAGAGTCCAAGCCCGAAACACTTATGCTGTGCCACATTGCACCAGACACGCGTGTATTCTAGTGAGCCTCTTGTTGAGTGCACGATTCAGCTGAAACACACAAGTTGGTTAGAAAGCATTAAAATTGGCTACAAAGCATCCAAAAGGTAATTGATAAGCCACTCTGCAGAACAAATTCCCTCTGAGCCTTGGCAAAAGCTGCCCCATGACCTGAACTTTTGTCACTTTTAAAAACTTTTTTTGAGGTATAATTTACATGAGTAATAACATGACTAAATCTCAAGTATACAGTTCAATAAATTCTGTCAAATGAATACATTGGTGTAGCCACCAGCCCACTCAGGAACATTTTTATCAGCAGGGAAAGTCCTCTCAGCAGTCGACCACCTCGCCCTCTGCTCTGCCTGGCTGTTCATCTGATTTCTATTAGCATGGCTTAGTTTGGTCTATTCTAGAACTTCGTATCACTGAAATCCTGTAGTTTGGGCTGTTTTGTGTCTTGCTTCTTTCACTCAACCATAATGTTTTCTAAGATTTCATTCATGGTGTTGTAGGGTGTTTTTTTTTTTTTGTTTTGTTTTTTTGTTACTGGATACATTGCATGAATTTACCATACTGTGAAATGTTATCTGCATATTAATGGCTATTTGGGGTGATTTTAGTTTTTGGCTATTATGAATGAAATGTTCTTTGAATATTTTTATACTTTCTACGAGCATGTTCAAAATTTCTTTCAAGGAAATATTTAGGAGTAGAATTGCTGGGTCACATGGCAAGTATATGATTAACCAAACCGTTTTCTAAAGTGGTTGCATCGTTTGGCATTTCCACGGCGAGCAGCCTGTGGGCATTCCAGTGGCTCCATATCCTTGCCAACACTTTGCATTGTTGGTCTTTGATTTGCAGTTCCCTGATGCCTAATGTTAATTTTTTTTCATGTGCTTTTTGGACACTCATATATCTTCTTTTGAGAAATGCCTACTTGAATTTTTTGCTTACTGTTTAATTTGTCTGACTTTTAAAAATTAAATTATAGAAGTTGTTTACATGTTCTGAAATCCAGTTTTTTACTACATCTATGTGTTAAGATTTTTTTCTCAATCTGCAGCTTATCTTTTTCTTAATGGTGTATTTTAAGAACAGATGTTTTAATTGGGATGAAATAAATTTTATCAATCTTTTATAGATGATGCATTTTGCCTCCTAAGTAATCTTGCCTTCACCAAGGATAAGGATGTATTTTCCTCCAGCAGTTTTATATACCGATGTCTGTGATCCATCTTGAAAAATTTGTGTATTGAATGAGGGTAGGAGTCAAGGATCAATTTGTGTTATGTTGATATCAAGATTTTCTAGTAGTATTAGTGAAAAAGAATGTAATTTCCCTATGAAATTACCATGGAAGCTTTGTTGAAAAAAAATTGTATGTATGTGAGTCTATCCTTGGTCTACCTTTTTTCCTTTGACCCATCTGTGTGTTCTTTACATAGACCATGCTGGCTTGGTTACTGTAGCTTTATAGTCAGTCTTGAAATCAGGTTGTGTAATTCCTCCAACTTTGTTCTCTTTCAAAATTGTTTTGGCTACTCAAAATACTTGGTATTTCCGAATAAATCATAGAACCAACTTGCCATACCTACTGAAATTTTTTCTTGATAAGTTTTGGCAGACTTGGAGACTATAATACAGAATCTTCCAATTTATGAATGATGGTTATTTTTGTAAATTTGTCTTTTAAAGTTTCTCTGTAATGCTTTGTATTTTATAGCATAGAGATCTTGCACATTTTTTGTTAAATATTGTATATATTAAAGTATTTTATGTTTTTTAGATCTGTTGTAAGTAGTATTACTTTTTAATTTTTATTTCCAATTACTTTTCCTATTATATATAAATGCAGTTAATTTTTGTATGTTGGACTTGTATCCTGTGTTTTTGTTAAATTTTGTTATCGATAGTAGTAGTTTTCTGGGGTAGGTGTCTTAGAGGTTTTTATGTACCAATCATATAATCTTTTATAAAGATAGTTTCTTACTCTAGTCTAATCTTTATGCCTTTTACCTTTTGATCACCTTTTTATCTTGATTTGTTGTACTGGCTAGAATCTTTGGTACAATGTTGAACAGAAATGCTAAGAATATATCAACATGTCTTAGTACTAATTCTAGAGAAAGGACATTTAATATTTTAAGTTTGATGTTAACTGTAGGATTTCCGGAAATACTCTATTATTTTTACCAGATTGAAAAAAAATCCATTTTTTCTTTGCTGAAAGATGCTGTTTTTAAATATGAATGAGTGTTAAATTCTGACAAAGGCTCTTCCTGCATCTATTATGTGGTAATATATTTTTTCTTTTTTCTATTTATGTGGTGTATTAAATGGATTAATTTATAAATGTTGCACTAACCTCGCATTTCTGGGATAAGCATCACTTGTTAATGACACATTATCATTTTTATATGTTGATAGATTTAATTTTTTATTATTTTTGAGAGGTGGAAGTGGACATCCCTGTCTCATTCCTGATCTTAGGGGGGATGCTTGTAGTTTTTGCCCATTGAGTATGAGGCTGGCAATGGGTTTATCATATATGGCCTTTATTATGTTTAATTATGTCTCTCTAATACCACTTTTCAGGGAGATTTTATCATAAATGGGTGCTGGATTTTATCAACTGCTTTTTCTGAATCTATTGATATGATCATGTGGTTTTCATCCTTCATTTGTTATGTGGTGAATCACATGTATTGATTTACGGATGTTATATCAACCTTACATTCCCAGAATAAATCCCACTTGATCACGGTGTATGATCTTTTTGATGCATTGCTACTTTTGGTTTGCTAACATTTTGTTGAGGAGTTTAGCCTCCTCTATGTTCATAGGGGTATTGGTTATAATTTTCTTTCTTTGTTGTGTCTTTATCTGCTTTTGGAATTAGGATATTGCTGGCCTAGTAAAATGAGTTTCGGAGACTTCCCTCCTCTTCAATTTTTTGAAATAGTTTGAGAAGGAGAGCTCTTAGTTCTTGGACTGGTTGATAAAATTGACTTGTGAAAGCACCTGGTCCAGGACTTCTGTTTGTTGGTTTTTTTTTTTTTTTTTGATTACTACTTCAATTTCTTTAGGTGTATTCTGTCTATTCACATTCTCTGATTCCCCCGATTTAGTTTTGGAAGATTGTATGTTTCTAGGAATTTATCCATTTTGTCCAGGTTGTCCAGTCTTTTGGCATTTAGTTGTTCATAACATTTTCTTACACTCCTTTGTATATTTTTGGTGTCAGTTGTTATTTCTCCTCTTTCATTTCTGATTTTATTTATTTGGGCCCTCTCTCTTTTTTTCTTAATAAATCTGGTTAAAGGTTTGTCAATCTTTTTTTATGTTTTCAAAGAACCAGTTCTTGGATTCATTTATCTTTTGTACTGTTTTTTAGACTTTTGCATTTATTTCTGCTCTGATCTTTATTATTTCCTTCCTTCTATTCACTTTGGGTTTTGTTTGTTATTCTTTTTTCAAGTTCCCTTGAGTGTAAAGTTAGATTGTCTATTTGAGCTTTTTCTCATTTTTTGAAATAGGCCTGTAATGCTCTGAATTTCCCTCTTAGGACTGCTTTCCCAGTGTCCCACAGATTTTGGATTGTTCTTATTTTTCATTTGTTTCAAGGTACCTTTTTATTTCTTCCTTGATCTCACTGTTGACCCATTCATTGTTTAATAACATGTTATTTAGTTTCTTTGTCTTTGCATGACATCCCTCTGGCACTTCAGCTGCCGCCTGTGGGAGCCCAGCCAACCCTCTTATGCCTCCTCTGCACTCCCTACCAATTTCATTATGATGAAGTGGTTTCTTCTGTCTGTCCTAGGTTATAAGTCTTCTCTCCAGCTAGTGGCCAATTGGTTATTCAGGATGATTTCTCTACAATTTAGTTGTAATTCAGATTGGTCCCGGGGGATGGGTTAGTGTAGCTTCTACGTATCCTCTGCCATCTTGGACCCCCCTATACTTTTCTTCTTATCTGCTTATCCTAAGGATGTACATTTTCCTCCGAGGAATGCTTTAGTTGCTTCTTATAAATTTTCATATGTTGTAATCATTTAATTAAAATATTTTCTAATCTTCCTTGTGATTTTTCTCTTTGGCCCCTGGGTATTAGGTGTGTATTGCTTTTGCTTTGGAATATTTATATATTTTGCAATATATTATTATTAATTTCTAATGTGTTGTTATCAGAGCATATAATCTGTATAATTTCAGTCTTTGAATTTATTGAAATCTTTTTTTTATGATGCAGCATTTGGTCTATCTTTGGAATGTTGCATATGCACTTGAAAAGAATGTGCTTTCTGCAGTTGATGGTGGAGTTCTTTTGGGTTGGCCAAAATGAACTTTACTTTATGGTTGTTTCCATAAAATAAAAAACAGTTTTCATTTTTACCAATAACTTTATTGATTTGCATATTTTGAGTATGTTGGCTTTTTCCTATGTGTGATAATGTTGGTTGTTCTCAATTAATGTCTTGATTTGATTGCTATCAATTTCGACCAGTCTACCCAGCCATGGAGCCAAATCATCCAGTGAGAAATCTCTAGCATAAAACTTGGCAAACCACTTTTGACATTTGATGTCACAGTACCTTCTCCATACTCTGCACAAATCTTTTTTTTTGCATTTCAGTTGCATTTTTACCTTTCTTGAAATATACCAAAGATGTTGCATATTTTCTTTTTTCAATATTAAAATGGCTACAAGAAAATTCACCAATTTTGATTTAAAAAAAAAAATGCACACTGATATGACAGCTGTGACGATGCAATCTAGGAAAATTGTTTCAAATGAAATTAAAGACAATAAGTGCTGCTATAGCCAACTTATGGAAAAGACCAAATGAAGTTTTTGGCCAACCCAGTATAAATGTTGATTTTATCAAATTGATAGTGTTGTTCCAATCTTCTCTATTCTTATGTTTTTTCTATTTTCTTCATCAGTTACTAAGAGAATGTTGTAATTTGTAATCATAATTATTGAGTTGTCTATTTCTCCCTTTTAATTCTCTCAGATATTATTTGATATAATTTAAAGCAATGCTATTAATTGAATCAGTCATTTGGAATTGTTATGCCTTCCAGATGAATTTATATGTCCCTCTTTCCCTCTGGTAATATTTTTGAAACAAACAATATTTGATTTAATACACCAGATTTTAAAACTTTAAACTCCAACTTTCATATACTTAGTATTGTATGATATATCTTTTTCAAATCTTTTAGTTTCAATCTGATGGTATTTTTAAAAAGGCTTTATTTATTTATTTTTAGAGAGAGGGGAAGGGAGGCAGAGACACATCAATGTGTGGTTGTACCTTGTGCACCCCCTACTGGGGACCTGGCCCTCAACCCAGGCATGTGCCCTGACTAGAGATCGAATCTGCAACCCCTTGGTTCACAGGCCCATGCTCAATCCATGGAGCCACAACAGCCAGGGCTGATTGTATTTTTATAGTTAAAGTACAGTTTTTGTAAATATCATGTCATTGAATCATGTCATGTCATCAGACTTGCTCTCTCAGCTTGACCGTCTCTGGGTATTTGAAGTGATTACATGTTCTTTGGCAGATGAGAAGGTCTTTCACATCCTTCAACATTTTAGGCAGAAGCACAACTCATACTGGCTCACTCTTAATTTTTATTTAACTTTCACCTTAGAGCTTACCTTTACATGACACTGTCCACCCTCTCTGATAACCTTAGGTCTTTTATATTCTGAACTGTTGTATGGTATCACATATATTGCATTACAATAGTTTGTAATACCACTAGATTGTAAACATTTTGAGAAGCAACTGAATTTTTTGGTTGCGTACCTGATACCTAGCACATGCCCTAGCCTAGAGTATGCATTTACTTTATAATAGTTGAATAAATGGATAAATGAATGAATGAATGCCTTAAGAAAAGTAAACTAAACATGTAACATTCAGTATGTGTGTGTATGTATCCGCAATTGTGAGTGTGTGTGAAGGAGCAATTTTTTGATACCAAATGTAAGAGGAAGTGTTGGAGAAGATATAAATAAATTATGAATTGGGCTATACAGTATGAATTACTTAGTCTTAGATGGATAAGATGCAACAAACTATTTAAAAATTTTCCCTTCAAATGCAATAGTTTCTCAAAAACTGTCCTAGTTTCCATGAGAGCAGAAATTAAATCTGTGTTGTTTTTACTATATTCCTGGAATCTAGGACAGGGCCTGGCACAACAGGGCATTCTTTTTGTTTTTAAATCAATCTGCTTAACACATGCATACATGTATATATAAATACAAATGTATATATAATTTTAAAATAAATATTAGAAATAGGACATCTACAATCATATTATTTAGGAGAAAATAAATTCTAGTCAGCAGCAGGAATAGGATTTATAGTCTCCTAAATCAGTACTTCTGTCATTTCACCATAAAATGCCCCTTGTCATCAGTTTTATAGATAGAATTGGATTTTACTTCTGATTTAGACAAAGTATTAGGAACTGGATTTGCCCTCCTACCTACAAGACACACACACACACACAATCTTAATAAAATATATGAAACAATGATTTTCAAGGTACTGGTCATCAAAGAACAGTAATCCCTGAGACATGGAAAACTTATGAGGTGAGTCCTGCAATTGACTTAGTTTGATGCCTTGAGAGGGCTTCTAGGTAATGGTGCAGAGAGGAAGAAATCAGGAAAAGGGACATGCAGGGAGACACCAAAAGCTCAGGACACAGAGTTGTGAGTATGGAGTGACTACAGTGTTCAGCGTTCACAGGAGAAAAGCCTGAAGAAGATATAAAATGCATAGACAGAACTCCAAATATCTAGAGAGGGCTGCATTTGACTCCAGTAGATTCTGATCACTTGTTTGCAATGAAACCATGTGAGGCCTGGGAAGAACTGTTCAAAAGGATTAGAGGAAAAATCACCAGGTATGCACAAAAGTACCAGGAAAAGTGCTTGCTCCCACCAGATGGGAAAACATTACAATTCATGGTACTGGGTGATGTACACAGAAGGGCCATGCCTCATTGGTGAGAAGTAGTAAACCACATACTGAGTGCTGCTCTAGTCTTGCCTAATAATACTAACAGCACATGCGAAAGGATCAAATTGACTCCAGGTAACTGAACTGTATCGCAGGTGAAGCTAATGAAAATTTATAGCAATACAAATATAAATCCAGCACTCCATGAGTTAAAATTCATAATGTCTGGTATTGAGTAAAAATTTTTCATTCGTTCAAAGAAGCAGGGAACACAAAATAAAATAAATAAGTTGAACTGACCCACAACTAACACAGATGTTAGAATTGGAAGATAAGGACATAAACATAATAACTGTATTCCATATATTTAAAAATTCAGTAGTGACATAGAAGATATAAAAGGAGTCAAATTCAATGGCTAGAGATGAAAACCACAATGTGCATAATTAAACTTTGTAATATGGAGACAATGACAGATTAGACATTGGGGAAAAAAGTAAACTTGAGATAATGACAAATCATCCATATGAAACATAGGAAAAAGTATAAAATATGGACAGATTGTCAGTGAGGTGAGAAACAACTTCAAACTGCCTATTTATGTGTTGTTGTAATCCCTGAAGAAAAAAAAGGGAGGGGAGGTATAAAAAGTTAGAAGAAATAAGAGCCCCAAATTGATGAAAACTATAAACTTATTAATCCAAGAAGCTCAAAAACTCTAGTGTGAGGAACATGAAGACAGCTGTGCAATTCATGTGAAATGCTCAAACCAGTGATAAAGAGAAAATCTTAAAAGCACCCCAAGAAAATGTGACACTATACACAAAGGGAGAAGGGTAAGAAGTACAGCAGATTCCTATCAGAAACAATGCATGCGAGAAGATAGTGGAGCAAGATCTTCCTGGTAATGAAAGAAAACAAAACTATCAACCTAGAATTTTGTGCTCAGAGAAAATACCTATTTATATTGAAAGTGAGATAAATTTTTCAGACACAAAAAGCTAGAAGAATTAACCACCATCAGACTTGTACTGAAAGAAACATTAAAGGAAAAGTTTTAAGGAAAAGGTAAACGATTCATACTGCATGAAAATACAAAGAATAAAGAGTATCTGACATGATCATGATAACTACATAGAGAAACATATATTGTTTCATTATTAAAGTTAATTAAGATTTTAGGCAAAAATAGAAAACACTGTAGTATGGAGTTTATAACATATGTAAAACAAAATGTATCACAACAATAGAACAAAAATCTGGAGAAAAGAAATGGAAGTATGCTCTGCATAAACTAATATTACTTGAGCACAGACTGTAATAAATAAAAGAGAGATATTAACTCTACACCAATTATTGAAAGAACTCTACAAAAACAAACACATCACAATTATAGCTCATAGAAAGATAAAAAATATCAAATGTAATTATACAAAATTATTGGTTATTCCAAAATTAGACAGAAAGAAAAAAGCTAGCAAGGAATAGCTGGAACAAATAGCAAGATAATAAAATCAAACATAGCCACATAAATAATCACATTAAAAATATGTAATCTAAAATATACCAAATAAGAGGCAGACATTGCCAAATTGGTTACAAAAACAAGACCAAACAATATTATCTAAAAGAAATGTGCCTTAAATGTTAAGAGATGCAAAATGATTAGAAGCAAAAGACTGGGAAAAGATAATAGAGAAGAAAAAGCTTAGACAATAGAGCAAACAAAACAGAATAGTGAGTTCAGGTATAGATTACTTATATGGGCAACTGGTTTTTGAAAAGATGTGCAATAGCAATCCAGTGGAGAAAGGATGGTCATTTCAACACATAGTGCTGAAGTAATTGCATATTGAGATACAAAGAACAAACTTCGGTTCAGATATCATGCCATATAGCAAAATTTATACAAAGTGCATCATTGACATAAAATCTAGAGCTATAAAACTTTAGATGAAAATTTTTATAACTTTGGATTAGGTGAAAGTTTCTGAGATACACTACCAAAACCACAATCCATAAAAAAATTGGTAAGTTGTTCATCAATTTAATAACTTCTGTTGTTATGAGAATGAAGAGACAGCCACAGACTGGGAAAGATATTTGCAAAACACGTATCTGATAAAGAATTTTTATTCCAATTATATAAAGTGTATTTAAAACTCAATAATGAGAGAACAAGTGACCCAATCAAAAATACATAATAGTTTTGAGCAAACACTTTACCAAAGAAGATATACAGATGATAAATAAACATGTGAAAAGTTATCCATGCTATTGATACTTGGGGAAAGGCAAATTAAAACTACGAAGAGATGACACTATGTATCCATTAGAATAGTTAAAACTAAAAAGATTGGCCATATTAAGTATTGGCAAGTATGCGAAGAAACTGGAACTCTCATACATTGCTGGTGGTAGTTGAAAATGTTTAACTAGTTTGAAAAACCATTTGGCAGTTTCTACAAACTTATAAGTGAATCTATCAAATGCTTCAGTCATTCCACTTAAATAAAAGCACAGCCATACACAGACTTGTACATAAATATTCAGAGTAGCTTTATTTGTATTATTTATGTGCATGGCAGCATGGATGAATCTCAAAAATAATATTGAATGAAAATAGAATGAAATGAATACATAAAGTATGATTTTATTTATGTAAAACTCTAGATAATGCAGACGAATCTAGAGTGACAGAAAGCAGATCAGTGGTTGCCAGAAATGGGGAATGGGGCAGGGAGTTTATGAACATGTGTAAGGAGTTCATGGGAGGTAATGGCTATGTTTGTTGTTTTGATTGCTGTTATACTTTCACAGATATATACATATGACAATTTTATCAAATTTTACTCTAAATATTTGTCATTTATTGTATGTTCATTATGTCTCAATATAACTGTTAAAGAAACTTGACATTGTGGAACTTCCATGAGAAATTCATTATTTTTATTGCTGTTTGAGATATATACTATGCAAAACAGAAATTTAACCATGTCTAGAAATAATTCTTTAATTTTTAAAAGCTTTCATTAATTTTTTTAGAGAGGGGGAATGGAGGGAGAAAGAAGGAGAGATACATCAGTGTATGGTTGCCTCTGGTGCACCCCCTACTGGGGACCTGGCCCACAACCCAGGCATGAGCCCTGACTGGGAATCGAACCCATGACCCTTTGGTTCACAGGCCAGCACTCAATCCACAGAGCCCCACCCACCAGGGCTTGAAATATTTGTTATCATTTAAATACCTAGATGGAATAAAGTGAAGTTACACAGCATGATTCCAGGTCCAAAGATGGAGAACAGAGAAATGGCTCAAGAAGCAGAAACCTTTGCTCCTGCTGGCACTTAGTATGTATAGTTGGAGCTGTGTGTTTTCATAACGTTAATGATGAACACAACTGAGTTGAATTTTAAGTCTTGAAACTGAAATAATTATCACTGGGAGCTATAGGGAGCTATGTGGGGCCCGATTATAAATGAATTGTAATTGTAAATTGCTGAGTATAGTAATTATTGTGGCAGAGGAACAGTAATTATTTTGTAGCACTAAGACTTTTCCTTTGTGCTTTTGTAATAATCCCTTCCAAAAGAGAAGGAACTGTGGGCAGGCGGGATTGGTTTTAGAATCTGAAGTGCTTTTAGGATTTCTTTTTCTACAGCAAACAAGGGCTGGTATGTTGGCAGGGGGTGCTGGTGACAGATGATTTTGGCTCAGGAATCACATGGATGAGAATGTGTGATGAAAGAGCTCGATGGGGAGATTGGGCGACGACATGTGTGATCTTTGAATGGGATGCCAATGCATAGAGAAACAGCACTACTGATTTTCTGGGCATAGCCAACTAGCACATTATTACAACGATTAAGCAAAATTTTAAATGAAGTTCTGAGTATTTATAGTCTCAAGATATAGAATATGAAATAGTACCAAGGAAAGGGACTTGGGAGTTGGGCACACTTGGCTTGGAATTCCAGGTTCATCACTACCAGATGCATGTGGGATGTGGGGCAGCGCATGTAGTTGCCATATCTATAAAGCGGACATAATTCCTACCTTTTTAGGGTGATGGAGATGGCAGAGACAATGTGTGTGTAGTACCTAGTACTCCAGACTGTTTACTCTAACACAGCAATTTGCGCAATGCTGTAAAATGTCCTGAAAGGCAAATGACACTTGTAACACTTTTGACCCCTTCTTTGCAGGGTTCTTGTTGGAACTGGAGCTCCTCTCTACAAAGTAGAGACTAATGCCTTGCACATAGCATGGGGCAGGTGTCACCAAATGGTAGCTAGTTGGCATATTGAACTTGAGTCAGGCTCCAGCTAGGAGTGGTCCTCTGACCAATAGGTTTCAGCTCTACCACCAAAGAGCTGAGGGCCCTCCAGCAACTCACTTGTCCCTCCCCTCTTGAGCTAAAGACCACTAATGTTCTTTGCCTTTGCAATTCTGTAACATTACTGTTCTGTTCTTTTTAATTATGAAAAACAATACAAAGAATAAGAATGCAAACAGTGAGTGAAGAATGAAATGCTGGTCTCTGCCATCCAAATACTGAAACTACTATCAACTGTCTTTTGTGTATTCCTTCAAGAGATTTTCATGTCATCTCTGTGTGTTTACTTTTCTAGAATAAGACACACATTGTTTTATATCTTCATAGATTATGTTCCCCAAGTACCAACTGATCTTGAATATCTTTCCATGTCAAAACATTTTGGTTCATGTCTATGACATAGCAATGGCTGCATTATATTCCAAACACATGAAAATAATACCATTTACTTAATTAATCCCTTATTAATAGACATATGTTATCTTCCTTTGCTTTTAAAAACAATATGGCAAACATCTATGTGCACCGTTTTGCATAACCATACACTTATAGGAAAAATTTCCGGAAGTTGAATTGCTGGGTCCAAAGGCATGCGCCGTAAAACTTTGATAATATTCTCAAATTGTTCTCCCAAGAGGGTGGATGCATTTATACGTGCACAATTACATATTTGTTGTTATTTCCCTATATGTGTACTGATAGCATGACAACTGGTATTTGCAGAGAGAGTAATTTCTTCATTGTCACAATTCAGTTCATCCTGAATTGGTCACATTTTTTCCCTGTAAAAATGACTTAATTCAACAAATATTTAATCTTGTAAAAGTTTATGATGCATGAAGTATGGTATTAGATGTTCAGAGAAGTAAAAATCATCAGATACAGACTCTGCCTCAGTCCAGATGCTAGCACTAGTGAGCCAGGCCGACACTCTAGGCTCCAATACCTTTCCCATACTATTTATTTGTGATAACTTTTGTGATCACTGGGGGACTGAAAATGAGCAAGTTTCATGAATATTTCAAGGGAATACTAGAAGATTTGTGAATAAGTTCAGTAGATGTGAGAACTTCCATGAATGTATTAAGTAGGAGAATGATTCGCATGAACGGTGCAGCCACAGCTCATTAACCTCTCTTTCCTACCAGCCTGTTTGCTACCTTCTGCATTTTTGTACTGATACAAGATGGTAAAGGAGATGTGTGATTTGAAGATTTTTGACTTATCATGTCTCCTTCCTGGCTTTTACAGGTTAGCAGACTCATTACCCTAATCATCTGTAACTAGATTTCGTAAAATGGCTCTGCACCTCTATGGAAAAGAGATACCCTCAGGAAAACAATGATGTTTTAATGAACAGCAATACATCACAATCAGGACAACAAGGAAGACATAGATGGGGCTCCTGGAAGACAGAAATGGATGACGGGGGAGTGGGGAGAGGTGATGGGAGTTGGGGAGACAAATGTGCTGACAGCTGACACCCACAAGGGTGAGACAACAAAAACAGCAAAATACAGAAGTGAAGACAAATAATGGCCATACTTACGTTCTTATGGGCCTCATTAGGCTTTTAACATCCGATGTTAATTTGAGGTTGAATGTGCACGAGTGTTCTGAATCCGAGATACATTCCTTATTAAATACCTCAAGTGAACAAGTGCTCTGGCCTCCTCTTTGTCCTGGGCCTGGCCCGGGATGACGTGGTGAGAGCCATGTCAACTGTGCTATGGATGTAGCTGGGTGTCCCACAGGGGGAGGAACGAGGACAATGATTTTTCTCCACAAAGGGGAAGGGGGCAGCTGTCTCCCATCTCTCCTGAAGGGGTTTCCTCCTGAATCCAGAGCTTTGGCATGCAAACAAAACCTCTTGGGGAGCTTGCTGGCATGGGGAGTTTGATTTCCCTACACCTTGGTAAGGTTGTATCCTGGCGTGCAATGGTCACTGAACAATCATGTCCTTGAGTTGTCCCTGGTCTTTACTGGGATGCATTGGGAGGAACTGGGAGGTGACAAGCCCACCTGACCCTGGCACCCGTTTTAATAGTCATTGGGAGTAAAGGGAGGGAATTTTTTTGTTGTTGTTATTTTTTTTTTTAAAACTTGTAGGGACTTTGGATTGTTTTATAGAGGAGCTGGCTCTTAATATGGAACATAAGTTGTCAAATAGAAAGAGGGGTTGGAAAACTTTCCACCTAGATCAGTGCTTTTTAAAAATAATTTCCAGTAGAGGACTCCAGAGGGCAAAGGGAGTGACCACGAGCCTTGGGGGCCCTGCTGCTGCTGGTAGTGATGGTAGAGAGAGGAGTTAGACACAGGCTTATCATTTCCTTGAAGTTTCATTTGATGTTTGCATTCAAATTCAAATAGTAACGTTTTACTCCCATATCTTTGTGATCAAAGTTAAGTTATGCCCTGGTTTCTCCTCCATGCTCACATTCTCGGGGAAGAATAATTTGTCAGTTTAAGAAGCTGGGTTGTAGATTGTCATCACAAGCAGAGCCATGGAAGTAGAACTTAGAAGAGGATGTTGAGAGAATATGGATTCGTTGTTGAGTCAGAATGCTTGAGGCATGGCCCATCTGGTTGGCAATGATGTTGGAAAGATGGTGGACAAAGTCCTTGCATGCTGAACTAAGGAATTAGAAGTTTACTCTGCAGTCAGTGTAAATCTATTAATAATCTTGGCAAGAGAAATACAGAATCACTTTAATTGCAGGAGGCAGAGGGTGACACAGAAGCAAAAGATTCCCTGGAAAGCTGTGGCGGGTGAGAGAAATGTGGGCCTGAATTAGGACCTTGAGTGTGCGGAGGGAGAAAGCAGGTGCTGATCTGAGTTGAACTGAGAGCTACAACACATGTTGCACATGGGAAACCAGGGTGAACCGAATAAAAGCTAATGCCAAGGCTTGAACCTAGAGCAATGGAGAGGAGGGTAACTGTTGGCAAGGGGGAAATTTCCTGCCTACCCTTTTGAGTTCTTACAGTTGGAATAAAATTGGCACAGCACCAGATTAACAGGAGAAAAATCAATTTAATATTTGCACATGGGAGTTCATAAATAAGGTTCAGAGAAGAGCTGAACCAGCCAGCTTTTTGTACTTTTTAGACAAAATACAATAAATTTGTGAAGAATTGATAGGACAAAGAAACAGGTTTGGGTGATCATTGGGAGGAATCTAAGTGAAGTTTGAGCTTGGGTAGTAAATTAGTATGAAATAATGAGGTTTGTTTCTATGTTTCTTATTCTAGAAAAGGCTGCTTCTCTCTTAGTCGCCTCCCTCCCTGAATCAAGGAGGGCACCTTTCTCAGAGGAGGGTTAAATTCTGTATTCAGGGAGACGGAGGGGCAACATGCCCTTCTTGCACCAGCTGCTTGTCAAGTAACTTGAATTCAAAGTAATCAACATAGCACTGTGGGATATTTTGGGATGGCCTGCCCTGAGTTCTAACATAAGTATTCATTAGAAACGGGCAGAAGACTAGGCTTAGAGGGATAAGGAGCTCTCTCTTGTTAGGAGTAAGAGGGCAATGGAATATTCAGGTGACTGTATGCAACATGTACCTAGAAAAGGGCACACGAACCCAGAGGACAGGTTCATAGTCCTCCACCAAAGAGACTGTCCAAGCCAGCAGAGTTAATGTGCATGGATTTGGTGGGTGCTCTCCGTCTTTGCAGAGGGTAATGACCACCACTAACATTTATTTCACGTGACCATGTGAACCTTCTAGTGGTGAACCCGAAACCACTATAGTGGATCAGAAATTGCTGGTGGGGTTGAATTGTAGCCAAGAGAAAATGTGTTGATTTTTCTAGCCATTGTTCCTCACAGGAAATTAAGAGACTAAGAGGAAGAGACTGCTAATACTGTCTGTTTTTCTGAGGATGTTTCCCATCTGGTAAGGACCCGGAGTGGAACACTAGCTCTGGCCTGTTCACTCGCTGGCTTCTTTCCCAAGATGCACTATATGTTTAGGTTGCTATTTAAAATTTGGAACTGGTGAGGAGAATGGAAAAATCAGGGAGCAACAAACCTAATTCCTTGAAGACTTTTGACCTCCTTCCCTTGACAGGGTATACCCCAAAACAAAAGTATTTTTCTCTTGATGTTTTATGCTTCCTTCTCTCTTGATGCTTGAAAGTATTGATACCAAGTAGCATTATTTTAAAATCAAATCAAAATATACACATGATGCATTTTTATTTCTAAGTTTAACACATGTATCTTATAGTATCTTAAGGGTAGATATAAGAAATTAGTATTCCTTCCCATACCACCCAGAAATCTTTCATGGCATCAAAATCTGTAAAATAAATATCTTTAACAAGTAGTAAAATAACTATTAATTCTAAAAGTGTTTTATCTATTTTCACTAGGGCATGATTTCAAAAGTACTGTGCTTATCATGATAAAGTCCAAGTTGAAGTTCCCATCTCAAGAATCCCCCTCACTCCCCATTAAAAAGTCTGCTCTTTCTAGGATGAGGCTGTTCATAGCAGCTTGGTGTTGATCTCTTCAGAACTTTTATATTTCTATAAACATTTAATCATATATATACTATATATATATAAGTATAGTACCATACGTACAGTATAATAATATAGGTATGACATTATATATATAAACATTTTTTTTAAAGATTTTATTTATTTTTAGAGGGAGGAAGACAGGGAGAGGGACTTCAGTGTGAGAGGGAAACATTGATTGGTTGCCTCTCCAACTGGGGACCAGGCCCGCAACCCAGGCATGTGCCCGGACTGGGAATCGAACAAGGGATGTTTTGGTTTGCAAGTGGGGGCCCAACCCACTGAGTCACACCAGCCAGGGCATAACACATAAGCCTCAGCTTATGTGTTAAACAAATAAGCCTCAGCTTCGGGGATGCTAGTCATGGTACAAGTTAAGTCAGCTGGAAAGTAAAACATAAATTCATTTCAAATTTCTATTTTGAAAACCTTGTTTAAATTTGTTTAAGATATTGGGTCACATGAAAATATTAGCATTGATGGCAAAGCTGAGAGGAAATGATCGCTCTCAGATTCTGCTAGTAAAAGTGAAAATTAATGCATATTTGCTGAGAAGGAATTTGGCAACATGTATCAAGAGTTTTTAAATGATTTATCTCCTTTGATCCAGTAATTCCATTTCTAGGGATTAATTTCACTATTGAAAAATATTTATGGATATGGATATTTAATAGTCATATTTATGAGAAAAAATATTGAAACAAATACTAGATAGTTATTAAATAAATTATGTCACATTAACATGACTGAAATGTGGTTTGCAGCCAGTGTAGCCGTGTTTCCAAGGAGTTAGCTAAATGAAAAATGCTTACAATATAATGTCAAATGGAAAAGGCTGATGTTACCTCCTGAAATATTTTCCTTTACTTTATGAATTCAGTTGTTCATAAGAGGCATATATTGTTTACATGAAGAATAAACACTGCTCTGACCATTTCTGCTGGAAGAGATAACAAGCGTTTATGAAGGGAGTGACTTTAGCTCTGTTCTGTCGACATAGCTTATGGAAGCTGACAAGACATCTAGGGTGTCTAGCTTGGGAAACATCATTTTGTTTCAATTTTTGTTGTGAGCTGGGACAGAATCTACTGGATATACTGCATGTGGAAGGAAGGTCTCACCGAAGAGGGTGAAGGACTCCTTTGAGGTCTGGATTGCCTAAGGTGCTGTTGGCTAAGTTGGGATTTCTCATGCATTTTTCAAATGCAAAGCACATCTTCCTAACAGCATCATCCCCTAACAGCATTCCTCCCTGGAGGATGACAGACAGAGGACAAAGCCCCAATCCACCACTGTAAAACATTTTACAGATTTGTACTCTAGTTGAAAGCACATTTTGGAAAATTGCTGTTCAAACCTCGATGTTAGTCTGCAGTGTCTCATGGCTACATTCACAGGCTTGTTGAAAAACACTCTATGCATTTGGGAAGAATAGGCCAAAACACAGAGAAGAGCCGAGATGAGTAACACATGCGCAGAAGTTTTGAAACTTAAAAGCAAATAGGAGAGAAGCTATTTTACTCTTTAAAGTTGTGAAGTGGAAGAGGGCTGGAATCTCAGACTTTTAAGTCAAGAACTAGTGAGACAGCACAAACTTTTATGTGGGGTTATTTTATTTCACATGTAAACTTTACCTGTTATCTATATCCTAATTCTTGGTATTCAAAATTTTTTAACTCAAAAGTTAGAAAATTCTGGGCTACAGTTCAGATGAAACTGCTCCAAGTTTATTCCCTTGGCTGATGTAGCTAAGGCACCTACCATTACTCGATGTCAGCATTCTCACATCTCAAGGTTATCTCAAGGTTACCTTTTGTGGTGGTTGAAAACGTCTCTAAGTTGAATAAGCAACCTGAACTATAAGCTGGGTGACTGTAGAAGACTGGTGCCCAATTTCCAACTATTCATTGGGTGGTTTTATATGTCCTAACCTCCTCCCCACTCTCTTACCCTTCTCCTCTTCCTCCTTCTTCTTTGTCTTTTAAAAAACTATTCCTTCCTCACCCAAACTATGTGAGTTTAGTGGTGGCTGAAAATCATAATACCTCAGCCTTGGGATATAGGAACCAGAGTCCTTTTTGAGCATCTATCGAATTGAGGATGGGCAGGGAGCTCTCTTGTTTTCTGACCATTAGGTGGAAGGATGTAAGTATGGAGTTTCTTATGGCTATATTCCCAGGCTTGTAGAAAAACACTCTGGATATGATTGGGAAGAATAGCCCAAAACACGGAGAAAAGCAGAGATGAGTAACACTTGCATGAAGAAGCGGGGGATAACAGTGGGAGGAGAGATGAAGGGAGAGAGTGGGAGACAGAAGGAGAGAGAGGGAGTGGAGAAGGAGAGAAGGGGGAGAGAGAAGCTTGCCAACATTTCCTTTCTGCTGTTGTATTTATTTTTCCCTTTTTGCATAAGCTAATTTGGGTTGGATTTCTGTCACTTGCAATCAAAGAGTTCTGACTATTTTAATGACCATATTGGATTAGCAGTCAGAATCAGACACAGTGGTAGGTATATGAAGTTATCCTGGTACATACTAACTTTTCTTGCTTTTTACTTAACTCCAAATAATTACGAGTACTTAAGGAGTAAAGCAGTAGGCACTTTGCAAAAGAAATGCCAAACCTCAGTTTCTTTAAACCTTTAGCTGGAGATAATTAGGACAGGGAGTTTAACTTACAAAGAAGAAATGAGAAGGGAGCAACCATACCTTCCTACAGCACAGAAGCAATGTCTTGAAAAGAAATAAAAGGAATTAATTTAGAATCCCAGGCTTCCCACTTTTCATCTGCTCTCAGAAATGGAAATGTGATTGAATACATTATATAGTGATAATAAAGAATTTGCCCTTTTCAAATTTCAAGAAAATTGAGCCTGTGAATAGATTTCTTGTGCATCAGTTCAGATAAAGAGAATTCTCTTTCTGTCATGTTCCTCATGTCAGGGAGAGTCCATAGATGCACAGGATAGCACTTTCCTTTAGAAACATCTGCCAGGTTTTTCTTTCCCACCACCATGAGATGAATGATGCTACCCAAATATATTATCGTCATCTTGGTATTGCTTCTGGACAGGGGCCTGGCCCTGAGTGTGTCTGCCTAGAGTCAGCTGTAGCGTGTGGGTTCTTGACTTTGTGTTAGAAAGATTTCATAACATGGGTCCAGGTGACTATGAGGATCCACTGATTACAGCTGGGGACCATGAAACAAGGGACGGTTTAGCATAGAAGAAGCAACAGGCGAGCCTTGGCTGGGCTGCCTTAGCTCACTGGAAGTCAGAGAAAAGGGGGCCTTGGAGACAGGTTCAGGGCATCAGCCTGGGACAAGCTGCCAGTTGCCCATTGCCTCAGAATTTAGGACACACGTGTCTGTGGGGAAGGAAGTGGGGGAAGAAGAGGGAATGGAAATGGCTCGGGCTGATCCCCAGAGGGAGAACAGTGCATGCTGGGTACTTTGTCTTGAGTTTTTATCTCTTTCTTGCAGGCAGGAACCTTAGGGGAGGTCTCGGGGGAGGGTTTCAGCAGAATATTCATCAGTTCTCCAGGTGTGCCCTTTCAGGGTGATGGTCTCTACTGATTGGTCAGTGGCAGGGCAGGGGTCTTTAGTGATTGCAGTTGGTCCTGGCATCACCCACCTGGCTTTGCTGCTTTCCTGGGCCTGGAGCTGAAACACAACTGAGGCCTGGATGTTCTCTCCTCAGGAAGGAAAGGCCAAGGAGGAGAGAATACCTTTGGGTCGAGGTGCTAGTTTTCCCAGTTTTGCCCCCTGCCAGGCTCTCAGGGCATTCTGCCCTGGTGACCATCTGCCCTGGCTGTGAATTGCTTGACAAGTTTTTTTCAGCTCCTGTCTCAGTTTCCCTATTCCACATGCCAAGGAATTTTCCTAGCTTCTTGCTATCCTGTCTCAGTATCATTTAGATAGATTTCTCTATTTTAAAAACACATGGAGCATATTTGAGGTTAGTATGTCCCACATCAAAATCTAAATGCTATTAGTTTTAAAAGTCAATAACTTGCGGGCAATCAAGACTAAGTGGTGGTGCTGTGGGTGCTCAGTGGAGCGCTGAATTCCTGGCACGGTCGCCTCCTCAGTCTCTAATTTGACAGCTGGGTCTCCTCTTCCTCTGACTAATATGTAAGTGATATTTTGACAATTTGTAACGAAAAGCAGGTCTGGCTGCCTGCTGCTATGAAAGCCAATACTGGAGAGGCAGGTGCTGATTTAAAGGAAAGTGGTTTATTCTCAGGTGCCAGCCACCTGGAAGATGGGGGGCTCATGTCTCAAAGCCCATCTCAGTGGAGGCAGAGGTTTTTATAAGGAGAGAGAAGGGACTAGAACAAAGAGATCAAAGAAAAGCGTTGACAATTCTTTACATGCAGTCGAGCGCAGCCCATTCTGAGAAGGTAAGTGATGGTCCGGTGTATATCATCCTCACTTCACGCCATCCTGGCTCCAAGGTTGCAGGTCAGTAAATCTCCCGGAGTTGGGATGCCTGAAGGTCGGAGTCTGTTTATTTTGAAGTTAGTTCCTAGGATTCTTATAGAAATAGGCTGTTCACCCACAAGTCACAGATTAGAGTCAACACTTCCAGAAAAAATGCCAAAAGAATGGTGGGGTGGCTACAATTCCCCATTACAATTTTCCACTGTTACAAATCGATTCATCATCTGGAAGCACACCGAGTATTGCCTCTCTGTGTTCCTGGTATACAATGAATTTTCCAGACTTTACATAGAGAAAGGCACAGATACTAGGTATTATTTTAGAGCAAAGATGTCTCTAATTTTATTCTAATTTTTTAATTCATGCACCGTTCCTTTTCTTATTTGGAAGTAGATTGGTAAAAAATTAGTATAATCATGGTTTATATTGTTGCCATTTTTTAAAAGATTTTTTTTCTTGCCAACACAGATACTTCTTAAATGATTACTTAATGAAAAAGCCTTCACATAGTCAAACAGTGTCACCTAGGCCTTGTAACCTTCCAAAGCCGTCAGCGGCCCCTCTTCCCCCAGTGTCTGTCAGCATTCGGTGCTGGCAGAGAAAGTTGCCCCGTAAGGACAGTCATGGGTAAGGTGCACTTCCTCCTACCGCACTCCTCGGATGAGAGGAATAGAAGCTGCACGTGACCTCACAGGAAGAAAAATGGTGTTTAGAACAAATGCTCTCTTGGCGGCTCCGGGACACAGTGGGAGGGACCAGGAGCACTGTGGAGCCACGGGGTCGGTGCCCTCTGCAGACAAAGCAGTTGTGCATTGTGAGCCCTTTCCAGCCACTTTTGGCTGACTGTGACATGGACCAGTGATTTCTTACCTTTTAAAATAGATTTATTGATATGTTATATGTAAAGTGTACCATTCGATACATTTTGACATAAGCATATATGCATGAAGCCATCACAATTGAGATAATGAAACAAAACATAAGTCTTAGAAGTGTCCCCAGGCAGCTTTGTATTTGCCCTCACCAGGCCCTCTGCTGGCCCACCTCCATCCCTGGGCATCCACTGATCTACTTTCTGGCCCTGTAACGTTAGCTTTCTTTCAGTAGAAGTTTATGTAAATGGAATCATGTGGTATATCATTTTTTTTGTCTTTCACTTCTCATGATTATTTTGGGATTCATCCACATTCTGGCATGTATTAATAGCTCATTTTGTTTCATTGCTGATTGGTATCTATTGCATGTATATATCAGTTTGTGTATCCATTCACCTGTTGATAGATATTTGGGTTGTTTCTAGGTTTTGGTTTTTACAGATAAAGCTGCTGCGAACATATTTTTACAAGCCTTGTATAGATGTATGGTTTCATTTCTCTTAAGTAAATACCCAGGAGTGCAAAGGTAGGTCACATTTAAGTTTTTGAGGAACTGCCAAACTGTTTTCCAAAGTGGCTGTGCTATTCTGCATTCCCACCAGCAGAGAGAGTCTGAGAGTTCTAGTTCCTCCACATCTTTGCCAGCTCCTCCTTAGGATGACCTTCCTTATAATTTAAGCATTCTGATAGGGTGAAATGGTATCTAATTGCAGTTTTAATTGCATTTCCCTAAATCTCTGACCATAATTATGGATTGATTTTTCCTTTTAGTGCAATTCATTTTGGCTTTATGTATTTTGAAGCTCTGTTTTTATGTACATAAGTGTACGAAATTGTTATGTCCCCTTCATAAATTAACCTGTTGACCATTGTAAAATCCTTGATAATTCTTCATTCTGAAATTATTTTGTCTGGTGTAATATAGCCACTCTAGCTTTCCTTTGAATAAAGTTAGAACAGTATATCGCTTTTCATTTCTTTACTTTTAGTCTATTACTGTCTTTGTATTTGAAGTGTGTTTCTTTTGGCAGCATATAGTTGGATCTTGCTTTTTTAGCCAATGTAATTTTATTTACCTTTTAATTGAGGTATTTAGATCATTTGCATTTAATGTAATTATTAATATGTTAGGTATAATTCTACCTTCTTATTCTTTGTTGTTTCATTTGGTCTCTGTTTTCCGTTTTCCTACTTTCATGTCCTCCTTTGAATTAAATATTATTCACCTTCATAGTTTTGTTGGCTTGTTGCTATAATTCTGTTTTATTAATTTAGTGGTTCTAGGATTTGTAACATACATCTTTAAGTTATTACACCCTTCAAGTAATATTATGCCATTTTGCATATAGTGAAGAACCCTAATAATAGTGTACTTCCTCTCTTTACCTTTGCACTATTTTATCATATATTTCACATATATATATATTATAAACACTACATTACATTGTTACCATTTTTATTTAAATCAGGGGTTGGCAAACTTCTTGTGTAAAGAGCCAGATAGTCAATATTTTAGGCTTTGTGTGCCAGAGGGTCTCTGGGGCAGCAATTCACTTCCACCCTTGTATAGTGCAAAGCAGCTACAGACAATGCATAAGTGAATTGAGCATGACTGTATTCCAACAATATGTTATGCAAAAAGTAGTCATCAAGAAAGATTTGGCCTGTCTCAGTCCATTTGGGCTGCTATAACAAATACCATAGACTGGGTAGCTTATAAGCAACAGAAATTTATTTCTCACAATTTTGGAGGCTAGAAGGCTGAGATCGGGGAGCCAGCATGGTCCAGTGAAGACCCTTTTCCAGGGTGCAGACTTCTTGGATCCTCAGTGGTCAAAGTAGCTAGGGATCTTTCTGGAGCCTCTTTTTTAAGGCACTTACTCCATTCATGAAGGTTCCACCTTTATGACCTAAGTACCTTAAGTTGTGTAACTTCTAATACCATCACCTTTGAGCATTAAGACATCAACATGTGAATTTTGGGGGAAACAAACATTCAGACCATAGCATAGTCTGTGGGCTGTAGTTTGCTGATCTCTGGTTTAAGTAGTCAATTATATTTTCAAAGATTTGTCACTCTTCGTCCCTTATATAGATTCATAGTTTCTTGGTATTATTTTCTTTCTGCCTGAAAGACTTCATTTAACATTTCTTTCTGTTGTTGAATTATTTTAGTCTTTGTATGTTTGAAATATTCTTAATTTCACCTAAATCTGTAACATATTTTTCTCAGTACAGAAGTCTAAGTGGACAGTTATTTTCCTTTTGTCTTTTAAAAATGTTGCTTCACTCTTTCTCACTTGTTTCGTTTCCAAAATCTCTGTCATCCTTGTTTTTATTCCTATTTACGTGTAACTTACATTCTTTTCTCTGGTTGCTTTTAAGATTTTTCTCTTTATCATTGGTTGGGACCAATTTATTATGATGTACCTCGGTATGCATTTCTTCATGTTTCTTGCATTTAGGATTCACCGAACTTCTTGGCTCTATAGACTTACAGTTTTTTATCAAATATGGAAAACTTTTGGTCATTATTCTTCAAGTACCCCACCCACCCTGACACACAGACATTTCAGGGATCCACTTACTTTAGTACATCAGGGCTCTTGGTGCTCCTCCTCCTCTTCCTCTCCCCTTCTGCTCTCGTCCTCCTTCACCTCCTACGTACTATTTTCTGTGATTTATTTTGAAGAATTTCTATTATTATATCTTCAAGTTAACTAGCCTTCTGTAGTGTTGAATTAGCAATTTGTCTCAGTGTATTTTTAAAATACATTTTAGTTTTTAATTCTAGGAAGTACAACTTGGGACTTTAAAAATATCTTTCATGTCCCTATTTAACTTTTTAACATATGCAATGCAGTCATAATGTCTACTTAAATTTTCTTTTCTGCTAACTTTAACATTTATGTCAGTTCTAGGTGGGTTTTAGTTGAATGACTTCTCCTCAGTATGGGTTGTATCGTTCTGCTTCCCTGCATGTTGACTGGATGCAATGTGGATTCTTACCTTTTTGGGTGCTGGATATCTTTGTATCATTATACACTTTCATGAGCTTTGTTCTGGATGCAGTTGTTATATGGAAGCAGTTTGATCCTTCTGAGTCTTGCTTTTAAAATTTATGAGGTGGGTCTGAAGTGCTCAGTCTAGAGATTACCATTTCCCACTACCAAAGTTAGAGGGGTTTGGGGGGATGGGGGTGTTCTACCCATTCCCCATGGTTAATAAAGTTTCCCAATCTGCCTATGTGAGGCCAGGCACTGTTCCTTCTAATCCTTTCGGGCGGTTCTTTCCCAAGTCTCAGGTGGTTTCCTCACATGCATGTGTTGATCACTACTTAGCTAAATAATCTAGGGCAATCTTTTTAGGTCTCCACGGTTCTCTCTCTGCACTGTTCTTTGCTCTCTGGTAGGCTGTTCTCCAATCACCTCGGTCTCTCTGGACCTTTAGCTTCATTTCCTCAGCCTAGGGCATCCTTCTTAGCGGTTCCTTCTCCCTGCATTGGACTCTCTCAAGAGAAGGGGGCTAAAATTACCTTATTTTTCATCTCTGAGGGACCACTATCCTTTTTTGCCTGGTTTTCATTATCTTGAAAACCATTGTTTCATGTATTTTGTCCACTTTTTTGGTTGTTTCAGGAGGAGAGTAAATTAGATCCTCCCTAGACTTTCAATGACATGTATTCCAGAGGAGTGTCAGTTATCCAAGGCAGCAAGTATCAGAAACGGCAATGAATAAAAATTTAAGTGCCTTAAGAATACCTAGTAAATACATTTCTTTTCTTGGCTCATATTTTGAATAAATTAGGAGATAGTTGTGAAGTCAGAAAGATGGAGACAATTAGATTAGCTCTTTTCTAATAACACGCAGTTAGAGAAAGTAGCTAAGATTTGCTATTGGCTCACTAACATTTCACCTTGAATTAAACAGACTTACACAGTCACAGGTAGTCTGAACAAGCACGGACCAACCCCACAGGCCAACCCAGATAACCCTGCAGCCTAAAGAGGCAATGGAACTTTCCCTAAGGCAAGTGGAAAACTGCCCAGACTAAAGGGAAGAGGGGTGGGGTGGGGCTCTGCATCTCAAACTCTGCAAACAAGCAACTCCTCCTCTGCTGAAGGGACCTAGTGTAGACATTGAAAAAGGCTTTGAATGCCGATGAAGAGAAAGCCCTTTCCTGTGGAAGTAAAGCATGAAGATGAATGGTCTCACAAAGAGAGCAGGTTCAGCAGTAGATGGCTCTTGGCTCTTCCAAAAGAATTTGAAGAAACTAAACCCTAACCTTATTTCTTCCCCTTCAAAGCTCTCCCACAATCTTCAGTGAATTTATGTTGTCCACGATCCTCCTGCCCCGATAGTCTCACTCCCCACCCTTTCTCTGTGTCTTTTTCCATATGATGTTGTGGGCAGCCTCATCACTTCCCACTTCTACAGAATCACAGGCAACCTCATATGTGTATGAATGGGAATTTCAACAATAATAAATTCACTTCTCCTCCCTGGAGAAGCCACCCAGTCATATCTAACCACTGAGGTTGTCAAAGCTATTAAGTTCAAAGCAACATAGAAGGGTGTCACCAATGTGAGGTTTGGACACAGACCTTGCTCCAACAGTGCCATTTACTGGAGAATTCCCTTTGCATCAGTGCGTAGTTAGTAAGGCGTTTGGAAAATACCCTGCCAGGCTGGGGTCCTACAGCCCTATGATGCCTCCCTTGCTGTCTGTCTTCTGTCCATTGCCGATTCCAGATCCTGGGAGGATGAAACACACATTTCTCCTGCCAAGCGCTTGGTAATCCAATCTAAGCAGAGGGCTGTAAAATGCTCAATAACAATAAAACCCTATTCATTTCATCTCAGTTAATTAGGAATCAGCCAGCAGGCTGACGAGAGCTTGGGCTGAAATTTACCTTTGCTTTGAAAAGGCTTTTTTCATACACAGTGAAATTAATTGGGTAAATAGAATATCAGGTGAGTGATGGGGGGAAACAGCAGAAGGAGAGGGAGGCATTTAATTGTGCTCCTGATCAAAACAGCCTTTCACAAACAAATAAAGGAAACCTCACAGCAGTGTGAAGAGTGGAAAGGGCTGGATGTTTCCAGCCCTGAGCACTTGTCCTGTCTCTTCCCTAACAACTGTGCCACTGAAGCACACGGTCTCCCCTCCCTGGAACTCTGTTGGTTTATCGATAAAATAAGTAGTTGTTCTCCATGGCTTTTTATGACTTAATACACTGATAGCAATTAATATGCTCAATTTAAAATAAGCCCTAGGATTTCATTAACCTGGCAACCCACCCAAACACTGTGGTAAGAAGGACTACTCCCTGCTACAATATCTAGGGAAATCACCGTAATGCAGAACGCCAGTCACTTCAGTTCTAATCTCTCCTCACTTCTGTCAGCAGTCTTTCCAAGAGTCAGTTCTGACCTTGTCTCTTCCCTTTAGATGGCCCTCACGCTCACAAGATAAACTTGAATCTCTCTTGCAAAGCACATAATGGTTTCCACAAAATCTCCTGCCTTGGCTTTGCTCATCTCTACACAGGCCTTGGTTGCCAGCCTGCTGCATCATGTACAGTTTCCAGGATGCTCACCGCTCCTTCGGCCTCAGGGCATTGGCATACGCTATCCCATGTTTTGCCCCGGAACTGCTATAGCTCCTCCAAATCTTAGCTCAAGCAACTGCTCCCCTGTGAACTCTCCCCCGGACACCTGCCTGCACTGAGGTGAGGGCTTCCTCATCGGTTCTTTCCTTGGTTGCAGCCACAAGGTGGCATGTTTACTTTGTATGATAGACTGTGGATTCCTGAGGCTCAGGAGTTTGTCCTGGTCCATCTTTGTGTTTCTGTAGTGCAGCATGGGAATACATAAGGGTTCATTACATAGATGAATGAAAACACTATTGAAAAATAATAAAGAGGCAGTTTTGAAATTTCCTTATTTGAGATTGGCTTTCTCCTGATAATCTGAATTAGTGAAGGGTACTGATTGACATTTCTGAGCATCCTCTAAGATCCATTAGTCAGGACTATTCTGATTTCAAAATTGTATTTTAGATGAAGAAAGGGTTTGGTTGGTGAACTGAGAATGGATAGTAAAGAAAAGTCATTTGGAAAACGTCATGGTAATTTTTCAAATAGTAGTTGTATCAGCCCACGGTAGCCAGGAGGGCAGAGAAGTAACTACCATCTTCTGCAACACAGTGGTGCATGTGGTTGCTCCTTAGTAATCAGAGAGATGATTTAAAATATGAGAAGGCTCCAACGATATCAAATTTATTATCTTCCCTTATGATGGCATTTAAATATTGCTTAACCTCTGGGTCCAAATGGAAACTGATTTCTGAGGCCATGTTATCCTGAAAGCATGGGAACTAGGCCTCGAGTCTTCATCCGCATAAGATGGTTTTCTCTGCAAGTCCACAGCTCTTGGAGGGTGTGCGTGAAGAGAGCTGTGCCTTACTCCTGGTGGATCCTCTGTATTTAAATTATTAGATGAACAAGTGAAATCAAAAAGGGTACAGGGACTCAGACTTAAACGATGTGCAGTTAAAAGCTATCCCCTGCATCTACAGGCCATGTGATCTTGGGCAAAGCACTTGGTCCCTCTGAGTCTTGGTTTCCTCATCTGTTCAATGGGGATAAGAATCCTACCTTACAGGGTGATGGGAAGATTCAGTGAACCAAAATGAGATTGCTGTGTACAAGTCACCCAGTGAACTAATCTGAAAACATCAGAACCAACATTTCTTGGCCCCATTGTCAGGGCAAACCTCAGTACCTCTCTCCTTTGCCAATGCCCAGACTGTGGTTGCCAAGCCGTGGTGGTACCTCAGCAACCTAACACCTGCTCTTTGACCTGCCATAGTAAATTTTGACTAGGTGTATGAGGGGTGTACACATATTACAACGTTCAGTTATTCTTTGAGAAAATATTATATCAACAAATTACAGAAACGCATGACAAAATAATTATTTTCATTGGTGTATAATGAACAGAAATCATTCAATTCCTAATGTTTGAAAAGTTTGATGAATCCTATTTTGATAAGTCAAAGGAAAAAAAGCAGAGTAGAAGAATAGGGAATGAAGAGTATTAGCAAAAAAGGACTATGTGTTTGTTTTATATGACACTTTAGACACTATATTGCCTATTCAGTTTACTCCTTAATTTCTGAACTCTACGAGGATGATGAACAACTGCTGTGATCATTTATGGAGGTGACATACACATCCTCCCTGAAAAGCCCCTACAAATCTCTGTGACAGAGGCTGTGTTCTGGGCTTGCTGTCTCGTAATATTATGTGTTCCACAGGTAGAACTAAAGGGTGACAGAAGCTGCCAGAGAGGAAATGCCTAAAAATACGCCTCTGCCTGGTACAATGCCTCATAGTCACACACTCCGTATAGACAGTGCTTTTCCCTGTCAGAGAACTTGTAACTGCTGCCGTCAGTGACGTGTGATCTCCATCGATTTCTTTGTTCAGTCCTGCTCTGTAATGTGCTTTAGACTTTGCACCCTGTGCTTCCCAGGAATCGTGTTAGTATCTTTTACTGGCTGTATCGAAGCATGGACCATGGCCTAAACAATGGAAAACCTGTAGCCAATTAAATTAAGTAGATTTCTGTAGTCATCTGCAAGAAAACCACACGGCATCAAAGTCTCTTTTCTCTGTGAATATCATTGTGTAAGCTGTCCTTTGAAGTCAAGGTTAGAAGATGACAGAAACTCTACTAAGGTATTGAGTGCAAGAAGTTGTAAAGGAAAAATTCCATGTTCCTATTGAAAGATTGGATTGCCAAAAAAAAAAAAAGTATTAGTGAGCAGATTCTGTCACTTTGCTTTCCATTGGTAGAACCAAGGCAATCAGCAGGGACCCTCCGGTGTCACATGATTCAAGGGTTCACATCGCAGCTCTGCTGCTTATTAGCCACGAGGCCCTCAGTCTCTCACAGGGTGGTTGTAAACATGAAACAACTAATATATAGTATCTGGCACATGGTAGGCAATTCTAAATGGTAGTTTTATTTTATTCTTAAACCTCTTAAGCATCCAGTAACTCATTCACTCAATGCGGAGACCCTGCAGGCACCTGTCAGTAGAGCGCCAGCCTGCACGTGCGAACGGGGGCTGGGGGTGCAGGCGGAGGCCAGACTCTGGTGGCCTGTGCTGAGCATAATTTTTTTGTAGACAATGTGGACAATTGACATTTTATTTAGGAAAGGAATGATAGGAAGTGACCCATTTTTGATTCATTTGCACAAAATACTACTATTTCTCTCTCCTTACTCTCTCTTTCTTGCATTTCTATTGTTAAATTTTGGTTCCCATTAATTAACTTAATCCCCGAATATATTATTAATATCTGCATTTTACCAGTGAGGAAATGAAGGCTCACATAATTTAACCAAAACTACACAACTGGTAAGAGGCTTAACTTTTACTTAAGCCCAACTCTTAGCATTACAAAGTGTGTCCTGTTTCTTCTGTACTCCACCATGATAAGGGGAAATACAAACCAGTATGGGGATTATGTGTCATCTTCCCATTGGGGGAAAACATAGAATAGCCCTAAATGCCTTTCTTCCAGGCTGTAAAAATAACCATTAGACTTGGAATAACCTTATCTTTGGGTTTTGTTTCAATATCATTTAGTTAGCAATTGTTTTCTAAGTGTTTGTCTAATGGCCGTCATTTCATTCACAGACCCACGGAGAAGAGAAGTAATTTCAAACTGTTATGACTTCACAGAAAAGCACTGTCTTTTAACTGGGCCAGTTTTCTTACCAGCCCGGTGCTTTATGAATGTGTGGTTTTCTGGACCCATATCTATAGCAGATAGTGTTCTGCACACTTCAGTATCGCTGCTAAATCCTAATTTAGTTGAGCACGCACCTAAGTCTTGGTTGGTTTTTCATAGGGTTCACTGCACAGAAATAGGGTACATCTTGTAAATTATAGTTAATAGATTTCAATTCTCCATCCCTACTTTTAGAACTCAAAAAAACCTCTGGACTTGTGGAGTCTAGTTTCACGTTTTACAGATAAAGACACGGAGGCCTGAACAGGGACATGGAGCTACTCAGGGTTTGAAGGAAGTTAGTGGTCAAGGTACAAGCCTAACTTAGGTGACCTGGGTCCTGGTTACCCATGTGACTCCAACAATGGCTCAATAGCACTGAAAGTGGCAAGTTGTTAGAAATGCAGAGTCTGAGGCCTCACCCTGACTTAGCGAATGAGAATCTGAATTGTAGCAAGATACTCAGGTGATTTATATGCACATTAAGTTTTAAGAAGAACTGCTTTCTATTGAGCTTTTGCTTTTTAAATCATTACTTTTTATTTTTTATTAAATTTACTGGAGTGACATTGGATAATAAATTATATAGGTTTCAAGAGTACAATTCTATAATGCATCATCATCTAATGTATTGTGTATTTACAACCCAAGTGTGGTATTTGTTTTTGTTGGTATATGCAGGTGTGTGTGTGTACGCACATGTGTAGGCAACAGGGAAAGGAAGGGAAGAGGCAGAGGGAGGGACAAAGGGGGCAGAGAGAGAGAGAGAGAAATGACAATCTGGGAAAGTATGAACTGGAGGTAATGAAATGTCCACTTGATGTCCTTTAAACACTTGACAAATGGGGCTTGCATTCAGACACGAGATCTAGGGGGGGATACTAATCCGCAGGGCATCTCTGAGTAGGTGGCAGAGAAAGCATGGAGGGAACGAGATCATCCAGAGAGAGTAGAAAATGCTAATACTTAGAAGCTGGCAAACCCAGCTAAAAGCTGTCAAGGAGAAGCCAGGAGTTAGCACAAGGACCTACTGTCCAAGAAGCCTAGGAGGAGTGTAATTGTTTGGCTAATGTTGTTGGATAACAAAGATTAGAGATGAAAACTGAAAATTCTTCCTTATATTAGACACCTAATAGGCCCCTGGTAATTTGGCCAGGGGCGCCAGCTAAAAACAATGTCTTCCCAATTCCAGAACCTTGTGTTGGGCAGAAGTTTCAAACACTAACCTCAGGCCATTCTTGTCTATGACGGTAAAACCTTGCTCCAGCAAATGCTTCAGCTGCCATGTTCTGCTGTGCTGCTCCAGTCTCTGTCTTGCCTCTCTGTCTGTGACTTCTCAGCTCATGACTTGCCTGTTGGTTGCTGAACTCAACTTCCCACTTGACCCTTTTTCTGCTCCTTTGTTGGGTTCCTTTTTTCAGACCACCAGGGCTCCCTCCTAATTTAGGTTTGATTGGACTGATGTTCGCTACCAAATTATTGTATTTCCCAACATATGTTCCTCAAATTGAAATTATCTGAGCTAAGTCCCCACACTAAACAACTAGGGCACCAAACTGTTTAGGACATCTCAGTTTCATGTGATAGGAACATCTCTCCTCTTAGAGTAAGTCATTTTTTAAAAATTATATTTTATTGATGATGCTGTTATGGTTGTCCCAATTTTCTCCCTTCCCTCCTCTACCCAGTATCCCTCACTCCCTCAGGGAATCCCCCCACCATTGTTCATATCTATGAACGAACAATGGGTCATGTGTATAACTTCTTTGGCTACTCCATTTCCTGTACTGTACTTCACATCCCCCAGGCTATTCTGTAACTAACTATTTGTACCTCTTAATCCCCTCAACATTTCACCCATCCTTCTATACCCCCCTCTCCTCTGGCTACCATTAAAATGCTCTCCATGTCCATGATTCTGTCTCTGTTCTTGTTTGCTTAGTTTGTTTTTTATATTCAGTTGGGTGTTGTACCTTGTCAAATGCTTTCCCTGTATCTACTGATATGATCAGATGATTTTATCCTTTATGTTTTAATGTGGTGTATGTTTGATCGATTTGCCTGTGTTGAGCCATCCTTGCAACCCTAGAATGAACCTCACTTTATTGTGATATCTTATTTTTTTTCATGTATTGTTGTATTCGATTTGCTAATATTTTGTTTAGGATTTTTGCATCTATATTCATCAGAGATATTGGCTTGTAATTTTCTTTATTTGTGTTGTTCTTGACAGGTTTTGGTATCAGGATTACTTTGACCTCATAACATGAGTTAGGAAGTACTTCTTTGTCTCCATTTTTTTGGAGAATTTGAAAAGGATAGGTAGTAAATCTTTGAATGTTTGGTAAGATTCATTAATGCAGTGATCTGGTCCTGGATATTTACTTTTGGGGAGGTTTTTGATGACTCTTTTAATTTCCTTACAACAGATCAGTATATTTAGATTTTCCAGTTCTTCATTTCTCAGTCTAGGAAAGTTATATATTTCTAAGGACTTGACCATTTCTTCTAGGTTATTGAATTTGATGGCATATAGCCATTCATAGTATTCTTGTATAATCCTTTGTATTTCTGTGGTATCTGTTTTAACTTCTCTTTAATTTCTGACTTTATTTTTTTTTACTCTAGCCAGAGGTATGTCAATTTTATTACTCTTTTCTTTGGGGGGCTCCACCCATAGAGCCCCACCCATCTGCCATGGATGAAAATAAGTCTACCAAGACATGATCTGCTTGGGGAGGAGAGGTGCCAATCTCTCAAAGGAGAAGGGCCAAGAGCCCCTTCCTCAATGGCTTTTATTAGGTTCGAAACCACAGGAATACAGGTAAAGCTCATCAATCATTGTCAGGCAGCAAGGATCAAACAATAGATAGCATTTCAAAGAACTCTGAGGGCTTAATCTGAGTCAGGGTCTGTCGTCAGCTAAGGGGCTACAAAACTTTGGGAGACAAACTCATTTCCTGCTAGGATCCTTATCATTTAAATGAGAGCACTCTTAGCAAAGCATGTTTCATAGGACTTTACAAATTCTTTCTTATGTTGGATCACCTGGGGAGCCCGCCCTTTCCAGCACAGAACTGCACTGCCCTCTGTCATTGTTTCAGGCTTAAGTGGAGCAGAACAAGGCAGCCAAGAGATAAGGAAGCTTTTCCCAGGCAGATTGAGGACTCAGGCTATGTCAGGATAGCTGGGGGGTGAGGGTCCATCACCTCCTTTTGCTGTAGCCCCCTGAGTCCTTCCTTGAGGGTCTTCCATGTGGTCACGCCTGTCTTAGGCAACCCGTTCCTTGAGGGAATCTTACCCATCATTGGCTAACTGACCAAGCATTGGGGGCAAGATATGGATGAAGCAGAAGCAGCGCTCCTGCCAGGGAGATAAGCTTTGTCTCCTTAGTGGCTTGCAGACCGAAGGTTGCTCACTCAGCCTTAGCCATGGGGTGCAGTTACAACTCCTGAAACCAGGCAGAACGGTTCCCAACACTTTTCAAAGAGCTAGCTCTTTGTTACATAATGTTTTCTTTTTTATTATATTTCATTAAATTCTGCTCTAATTTTTTAAAAAGATATTTATTTACTTTTAGAGAGAGGGAAGGAACAAAGAAGGAGAGGAAGAGAAACATCAATGTGAGAGAGAAACGTTGATCAGTTGCCTCTTGTACACACCCGGACCAGGGACTGAACCCATAAACCCAGGCATGTGCCCTGACCACAAATTAAAACAGCCTTTCACTTTGCAGAATGGCATCCAACCAACTGAGCCACATCCATCAGGGCCCTGCTTTATTTTTTATTATTTCCTGCCTTTTGCTGACTTTTGGCTTCATTTGTTGTCCTTTTCCTAGTTTTTTAAAGTGAAATGTTAGATTGTTTGAGATTTTTCTTGTTTCTTGAGGGAGGCCTATAAGACTATAAACTCCACTGTTATTACACCTTTTGTTGCATCCAAAAAGTTTTTATAGACATATTATCATTCTCATTTGTCTCTCTGTATTTTTTGATCTCCTTATAGTTCTTGTTTGACCCTGTTGTTCTTTAGTAGCATATTGTTTAATCTCCACATATTTGTGGTTTTTCCTGCTTTCTTTCTGCAGTTGATTTCCAGTTTCAAAGCACTGTGGCTGGAGAATATGCTTGATATGATTTCAGATGCTCCAGAGGCTGCCGTCTCTGTCCTTTTCCCATCCTGCCTCCCCTGCTCGCTCTGATAACAATCCCTTCAGATGTTGCAGTGTGTGGTCTCTCAGACGTGTTTGTGTGTTAGGCAGGGAAACCTTGGTTGAATTACAGCTGTTACATTTGTTGTAATGCAAGGGGAGAGACCTGGTGGTCTTGCCACATTGCCATGACATTGACATCACTCCTAGATTATGGTTTAAAATAAGCCTGGTAAGGGTTCATGGTGGAACTCCCCAAATGTGCCCCTTCAGCACGTGAATTATTTTGAGCTGAAGGCAGTCAAGGCCCTATAAACTCATGAGAAACTTTTACCTCTCCCTTAAAGAATTTGAAATAGGAGCCTTGCCCACCATAAGAGTGATTACCAGAACTAACTTTTTATGGCCTATCTATAGCCCAAGGCAAAGGTCTAATTATTGAACGCCTGCCCTTTTGGCCACCCTGCAATGATTCTGTGAAACCCCAAGTCACTTTGCCTCATCCTTAGCTCAGAATGCCCTATCTACCTCATTTTAACTTTCTGTCCTTGGACCTCTCCTGTATGTGGGGTTCCCATTTGCTTATTTTCTCTTGATAATCTGTCTCATGTAGATTTTATTATTAGATCAGCTGAAAGGACCTTGAGGCTAGGGAAAAATTTCTTCCTCCCCAACATCCTTGGGGAGAAGATGGGCTTCTAGAAAGAAGTCCATATTTACCCTGGGTGCTGATGACTTAGCTCATGCACAAAGAGGAAAGTCCAGTCAATCCTTGGTCCCTAATGTCTCCCATCTCAAACAATTCGGTTCTTGACTAAGTTGTTCTTGGAAAAAAGGTCTCAGTTGTAAAAGAAAACTTTCATTCTTGAGTCGACATCACTTTCATGCTGATACAGTGGAGGATATTTCTACTTCACTAATCAAGGAACTGCTTGGGAAATGGGAAGGAATACAAAGTTTTGAGAAATACCACCCTGACCAAGAAGGAGCCAACTGTGCAATGTGGGAATCTTGTTCAATGACAATGCTGTGTTTTACTGCAGGCCAGGGTTCAAGTGCAGACAAAACCAAACATCACTGGATAGGTTTTAGTGAGGCAGAGGCCCCGTGAGTTTGAGGCAAGTTCTAGTGGAGCAAAGAGACAACAGAGAGAGAGCGCGCCCCAGCAGAGCAGCCCCCTGACCTGTTTACAGAAGGGGCCTCCACTTCTGCACAATAACACTCCTCTGTCCTGCCATCCATCCAGTCCATGCTCAGCCATCAGAGGCTCCCAGCGTTACAGGTAAGTTCTGGTGTGTATGCAAACTTCCATCATTTACTGCACATTTCATTTCCTTTTTGTTAAATTTTCACTTACATTTCATGTCCTTTTTGTTTTTAAAGTGTTTATTTTTAGATTAAACAGTATTAGATATGTATTGTATATAAGAAGAGTTAAAATAGGGAATCATTTGGGGGTCTGGAATGGAACTATTCCAAATTGAATAATCATTCAATTTGAATGATTTCTAATGGGGAAAAAAGATTCAGTTTTTGAATAAATTGCTTGTTGAACAGCCTTCTGGAATGAATTCAGTTCAAGAACCAAGGTTCCACTATATTAAAAATTTAAGTTGTTTGCTCCAACACAATTGTCTGTACATGTTTTTATATGTTTTTTGAGCATTTGCACAATTCTGGAGGGAAATAGAAAACATTTTAGAGCTTTTTAAAACAACTGGTAGATTTTGAAATTCCTAGTTACTGCTTTAAAAAAGGAATTATTGAAAGTCATTGCATAAAGTCTGTAGTTGCTGGCTGCCTTCTGTTTTTTAGGCTGGATTGGAGACACTAGTGATTTCTTAATGTCAGAGGCATTAGCAGAGTTATGAAAAGTCAGAGGAGAGAGAGTTAGGCATGGGTGATACCAGCCCAATACAGCCAAAGTAATTTCGATAAGCCAACAGTGTTACTTCTTTATGCCAGGAACTAACCAGGTACCTTTACACGTTTCCTCATTTACTACTCACAACCCCCAGATAGAGTGGGTGGGGTTATCTCCATTCTGTAGAAGAGCCTCGATAAAGTTACCTTGCATGTGAGTGGCATGAAACAGGACATAGATTCAGTGTGTATTGATCCTGGGTATTGGGGGGTAATTTGAAAACTTGGGTCAGAGTTAGTGGAAAAAATATTCCAGGCTAAAAGAGTCTTTTTTGTATGTCTTTTATGAAATGTTACAAACCTGGTGTAGTAGACCTTTAAGTCTGTCATTCAAGAGAAGAGCTACAAGATGGCGTCTTGAAGCTAGACAGCTCCTGGTGACGAAGGAGACTGCACATTAGAGACCCTGGGCCAGCGTGGCCCTCCCTCAGCTCTGCACTGCCACTTCCGCTCGCAGGGCTGGTCCCTCCACCTGGAGTGTTCACCTGCTCTGCTCATCATCTCTCTACACGCAGTCACCTTTGTCAATAAATGCCCTTCATTAAGTCACCTGGAGGCCATTCTGGTGCCATGAGCCTTGGCTTCTCCATCTACAATTTGGAAATGATAGCACTAACCCATGAGATCACTTGTGTTCTTGTGACTCACTTGTGAATCACATAAGGACATAAACTTATGTGGTAATTTTGATAAAGAGTGATGGAAAAAATTTAAAACCTTGAGGACAGTCACTGACCCACCTGGAAAGTAGGCCAAACTTTTTAAAAAGCAACATTGGTTTACCTAATGAAAAAAAATTGTAAGTGTTAGGTGGTTTCCATAACAACAAATGAAAAGAAAATGGCTGAACCTAAAGAATAAACTGAATTTCTAAAAGAGATGTACAAAACTCTATTTGAAACTGTTTTAAAAACAACTAGCCCACTGAATTTCATAACTATTTGTCTCATTTGTGTAGAAACGAGTCTTTAAGTATAGATGAGGCAACTCAGTAGCAAGAAACATTTGAGGTTGCCTGCCCACACTGTAGATGCTACTGTCAGTTCTCTTTATGCTCATTAGTGTTTATCTGACATTTCTCTTGAAGCAGTGATGAAAATAAACATTTTATCAGAATGTCTATACCTGTTTCTTTCCATAATTATAATTCAATTTAATAAATACTAATTTTGTGCCTTATAAATATAGTCCAGGGTACTAGACACTGCGCAGGCTCAGAAATTCACTCAGAATTTGTTTTTATCATGAGCTCCATTTCAAACATAACTCTCAGGAAGGCGGACACTGTTTTATTTAGATTTGGTATATGTAACCAAGGCAGGGAGTGATGGTTTAAGAGGCCAAGAATAATATAAGTAATTTTAGGTTGCTTGGAGACTCTGTGTAGTTAAGACAAATCAGGAATTAGGAGAGGGCTGGGACATTTATGTATTCTTTGAATATAGTACCATTTTGCAAACCGGGAAAAGTTGTTGGCACCCATTAAATTTTTCCTCTGTAGCCACAGTAGACTCTGGCTTTAATTGCTTCTAAAGAAGGTGAAAGTTTTTGTGGCTCATGTGAAATAAGAATGACCTTATTCTCTTGCCTTTGCTAATGGTCCACCGTTGGACCATAACAAACAGAAAATGAAGAAAATCTTTGTAGAGTAAAGGCAACTAATGGAATGCTTGATGGAAAAATGGAGGGTGACCTGGTGTTAGGAAAAGGCTTGGGACAGTGACAAATGGGGTGTTTCCTTTGCAAATTGGTTGGATGGGTACTCTTGAGCACCCTCCATGGGCAACGTGGCTGAGAATGTAATAAAAATGAAAATACGTGCTTCACTGCCTTGTCTCATATTTCAGGTGCAATGAGTTATTGACATCATTCCTGTCAACTGTGGTGGTGCCACCAGTGATGGACCAGGGAAGGGCCCTGGGGTCTTTCTGGGTGACTGGCACAGTCAAGTGCTTGGTATGAAAATAATGAAAAAGATCAATTTGGCGCATTGGAAAGAAAATGGTCAGAAGTTAGAAATGAGAAGACCAGATTAGAGGCCTGACTCCTTCATTAATGACCTATGTGATCTTGGGGAAATAATGCTGAGCTAAGCTTTCTCATCACAGAAAGGTACCTGAGAAGACCTTACCTGCCTGATCTAAGGGTCAAATGAGATGATTTCTGTGAAGGTGACCTATAAACCATGAATTGTCCTGTAAAGTTTGTGATCTCTGTTTACGAACAACTGGGTAGCATTTTAGGGCAGGGTAAAGTAAGGGTATTTCATTGCAAATTATATTTCTTTCTTTTCAGATATGAAATTAAGTCTACTGGTGAATATGTAATAAATCCTTTTTCACATTTTCTCTTAAATGTGAAAGTTTTGGAAACTTAGTTTCACTTTTGTGAAACTAAGCCTGCACTTTGCCTGAAAGTCTTGGCTTAGTATGGTCTCAATAGAATTCTCTGTAAAAAGCTTGGACACTGATTCATCAGAGCTGTATCATCTTTGTATTTTGTTAGAGTATGATTTGCCTTTCTGTAATCCCACATCTTTCTTGGCTTTATTCAAGTTGGTTAACTATTAAAAATAGATCTCCCTGAGATTGCTCCTTAAAGACCTATCAGAAAACAGCAAAAGAACATCACAGAGCAAACATTAGACACGGAGGTAAGAGGGCAATGGACTTTCTGACCTAGATTTCTAGTTTTCTCTGGTGGGCCAATTAAAAAAGAAGAAGAAAGAGATTACAAAGGTACAAGAGGGAGAGCAGAGGCAGGGGTGTTTAGATAGTTTAGTCAGAAATCAAACCAGAACAGTTTATTTTGGCAGATTTTTTTTTTTCTTTAACAAGGTACTTTAAAAGGAGAGTGTGACAAACTTACCTCGGAAAGGAGTTCAGTGCAGTAATGCAGGATGAAACACCTGGCTCAGTAGAGTGAGGAATTTCTGTTGCATTGGGTAACTGAATATGAAATCTTCACCGAGCTATACAGAGTGATTGAGTTTTGCCTCTAGTGTTTCGGGGAATAACTTATTAATGATGGTTTTGTAGCTTGAGCTCTTTCTGCAAGTTGGCTCCGAAATATCAGAAGCCAGACAAGAGTGCGGAGACTAATTAATAAGCTATACTAACCCCTAAGGTCTTGCCTGCGTCTATGTTGGGTTGTTATGAAAGTTTGAAACTGTGTGAAGTTCTTGACTTACTGGTCATTCACATACTGAACGTATTCTGTCCAAGCCAGCTTTGCAGTGGCTATAAGAAACCCAAATGAATTACAATGGGTTTTCTGCCTTCCTTTTGCATCCTTTTCTTGTTCTCTGATTGGCAGATGGACAGATGTGGAAATGCAAACTACTCTGACGGTTGCTGTAAAGAAAGAGCTGCTTGTGATGATTATTTGTATTAAGCAAGCCTCTACTGTGCCTGTGTATACAGCAGGTGGCTATATAAGGCACATAATACAGCTTCTGTCTTCAATAACAAAAATCCTGTGGCCATACAGCATGGGATGATCTGCGATTGATTTTTAAATATTCTGATGGGAAATACTTTCAGACAAGTTTCAGTTGAGGATGTGTATGGGAATATTCTTAATAATTGTAAAACTCTTAGCTTCAATAGATTCAAACATGTCAGGCCCCAAGATGGGGCAGTAGAAGGACTCAGTGGCTGGCCCTGTGGCCTCAATTTCCAGTGTTTTACAACCAGATTTTGGCAGGTGACATCTGTTGTGTCAGCGGAGCATCCAAGATACAGTGAGTCTGTAGTTGGGAATAAGAGCACTAACAAGAGTAATAACTGAAGGAATCATAAGTAAGGTTTCGTTCTTAACTGTGTAAAACTGAGCTGCTCCTTCTTGGGGCTGTCCTAAGATGAGATTGACAGAGTAGAGAACAACCTTCCAGTTCTGCTCTGAGCCATGCTCTTCCGCTCCCTGTGCCTCTGCACACGCCATTTCCCTTTGCTTCATATTTTGAGTACCTTTTAAGGGCTTCTGAAGTGAACTTTTGTCATTCTTTCTGGGTGCCCAGAAACATCGAATCCTCCTGACTTTCCCAATCTCTCTTGCGTATGAACTCTAGGCTCCACCGGTGAAATGTGCTTATATCAGATTGAATAAGAAGCTGAAGCTTCTGAGGACAAGCGTGGGTTCAACCAGTTCTGGAGGCAGCAGTCAAGCCAGACCTGTGGCCAAGTGGCTGGATGGAGGCAGCCAGGGTCCTTCCACTGGAGCATTTCCATGATGACATTTGGGTGTTTTTACTGACCTCATAGCCTCTTGGAAAATCTGTGAGCTTTCCTTTGATAAGTTTACTTGCTACTAATAATAGGGAACTGAACTTCCTATTTCATGCAACTAAGAACCCCTATGTGATAAGTTCAAAAACTATTACAGAGACATCACCTCAGTGAAGCTGTCTGTGGTTCTTCTAGAATAAGTTTTTTCTTCTTCCCACTGAACGCCAGTAGCTTTATTCAACACAAGATACTGCCACCGCTTGTTTAAGCGTCTGCGTTTCGCTTCTCCCGTGTCTGCCACCGGGGCTGATGCATGGTTGTCCCTCAGTAATTGTGTGTGAGGCAAGTCATGCTGTGAGCCAGGTCTCATTGTCTTGTTGGGAGGTGCCCACAGTGCCCTGCAAACCAGCTTGCACACTCTTCCTTGGAGGGTCTGAAATAGGCATGATGTGGCCATGAAGGAACTTTCCAGACATCCCTATCTTGTTTAGCATGTCCTGTTTCGAAGTCTCACCTGGTCTGGTACTAGATTCTCCCTTGATCCCAATGGTGCATACTCTAACTTCATTTATATTTGTTAGTTTCTTTCCTGTTACCAAGGTTTCCAGCCTTTGCAGCTGCAGTAAATTCACCCTCTAGTTAGTAACAGGCCTGAATTAACTTGAGCTCTATTGTGTTTTTTTGTATCAGTTTTTAACTAGTAGTAGCAACTTGGTATCACAGCTGAGGACCAAATACTGAAGCAAGGATGAGTATGCTAACCTTGTCTCAGATTTCACCCCCTTGGGCTCTCAGCTGCGGGGGTACCACTTGCTGCTGTCCTTGTTGAGCAGCCGTGGAAGTATCTGCTTAGTTGGCAGATCTCTCTGCAGGCACAGGGATTTTATTCACTACTGTCCATTGTTCTGTAATGATATCAAACATTTTTGTGGGATACAGGACCTGCTGCTTCCCTCCCTTTCCAAAGCCTTCCCATCTACTGTCGCCCAGAGCCAACCATGGTGCTTCATCTCATGAACATTTTTTAAATCTATTACTCCTTCAGCAACTTTATATAACAAACAGTTTCATACACTTATGAGTAAAAAAATTCAAGGAGAGAGATGCATTTGGGGATACTGTGATGACCAAGAGATTCTGTAACAAGCTATGATCCTTTACTTACTGTTTAAATATCTGTCTGAAAGCTTGACATTTCAGGAGTCAACAAAAAAGGAAAGCTGGGACCACCCAGATGAAATGGTGCAATTTCACCTCGCTGTCCTCTCTTAATTAATTTCAAGGTGAAACTCGAAGGGACCATGAAAAGGTGAAATGAAAATGAGAGGCTTGGAGCCTGTTCTATTTTTGTTTCCTGAACTTAATATATCTTAAAATTGGAAGGCAAAATCCAGGCATAAGCATGGTTTTAGCCCGGGGGAGATGTGAGAGTGGAGGTCAGGCAATAAAAGGGCAACAAACTATGCATGTTGCATGAGGGATTAATTGCCCAGAGCATGTGAAGAGAATTATGGCAGTTAATATCCAGAGCCTGAGCAAATACTGACCTGGGAAAATTGCTGCATATCTGCAAACAAAGGAGGGTTCTGAGGCAATGTATAAAAAAGGGATTGGCGTCTTTCTTCATTACCGATAGAAGATGCTTTGGGGGAAATCACCAATAATGAATCATATTGTTTAATTTGACCTATATATTTTAAAATTTAAATTCTGAGCATTGCTCATAGTGATTGAGACGGTTAAGAATATATACGTAGGTGAGAGGGGCACCTCGCGGTGGTTCCTGGCCTGGCGTACACTTGCTGATCAAGCTCACTCATTTTGTAAATCTGTAGCTGTAGTGCTGTATAGTGAAGATTCAAGTTTATCGTCCAGAGCCTGAGGTACTATTAAATCCTAAGCACTAAATGGGAATTCGATTATGTGCGCTCCATCCTATTTACCAAAGCAGAAAATTGGCACCATTAGTCTTAGCATTTCTCACTTGTGGGCGGGGCGGGGGCAGAGACAGGAGCTCCGGGAGAACGCATCACGCTCTCCCAAGGGGTGCACGAAAATGCGTATTTAATATTATATTAAAATGGAAAGTCATAATAAGTGATTATTTTTGTAATGTAAACTACATTAGAAAAGCTGGAGGAAATGTCACGGCTGGTGAGGGCACATGGAATATAAACTCTTCTCTGCCTCTTGGTGACTCCATTATGACGACTGTGGACACGTGCAGTGGAGCAGAGGCTGAAAGAAAGGGGGATACACACGTGTTCATCAAAAAACGTTTAGTTTAATAAACGTTGAGAAGCATGGTCCTATACCAGGGTCCCATAGGAGGCCATGCTTACCCATCACTGGAAAGTTTAATGGAGACTTGCTGACCATTTTGATAAATGGGAGATCAACTGTTAACATCTGATTTTTTTTTTTGCAGTAACTATTGCTGGTAGTATATAGACTTGACCTTCATATGATAGTGTGTTTGAAATCAGAGGGGTTCTTTGCGGCACTGCAGACTTCGGCTGCTGCTGGGGGCAGTTTGCTGGTATGGAAGAAAGGATTTATTGGGAACAGATGTCCTTTTTGATATAATTCGCAGCAAACAGGGTTAACAGTGCTCACTAATGTGTGGAATCTGTTATAACTATTCTCTCCCTTTGCTTGAGGGAAGCACACAAGTAAGAAATGTCTTTTCTTTCATTATTTCATTTCTCATTAAGCTTGTTAGGAGGAGAAATGACATTAAGATATTTCCTGTTAAGTGTTACATTTTTCCCTGCTTCCAAATCTCGTATTATTTAAGGTTACAAAATCACCAAAGGAATTTGAGAAAAGGCAGGCAAGGATGTAAGCATGTAATTATCACATAGTTTGAAGAGTAGGGGTTTCAACACTCTTTTCCTTAACACACTAAGATGTTATGCCAAAAGTAAAACATGGAATCCCTGGTATATGGTTAATCATTCAAAAATCATTACATTAGCTTTAAGAACCATATTTTTCTTTTTTTAATTTCCAGAGACTGCTTTTAGTAAAAACACTTTCTACATGCCCTTTTGATGGTCTTGTCTGCTCTGTTTGGCAGAAATGTGTCCTTTCACATGCATGTAGAACAATTTGGCAATCCTTCCATTAAATGCAGGAAGGACACTCTGCCTAGGAGTGCTTGATGTTTGTTCCCGGGTTTTTCAACTTAAAAAAGCATTTGGAGAAATACAAAGGAGGCCAAAAACGTCACTAAAGAAATGAAAGGATCTGAGTTCAAATGCTGAGGCCAAATGTTATATTGTGTGTACAGTCAGGAGAGAACAAGAGACCACAGTTGCCGTATGGCGATCTAGAACCGTACCGTGTTCTTCGCTGGTGTTTGAAGGGGTGTTAATAGTTCTTTCATGAAGAACTCCACGTCCATGAATAGTTAAGTTATTGTTAACTATCCTGGCGGAGGAATGGCTTCCAGTAACACTCCTTGCACTTACTATGCCGGGCATTATGACATGAAGATGTGGGGCTAGATGTCACTTTGCAACGTGAATGGGTCCTACTGTGCCTGGCCCTGAGATGACATGGGCAAGTGTCACTGGAAGGTGCTGGAAGCTTTTCTGTGGCATGTGCCTTCCATCATTGCACATGTAATGTTGTGATTAGAGGATTCAGTTCTCACTGATGCCCACTCAAAACCATCGATGATATAAAACAAGATTTGATTAATCCAGCTAGGAAAGGGTTCTTTGTATTTTTTCCATAAAGAACAACGCTATAAAATTGCTGTTATATGAAGAGGCAATTACAGAGTAAACAGCAAAAACAAGTATTAAAGTATTACAGAAGTGAATAAGATAGTTACTTAGTAAATGTATGTTATCTTTCTGGATTTAAGGATCATTGTAGTATTTGTCAACATTTTAAAATTTAAAATTTATTGGAATGTTTTTAGTCTGAATCCCTATTGAATTTTGAATCTAATTTTCTATTTATATTTTTGATTCTCTTTCTTCAGAATAGCCCCAAAAATATAAGATTCAGGCCTCCTAAAACCTGGATTTGTAACTGAATATGCTACCGTGGTTTATAATGACAAATCCCAGACCTTTTACCTTTCTTGATGAGTATGCAAAGGTCCCCCTGAGGAGGACATTTCGAAAGTGTTGCCGGACAGCTCATTTGTTCCGCCAACGTCCTCATGGCTCACACAATTTTCCATTAGCCAGTCTGGTGTGGATTTGGGCTCTGACAGGGCTTGTGATTAAGTAGCTCATCCAGTATTTGGTCTTCGGTGCTGTCCAAAAGGATTAATTCAACATAATTTATCAAAGGGAAATAAATCTTGTTAGTTCAAATGAGCCTAAGTAAGACTAAATTTTTTTTGTTCTTACAGACAATAACTGTGAATAAAATAAAATGGTAAAGGATGGAAGGACTATCCATCATTAATAAAAGAAGGAGTCTTCTTTGCGTTGGTTACTGATGTGTTTCAGCTGAGTCTCATCTTAACCATCATTTAAAATATATTTAACTACAACAACAACAAAATAGAGTATGCAATTCATCATTCAGCTGCTGTTTGCCCTCAGAACATGATGGAACCATAGTACTTTGGTTCCCAGAGAGTGATTTCTGGATGAAAACGCACATTCTCTTAGCACAGATATCAGTCTTAATTGAATATATGTGAGGACAAAACACAAATAATAGAGAGGAAAGGACAGCTAAATATCTCTGCTTGAGTGAGTTGTCAACACAACACTTGCTGGAGGGAGGGGCGACACCAGCGATGCCACAGTGGTGGCCTTGTCATGACTCCTGGGGGTGATGGAGGTGCTGCTCTTACACAAGTGACAGGCTCAGGAAGTCATGGCTTCGAACTAGAATTCCGAGTTCTCTCGTAGGACGCACCCGAGCACCGGGGACATCGGTGAGCCCGCCGTGCTGTGAGCACCGTGAGGCTGCTGTCTCCACTTCACCTTGCTATCCAAACCCCCCACCCAGACTTTCCCACTTTTCTCTCCACTAAACAACCTCACTCCCTTCCATAAAAACGTTATTATTTTCTTGCTTGTATAGGTTATACAGTGCCTGTCATTTGGCAGATACTCAAACATTTGTTTGAATTAATGATCATGGTTAACTTACATTAATGATAGCAAATAAAATTTGACATTAATGATAATTATGAAAATTACATAATAAAGAGAATAATAGTACTGTGAATTAAATGCCAAACACTTCTCACATATTGTCTTTTTTGAATCTTCACAGATTTTACAAAGTAGTAATTGTTTCTGTTTAACATTTCAGAACTGCGCGAGATGTAGGTGAATTAAGTAATGCATCCAGAATTATGCAGCTAAGATCTTTTTTGGGGGGAATCTAACTAGCATGTTTTTTTCTATATTTACCTTCTATAGAATAAAATTATGTTCTATATAAGTATACTATATTTAATATGTAATTCACATACATGTATATAAATCTGTTATGTTTCTCTTACCATGATATGAGCTCAGTGAAGGCAGAGATGGCTCCCATTTCAGATTTGTGTTCTCAAATACATATGGAACCTACAGTCCAGTAAATTCATTACCAGACCTTTGTTTTCTCTTGAAAAACTGTTCTGTGCATTTTGTCTGGTGGGTGTTTGAGATTAGCAAATTGTGCAGTTGCCTTGACTTACGGCACAATGGCTCAATTATAGTTCAAGAATTTAATGCCCAGTTCTGTGCAGAAAGACATCAAATTAGAAATGGTGAGACTTTTTTAAAGATTTTATTTATTTTTTAGAGAGAGTGAAAGGGAGGGAGAAAGTGAAGAAGAGAAATATTGATGTGTGAGAGGGTTGCCTCTCGCATGCCCCCAAATGGGGACCTGGCCCACAACTCAGGCTTGTGCCCTGACTGGGAATCAAACTGGTGACCTTTTGTTTCATAGGCCAACTCTATCCACTGAGCTACACCAGCCAGGGCAGAAATGGTGAGACTTATTTTTAGTGCAAAAGTGGAATAAATTAATTTTGTAATTGGAAATATGTGGACTCATTTAATGGGTCATAGCTTTGCAATGGACCATTTTGGTATTCAATGATTAGATTCTTGAAAGGTATCTTTTAAAAAATGTAATATTTTATTGATTATGCTATTATAGTTGTCCTGATTTTTTCCTCTTTTCCCCTCTCTACCAAGCACCACCCCTACTTCCTCAGGCAACCCCCACACTGTTGTTCATGCCCATGGGTCATGCATATAAGTTCTTTGGCTACTCCATTTCCTATACTGTACTTTACATCCCCAGGGCTATTACGTAACTACCTGTTGTACTTAATCCCCTCACCTCTTCACCCATTCCCCCACAGCCCGCTCCTATCTGGAAACCATCAAAATACTCTCTGTACCCATGATTCTGTCTGTTCTTTTTGTTTGCTTCATTAGTTTTTTAGATTTAATTATTGATAGATGGGTAGTTTTTGCCATTTTATTGTTCATAGTTTTGATCTTCTCTTTCTTTTTTAAAATATATTTTATTGATTATGCTATTACAGTTGTCCCATTTCTCCCATTTACTCCCCTCCACCCTGCACACCCCCTTCCACCCACTTTCCCCCCCTTTAGTTCATGTTCCAAATTCTTTGGTTTCTACGTTTCCCACACTATTCTTGCCCTCCCCCTGTCTATTTTCTACCTGCCATCTATGCTACTTATTCTCTGTACCTTGTCCCCCTCTCCCCCTCCCACTCCCCTGTTGATAACCCTCCATGTGATCTCCATTTCTGTGGTTCTGTTCCTGTTCTACTGTTAGCTTAATTTGCTTTTGTTTTTGTTTTAGGTGTGGTTGTTAATAATTGTGAGTTTGCTGTCATTTTAGTGTACATGTTTTTTATCTTCTTTTTCTTAGATAAGTCCCTTTAACATTTCATATAATAAGGGCTTGGTGATGATGAACTCTTTTAACTTGACCTTTTCTGGGAAGCACTTCATCTGCTCTTCCATTCTAAAGGAGAGCTTTGCTGGATAGAGCAATCTTGGATATAGGTCCTTGCCTTTCATGACCTGGAATACTTCTTTTTAGCCCCTTCTTGCCTGTAAGGCCTCTTTTGAGAAATCAGCTGACAGTCTTATGGGCACTCCTTTGTAGGTAACTGCCTCCTTTTCTCTTGATGCTTCTAGGATTCTTTCCTTATCTTTAATTTGGGGTAATGTAATTATGATGTGCCTTGGTGTGTTCCTCCTTGGGTCCACCTTCTTTGGGACTCTCTGAGCTTCCTGGACTTCCTGGAAGTCTATTTCTTTAGCCAGATTGGTGAAATTCTCCTGTATTATTTGTTCAAATAAGTTTTCCGCTTGTTGCTCTTCCTCTTCCCCTTCTGGTACCCCTATAATTCAGATGTTGGTACATTTAAAGATGTCCTGGATGTTCCTAAGCCTCTCCTCATTTTTTGAATTCTTGTTTCTTCATTCTTTTCTGATTGGATGTTTCTTTCTTCCTTCTGGTCCACTCCATTGATCTGAGTCCCAGTTTCCTTCCCATCACTATTAGTTCCCTGTACATTTTCCTTTATTTCACTATGTAGCCTCACTTTTTCATCTAATTTGCAACCACATTCAACCAATGCCTGTGAGCATCCTGATTACCAGTGTTTTGAACTGTGCATCTGATAGGTGGGCTACCTCTTTGTGGTTTAGTTGTATTTTTTTCTGGAGCTTTGATCTGTTCTTTCATTTTGGGCCATTGTTTTTTGTCTCAATGGGCCTGTCATGTATTAGGGGGTGGAGCCTCAGGTGTTCACCTGGGCGGGGCAACCCAGTCCCTGTGTTGTGGCACTGTATGTGTTTCAGGGGACTGAGAGGGAACAATGGTGCTTGCTCCACTCTCTGCTAGATTTCAGTCACTTCCCCTGCTTCCCACAAGCAAATTAGACCCTTCTGGTGCTGATTCCTCGGTGGGTGGGTTTGTGTATGTCCTTGGACCCTGTGGGTCTCTCCAATGAACTCTCCTGTGGGGCTGGGAGTTTCTCCTGGCAGCTCAACCTCCACAGGTATTTTCAATCAGTGATTTGAGGCTTTATTTCCCTGCACTGGATCCCTGGGTTGTGCAGTCTGTCTTGATCCCCAGTTTTGCCTGGTTTATCTGCAAGTGAATGTGGGAATGCTTGGTCTGCCAGCCACCTTGCATGCTGGGCCCCCTCCACAATCCACCACCTCACTGGGTCTGCCAGCCACCACTTTGCACCTGGGTTCTACCAGCCGTCACTTTGCTGGGAGCTCTCTCTGCCCTGGCTGCCTTCCTACTGGTCTGGATGAATGTGTCTTCCTTTAACTCCTTGATTGTTGGACTTCCATACAGTTCAATCTTCTTTGAACTGTACCCGTTGTTTTTTTGTTTTTAAATTGTTGTTGTCCTTATTTTGGTTGTGTGAGGAAGCACAGCATGTCTACCTCCACCTCCATCTTGGCCAGATGTCTGATCTTCTCTTTCTTAAATAAATCCCTTTAACATTTTGTATAATAATGATTTGGTGATGATGAACTCCTTTAGTTTTTCTTTCCTGGGAAGCTCCTTATCTGCCTTTTAATTCAAAATGATAGCTTTGCTGGTTAGAGCAATCTTGGTTATAGGTCCCTGCTTTTCATACCTTGAATATTTCTCGCCAGTCCCTTCTAGCCTGCAAAGTTTCTCTTGAGGAATCAACTGATAGTCTTATGGGAACTCCCGTGTAAGTAACTAACCACTTTTCTCTTGCTGCTTTTAAGATTCTCTATTTTAATTTTGGCATTGTAATGATGATGTGTCTTGGAGTGGGCCTCTTTGCATCTATCTTGTTTTGGACTCTCTGTGCTTCCTAGACTTGCATGTCTATTTCCTTCACCAAATTAGGGAAGTTTTTTTCTTCATTATTTTTTCAGATAGATTTTCAATTTCTTGCTCTTTCTCTTCTGTCACCCATATGATGCAAATGATGGAATACTTGAAGTTTTCCCAGAGGATACTTACACTATCCTCATTGTTTGGTATTCTTTTTTCTTCTTGTTGTTCTGCATGGTGGTTTTTTACTTCCTCATGTTCCAAATCATTGGTTTGAGTCTCAGCTTTATCCACTGTACTGTTGTTTTCCTGTAAACTGTTCTTTTGGTATATCATTTTTTCATTGTTGTATCCTTCATTGTTGACTGGTTCTTTCTTATGCTGTTGAGGTCCTCAATAATTTCTTTGGGCATCCTTATAACCAGTGTTTTGAACTCTGTATCTAATAGATTGCTTATCTCCATTTTGTTCCACTCTTTTTCTGGAGTTTTGACCTGTTCTTTCATTTGGGCCATGTTACTTTGTCTCCTCATTTTTGCAGCCTCTCTGTGTTTGTTTCTTTTTATTAGGTGGAGCTGCTTTGGCTCCGTGTCCTGGTAGTGTGGCCTAATGTAGTAGGTGTCCTGTATGGTCCAATGGCACAGCCTCCCCTACCACCAAAGATGGGTACTCCTGGTGGGCACTTTGTGTGGGCTGAGTACATCTTCCTCTTGTAGTTGAACCTTGGTTGCTGTTGGCAGATCAGGAGAGGGATTTACCCAGGCCAGTCAGCTACAAGGACTGACTGTGACCACTTACCACCAATCTCCACCCTCCATGGAGGATCAGCTGTGCAGGGGCAGAGTGGTGGTGCTCTGACATGATCTGTAGCAGTCCACTGGGTATGGCCCTGTGGCCCTGTGGCTTCCCAGGTGGTGCAGGCCAAGGTCAGCCCCAACCTATGTTTTGCCAGGGACCATTCTGCCCGAGCTATAAAGCAATCTGAAATGGCTGCTACTTGTGCTGGGCTTGGAGGTACCCAGGCAAGGCCAAGCTGTGAATGTGAGCTGGCTGCTGCTAGTGCTGGGCCTGGGGCTCACTGAGGCCAGCTGTCACTTATTCAGTAGTACTTAGGAAGTTGTGAAGTGTGAGCCAAGACCAACCATTCATATGGAAAAGCTGCTTGAGTGGGCTCACAAGTTGGGTGGGGCAGAGTCTCTGGGGATCTCCAAGGCAGGCAAACAGTGTGAGCCAGATTGATGGAATCTCAGATATGGTACCAGCTTGCCAGCTCTGTGGGAGGAGGTTTTAGAAGAGGGACAATGACCTCTGCTCCCCTTGATGCCAGACACTTCAGTTTTTCCTTGTATGCCATGGGTGCCTTTCAAGCTGCTACCCCAGCATCAGAGCTCAGAGGCAGTGGTCTGAGTATGTGAGATCATGTGTAGGTTCTTTAAGAGGAACTGCTTGGGACTCTGGCATTTTCTTCCAGTGATTCAATTCCATCTGGTTTTTGCAGCCTGAATTTGTAGGGATGTATCTTCCTGGTGCTGGAACACTGGGCTGGGGGGCCTGGTGTAGAGTGGGACTCCTTGCTCCTGAGATATCCCTCCTGAGTTTTTATCCACTACACATGGGTGTGGGACCTGCCCACTTGGCATCTCTGCCCCTCCTACCAGTCTGGATGGATGTGGTTTCTTTAATTCCATAGTTGTCAGACTTCCATTCAACTCAATTTCTGATGGTTCTGAGTGATGGCTGTTGTATAATTTAGTTGTAATTTTGATGTAGTTGTGCAAAGAGGAGAGCCATGTTTGCCTACCTTGCCATCTTGACTGGAAGTCTGGAAAAGTATCTTCATCTTAGCATAGTTTTCCCTAAAAATGGAGCTTAATTAAAAAGCTGTGTTGGTTTTTTGAGAATATGATCCTAGGAACAGAAATGAGGGAGGAAGGAAATGAACAGAGAAGGGTAGCCAACACAAGGGCTACTGTTACGGGTAATTTGTTGCTTAGTCGTCTGGGGGAAAATATGTCTAAGAACCATTCATTTGAGAGAAAAAAGGAGAAACATTAATCCATTAGTGCCTTTCTCCATTGGTTAAGGAAGGTCCTTCATGATGTTAAATCCTCTGCTTCTGGATTGGGATATTGGGGAGTAAGGGGGTGGATTCCTGAGTGGTAAAAAAAAAAGTCACATTGCTGCAGCATTGGTTAGAATAGGAGATGAAGCTGAGAGATTTTTCATTGTATTCAAGAAGTGTCAGATACATTTGGGAAATTAAAAATACTTTTATCAAGATTGATTTACATTTAAAAATAAATGAGACACACTGTACCTCCTCTCACAACCAAGATTAAGGACAACAAAAATATAGAACCAAAAAAAACCAAGCAGAACAGACAGAAAATTGAATTGTACGGAAGTCTGACAACGATTTACCCAGACTGGTAAGAGGGGTGGAGTTGGCGGCTGGTGGAGAGGGGTCGCGGCAGGAAAAAGCAGTGGCTGGTGATCCTGGGTGCATAGGTGGTGGTTGGCACACCCCAGGCACACAGGTGGCAGTTACCAAGCTTGGGGAGGCAACGAGCAGACCAAGCAAGGTGCACAAGGCTGCTAACTGCAGTCACATATTCGCACGCAGATAAACCAGGTGAAAACAGGCAGCAAGACAGACTGTGCAATGCGGGGCCCCAATGCTGGGAAATAAAGCCTAAAAGCACTGATTAAAAACACCTGTGGGGGTTGAGGTGCCGGAGAGAATCCCAGCCTCACAGGAGAGTTTGTTAAACCCACAGGGTCCTAGAATGTATGTAAGTCCACCCACATGGAAATCAGCACCAGAAGGGCCCAATTTGCTAGGGGAAGCGGCGGAAGGGACTAAAATCCGAGAGAGAGTGGAGCAAGCGCCATTGTCCCCTCTCGGAACCCACCCCTACATCCAACGTCACAGCCCAGCAACTGGGTTGCCCGGCCCTGGTGAACACCTAGGGCTCCACCCCTCACTGTGTAACAGCCGTGACCAGACCACCCCCCCAAAAAAAAACCCAAAACCAAAAATGACTCAAATGGGAGAACAGATCAAAGCCCCAGAGCTAATTCATCTAAGCAGCCAAGAGATAGCCAGCCTGTTAGATGCACAGCTCAAAGCACTGGTAGCTAACCTATCAGATGCACAGTTCAAAGCACTGGTGATTAGGAAGCTCACAGAATTGGCTGATTTTGGTCACAAATTAGATGAACAAATGAAGGCTACAATAAGTGAAATGAAGAAAAATGCACAGGGAACCAATAGTGATGGGAGGAAAACTGGGACTCAAATCAATGGAGTGGACCGGAAGGAAGAAACAACCAACTAAACAGAAAAGAAGGAAGAAACAAGAATTCAAAAAAATGAGGAGAAGCTTAGGAATTTCCAGGACATATTTAAATGTCCCAACATCCGAATTATAGGGGTACCAGAAGGGGAAGAGGAAGAGCAAGTGGAAAACTTATTTGAACAAATAATAAAGGAGAACTTCCCCAATCTGGCAAAGGAAATAGACTTCCTGGAAGTCCAGGAACCTCAGAGAGTCCCAAAGAAGGTAGACCCCAGGAGGAATACACAAAGGCACATCATAATTACATTACCCAAAATTAATGATAAGGAAAGAATCCTAGAAGCATCAAGAGAAAAGGAGGCAGTTACCTACAAAGGAATGCCCATCAGACTGTCAGCTGATTTCTCAAAAGAGACCTTCTAGGCAAGAAGGGGCTGGAAAGAAGTATTCCAAGTCATGAAAGGCAAGGACCTACATCCAAGATTGCTCCATCCAGCAAAGCTGTCATTTAGAATGGAAGGGAAGATAAAGCACTTCTCAGATAAGGTCAAGTTAAAGGAGTTCATCATCACCAAGCCCTTATTATATGAAATGTTAAAGGGACTTATCTAAGAAAAAGAAGATCAAAAATAGGATGGTAAGAAGACAGCAAACTCACAATTATTAACAACCACACCTAAATCAAAAGCAAACTAAGCAAACAACTTTAACAAGAGCAGAAACACAGAAATGGAGATCACAAGGAGGGTTAGCAACAGGGGAGTGGGAGGAGGAGAGAGAGGGAAAAGGTTCAGAGAACAAGTAGCATAGACAGTGGGTGGAAAATAGGGGGAGGGCAAGAATAGTGTGGGAAGTGTAGAAGCTAAAGAACTTATGACACAAGGACATGAACTAAGGAGGAGGAATGTGGGTGGGAGGGGGTGTGTAGGGTGGAGGGGAATGATGGGGGAGAAATGAGACAACTGTAATAGCATAATTAATAAATATAATTAAAAAAATGAAAAGCAGGCTATATTGAGCAGATTAAAAAATGTTCTATCATTACATTAATATGAACAAATCACCAGCTCATTGGAAAGAAGTAAATATATAAAATTATAATACTAGAAATGTTACTAGTAATGTCCAATTGATCCAGATGACAACAGCATGAGTCTACTAGCTGGGTTAGTGTCTATCTTCACATTAAAAGTTTTTTTCATTGGCAATAAAAACATTCAAGACAATTATGTCTTGAACTTAATGCTTTTCCTAATGTTAGTGCTGTCATTGTCTATTCTTGTTTCACCAGGATGACCCATTCAGCTGGTGTGGATGAGATCTTTACTTTTTTAATTGAAGTAAATGTTGACAGGCTTTTGGTGCTTTTTTTTAATCCCAGGAAGGTTAACAAATGTTTTCCAGTCTATTATATTGAATTTAAAAGCTCATTTTAAATTTGTATATTAAAATAAATCACCAGGGAAACATGTGAGTTAATAAAGTACAATCTTGGTACATCCGAACAGTACAAAACAACAGGAAAACTGGGGATGCTCTCAGTGGGGAGGACATTGCCTTGTATCATGCTGTGGGTGTGGTATGCTGTTTTTGCTTCATGACCTAGCAGTCTTCTTTAAGAGTTTTCCTTTTTAATATATTCTAGTGACTAAAATAATCTGCCTAGAGATTTGATTACTGGATGTGAGATCTCTATCTATTATTTTGGGTGGAAATCCTGATGTGCACTTATAAGATCTTGTTTAAGCCTGGGGTCCTATCATAAAACTGTTAGACTTGGAGAGGTTATCACTGAGGGAAAGAGAGAATACTAAAAAAGCAACTCACAACAATCTTACAAATGAATGATGGAGACTATCTGAGGAAGGGAAACATAAATTTTCAGATCATTATACACACTGAAAATTGAGTAGAATCAGTAAAAATATATCAATTGCTAGTCACAGTGAAAATGAAAAATGTCAAGGATAAAGGAATCAGAGGGAAAGAAAGATTGCCTTCACAGAAATAGCAATTTGATAAATGATAGTTTTCAGATAAAAAAGAATGGATTTGGAAAGAAAATAGAGTAATATTGTCCAAGTGTTGATGCAAATTAATTCTTAGTCTGAACTTTTATACCTAGTTAAATTATCATTACAGAGGAAGTACAATTGAAGAGATTTTTTAGGCTTACAAATATCAAATCCACAAACCTTCACTTGAAGAGTTATTAAAGGACACATTTCACAAAGAGAAGGAATAGGATGTGATAGCAGAAATACTGATAAAAAATTTAACTAATGAGCTCAAAAATGTTTTAACTACTTAAACTTTTTCACGTTAAAAGATAAAATTCTAGGCATAAGTGACTAGGGATGTGAAAGCATACTAATGTTCTTGTAATTTGAGAGAAGCAAGAGATACTGAAGAGCTTTATATTTTATAAGAAAAGTGAGATTCCAGACCAAGATGGTGACATCTATTGCCCCAGCTTTTAAGGTTACCATCCCAGGGACAGCCCCCTACATCATCTAGCTGAGAGCTACTCCAGCTTGCATTCCTGATGTCCACAAACTATAGCAAGCAAATACAGCACTCACAGTGGCTATTCCCCCAAGGCTCAGTTCAGTGGGAGCAGGCAAAACACCCATCTCCTAGTCTTACCCGGGATGAAAGAGGTTTGACTTCATACACTACAAGGTACTGCCTGAGGATCTGACATTTCTTTAGCATGCATGTATGTTCTGGCTATGGTTTTTCCTGAAACTATCACCAACATCTCTCTTGAAGGAGCTCGTCCACATGTCTAGCACCCAGACTTTCACAGCTACTGTGTGAGGTATGGGTCCCCAAATCACACAGTTCTGATAGCCAACAAAACTTGTCCTACATTGGTCTATGCTAGTTGCTGAATTTAGCTATATTCCTAACTGCATTTAGAATTATTTATGGCAAACAATGCATGACAAAAGAAACAAACTCAACAAATCACAAGGATATATAAAAGCTATATATGCTTAAAAAGCTCTGAATTTAGGTCCCAGTTGCTATAACAAAGGAGTGAGTGGACTTCCTACCCCCATCCCCCTTTTATATACTAAAGGTGCCTTAGCATGTGTTGCACTGTCACTCCATCCATCCATCCATCACTTTGAGTCAGTTCTCCCTCATGGTCCAGCCAACTTTGGTTTGGTTAGGGATAGGGACAAAATATGGGTGAGGGCGAGTTATTTTATAGCTCACTGTCCCCTTAGAAGTTGACTAATACATCCGCAAACTGCCTTCTTGTATACAACCTACTTATTTTCTTTGTTCCTGAAACCTGGGTCTGGTTTATACTGTACACATTCAAGTTGGAGTGAAAACTTAAGCTGTTCTGACATAGGGAGTTTGGGATCGTTTCATACCTGGCTGGGAGTGATCCTTCATTTGACCTGTCAGATAAAAATCTAAACACTTTGGATAATGATAGGGCTTGCAATTGCATGCTTGCTACCCAAATAAATTTCCTTCCTTCCAATGTGAATCAAGAAATAATCATAGTCAAAATCATTAAAAATTAATTCCTCTAGTAAAGATTCTGACCCCTGCAGTTTTTATACACCGTCTTCCTACTGCTACATAAATTGGGTTAGCATTTTTCATCTTTTCTTATCTTTAAGTTTCCCAAGTTCCTATGGGTTAGAAAGAGGAGAAACATTTCTCTGTGTGAGTGTAATAAAGGAAAAATTCACTTTTATCTTCTACCTTGTTATCTTCTCAGAATTTATTTTGGCAGAACCCCCAAAGTTCCTAGAACCTGCTGAGCCCAATCAAGCAGATATCTTGGTTCGGTTAAAGGTGTTATTATTTCACATCTCTTCTGAGAGCTAGCAAGAAATAAATAAAGACTCTTGACTTTTTCTTTTCCTTTGTCTTCAAGCTCTAGTAAATAGTTGCTACCTGGGAGGTGAAGCAAATGAGAAATGAACAAATGCTTATTTCTCATTAGGTGGCAGAAGTAGGGGAAGTGTGGCTTCATAAGGCCATTAATCCATATACTGTGGAAAAAGTTGCTATTATCATATCAGTGTTAATATGCTCACTCATTGGTGACATCTCATTTATTATTATTATTTTTTTTTTTTATTATTTATTATGTTTTTCTCACCAATGTTTCCACTCAAGGCCTGTGAGGGAAGGGGGCATCTTCCTTTGCTTGTTGTGAAAGAAAATTATTAATCCTCAGTTTCTTAGCTTTTAGGGTATTCATAAAGAAGTAGTGACTTATTCAGCATATTTATGATTGATTCCATTGAAATTTCTTTATTATTGTTCTTGCTCTCTCACTTCTGCTTCCATTACTGGACGATCTCTGACAAATATATTTGGTTGATGGTGGGTGGCCTTGTGGCCACCCTATTTGGTCTTCCAGTTATTTCCTGTAACTTCCCTTGGGGCACTTTTGTGAACCTAGATTCTGATTCAAAAAGCCTCAAAAATAAAGCTCAAGCATGCAGTCCTTAATGAAATTAACCCAACCTGCAGGAGAAGTAGAAGAACATTTGTGCCATGGAGTTCCAGGGATACCAAAGAAAGGTAAACTGGTCTGGTAGGCTCCCCACTAAGAGAGGGGTAGTGTGAAAAGGTGAACTGAAATGTCACACTCTAGGGGCTTTATGGGGCAGGAAGTGCGCATCAAGGACATGAATTTAGGCAAGTGGAAGAGAGGGCTTTTGAGATTACAGAAGGCTATGCAATTATGATGTAATTCTTCTCTTATGACAGACAACCTCAAATCTTCCATAAAATCACTATATTTATATTACGATGGCTTGAGGCATGGTGTGGAACAGAAATGGTAGTCAAGGGAGCAAAAGCATAAGCAGGGAGCTTAGGGGGAAGAAAGGCTGAACATTTCTGAAGGATGCAGGTAGGGGCTTTTCCACAGATTGGCCATGTCTCTGAGGAATAGGAAAGCTCAAAGTGATATACAAGTTACACGTGGGGTCCACCCAGGATCTCTGAACTACAGTGTAAAGTACTCAGCAGCATCTTGGAATAGATTGCCCCTCTAGGAACGAGCCAGAAGTAGGCACCCTCCTCATGTCTGTGGCATCCTGGCCACACAGTTCTGAGGAGTGGAGCCTGACTCAGGGTGTCCTGAGAATATCACTTCAAAGTCAGGAGAAAGTTGTAGAAACCATTCCATGGTTAGCAAAGAAAGTTATCATTTAAGACTTGATGTTCAGCCAGAGCTGAATTTATAACTTATTGTGAGCTTACTCGTTTATGTCTAGAAACTGCATTTTAAAACACCTCTTTTTCACTACCTTTCCTTCAGAACCATGTTTAGAAGAAAGAGGCTTGTCTTAACTGGTCTACCTGTATTCCTAACTGTTTTGTATATGTTGCCTTTAGACTTGCCTATGACATGGAAGGCATTTTTGGAAAAATGAAACAAATTCTCAACAAATCACGAAGCTATATAAAGGCTACATATGCTTGAAAAGCTTTGAATTCAGGTCCCAGTGGCTGTTACAAAGGAGAGAGTGAAATTTCCACCTCCACCCCTATTTTATGTAATAAAAATGCTTTGGCATCTTTGCAGCTGTTACCGCTACAGTAATCTAGTTTACAGATGTTTTCCTCTGAGCATCACAATAAAGAGTACCATGTGCTATGAGAGAAAAAAAAAAAGGCATGAAAACTACATAGGTTCAAGAACTGAAAATAACGCAAGAATGAAAATCTGTTCACAGTGCTATTATCACCAAGGTCTTTGGAAATAACCACAAACTTCTGCCTCAAAGCCTGTTCCCTCTAAGACACTTAAAGAGAAATCACCCTGTCACTCTCTGCCAGCTCAGTTCAAAGTTACGCCAGGAACCTCTTCTCCCATTCAGCAGTATCATAAACGTAGGTGGCTTAGCTGGTCTCCAGCTGGTTGTCCAGCTTCAGGCATCTCTCGGAGTCTGTGCCCCAGGCCTCCACTCACAGGCCCTCACTGGCTACAGCTGGCAGGCCTGCTGGTGACTGTTAACATGCCCCTCTCTGAGGGAGGAGAAAGAAACAACTGACTTTTTGCCTCCTGGCTCCATTTCAAAAGTCTTCACCCAGAATCCCCTGTGTGCCAAAAGGCAGTGGGATTGCCCAGCCTTTCAACCAATAACGGCCAATGTCCCCCCCATTACAACTCCTCCCATTTAACACTCTGGACACTTGTAATTGTACAAGAGCAAATGGACAGAAGCCTCATTCTTCTGTAACCATTTCCTGCTGACCCAGAATGTAGTCCTACCTGTCCCCTGGTCCAGAGGTCTCTGAAAAAAGGAGTTCCGGAGTGAAGTCGAGAGGGAGAAGGATCTTGCAAGTCTCAGGTCAGTTGGTTGTCCCTGTACAGCAGTGTGCATGATATCCAAAGAATAGCATTGCTGGACAGGCTCGCAACCTTGTTGTATACCAGAGGTGATAAATCTCACAAGAAGGTTAGAAGGTGCAATAAAAAACACAAGATTGCCCCCCTTTTAATACTTTTGGAACTTTTCTGTCCAAACCACTAGGCAGAAAGGAATACCAGTTTTCAAACTGAAGCCGATGGGCTGCTTCATACTTCACCAACTCAACCATCTCGTCCAGTCAAACCTTTGAGTCTCAGGAGGCGGCCATGCAGGTGGGCTTCTCAAGTGGGAAAGACATTCAGCTACAAGGCCTTTGGTAGAATGATATCAAGCAGTGGCAATCTAACAAATCCTCCATGTAAACTAGTTCAACTTCTACGTGAAAACAAACTTTGAGGACAGCTAGCTGCACTAAATTCTAGTGTTTGCAACTGAGTATTGTGATTTTCCTTAAAACCTCATTCCTCTCCCTAAAATTACCCTTATTATCATCCAAATTCTAGAGGGGTCAGATAAGAAGAAAATACAAAGCAAAAAGGAAAACCTTGTCCTTCCACTATCTCTCAAGATTTTATCTCTATGCTTTAAACCTCAATTTCTTTTCAAAACAGAAACAAAATAGCAGAAAGAAAAAAGCAGGGGTGTAGAACTAGCTTTAGAACCTTGTGTCACAGCAACTGGGCTTCCCAGGTCCAGATGGCAGAGGCGTTCTCTCGCCCACCGGTCTAAAGGTAGAGACAGAGGATTCTCGATGTACAAAGATAGCAAGTTCCCCCAAGATCAGAAAGTAAGCAAAAAATAACTATAACCAAGAACTGAGGTTTCTCTTCAAGTTTAAAACCCTCACAACTTTCTATACTCATTCAGAAATAAACATGACTCTCTTTCTTGTACTTTTTAGCAATGGGAAGGACCGTACCCTAACTCAGCACCAAATGGCCAAAGTCCCTAGATTTCTAAACACGTAAATAAAGGAACATTGCCACTTTTGAGAGGGGGGGGGGGTGCTGTCTTCTTCCGAAAGAGAAGTTTCCAATCTTCCCCTGGAGTGCAGCCCCAGCTGTCCCTTTAGCATCGACCACTGGAGAAGGGTTCAAATTCTCAGGTGGTGCCTGTTTCATGTGTGTGGTGGATCCAAGGCTTAATTCCCACGAGCGTTCCAGAAGAGCACATTGTCAGTAGGATGTCATAGCTACCTGCTGTTCTGAGCCTGAGTCTTCCAAGTCTTTAGTAAGACTCAGCCTCCCTGCTGGAATGGGTGCAGGAGCTCATTAGATAGATAGACCTGCAATGAACAAAATTGTGCAAAATGGGTAGTGTTTGTCCTCAATGTTGCACATATTGTTTAATTTTTGACTCATGCTCCAAATCTAAAGGGAGCATTCCTAAAACAGATTTGGAAGGATCTCCTATAAACTATTTCAAAAGTGCTTAAGCCCACTTCTGGGCCACCCTCATTTAGAGCAAAGCAATGGGGACTCCCTGGTCCCATTTCAAATGTGTTTCCTGGCATATTTTCCCCAGGATCTTTCTTTTATTGTGTGATTCATTTTCTCAGTCTTCACAATCCTCTGATCCCCAAGCTGGCATTCTAGAGGTTAAATAAATGATTATTTTTTTTTGTAATTGTCCAGTAACTGTTACTACATACAAACTTTTATTAGTTAATTTTGTATTTAACACTGAATATGTAGCTCCTGTATTTACAAGGAAATTGATTGGCTTGTTCCCCACAATTAAATGTACCTGGGGCTACCATGGGAAAATAGGATGAGAAACATGCAAGGCAGCCCCTGGGCTTCCTCATTTGCCATCAGACACCCCTCGGTGTTTTAGCATTTCTCTGCAACGTTTTCATCTATACTTTCCCTTTTGAGTTTCAGGCACTCCTTTCTCCAATGGCTCTCCTCCTTGCAATAGGGACATTGATTAGTGCCTAGTGGGACTCTCTTTTCCCCTTTAGGTCACAGGGGTATTGAACCTAAAGCCTGAGGGCCACATGCAGCCCAGGATGGCTGTGAATGGGGCCCAACACAAAATCATAAATTTACTTAAAATATTATGAGATTTTTTTTTTGTGATTTCATGTTGCAATGTATTTAATGTGTGGACCAAGACGTCTTCTTCTAGTGTGGCACAGAGATGCCAAAAGTTTGCACACCCTGCTTCAGGAACTCTCGTCGTCTTCTGGTCTCACCACCCTGTTTCTAAGAACACCATGACCTGCTTTACCTTCCGTGCTTCCTGGGTATTGTAGACTTTGAAGGGGTGTCCAACCTTCTGGCATCTCTGCACCACATTGGAAGAAGAAGGGTTGTCTTGGGCCACACATTAAATGCATTGTGACACATAATCACAAAAAAATCTCATAACATTTTAAGTAAATTTACAGTTTTGTGTTGGGCTGCATTGATAGCCATCCTGGGCTGCATGCGGCCTGCTGGCTGCAGGTTGCACACCCTTACTTAAAGGCTATGTTAACTGGCTGGGAGGCATTCATGCCCAACGCCCATCTAACTTCTGGAGTTTCCTTCTAATATCGGGGGCACTTTGTCCAATAAAATTCATGTTCACCATCCGCACATTCTCTGGTGCCTGTGGATCAGCAGCAGTGTGCTTCCTGTAGGCCTGGTAGATTCTCTCTAAAAATTCAGAAGGGTCCTCATCTGGTCTTTCTGAAAAGCCAGTATCATATTCAGGCCCTCTTGTTCGGGGACCCCTTTCTTAAGCCCTTCCAGTGTACACTTTCTCTAATGTCCCAGGAAGGCTAGTTCCCCACAATTTGCATTCCAGTTAGGGTCTGTCAAAGGAATGGCCCCAGCTGGGTTGGGGGTCCCATCAGGATTCCTTTGGTGGAGACATTAGGTTTCTTCCTAGCCCTGTTTATAACCAGCTGTCTCTCATCTGCAGTTAATAAGATGTTAAGGAGAGCTTATACATCTGTCCAGTTTGTTTGGATGGGTGGCAGTAATGGAGGTGATAAGATCTGCCATTCTCTGAGGATCCTCCCTATAAGAGGGGTTGGAATTCTTCCCATTCAGTAAGTCTGAAGTGGAAAATGGAGTATGGGCCCAACAGCAGCCAGTGAGCTGACCTTCCTGATTTACTCTGCCTATAGGCTACTGCCTCCAAGGGGTCTGCCTTGCTCTTGAGAGGGAGGCTCCTTGGCCAACTTGTGTGCCCTGATGGGTCTTTGAGGAGGAGACCCACCCCTTGTCATACAGACGTGGGGCCATTGACTCTCTGGTCACTACTTCAGGGACAGCTTGCAAAGGGTGTGGTAGCAAGGAAGCTCCTTCTGCCACCAACCTTGGGTCCCCTGGGTCCAGAGCATTGATGAGGTTTATCTCCTCATTCTCCATTTCTTCCCATGTCTTACTATCAGGAAGAGGTTCCAAGGGCCCTCCCCTGTTCTGCACCTCTGTCTCTGGTGAAACCCTGTTATGCAATGATGTAAATGCCTTGCCATAATGGATTTCATCCCATTTGTATAACTGTTGACAATACTGTCCCAAGTGCATTTGGGTACAGTAATCTGGGGAACCATCCACAAGTGATCTTGCCCCACAATCCAAAATGTACGTAGGGTAGGCCACACAGTATTGCAATAATAAATCAATACCTCCTTGGACATTGGATAATTGCAGTACATGGTCCAGTTCACTGAAATTCTATCCACTTGGGCTCCGTCCAGGAGCCAATGCAGAACAGCCCTTAATGGCCCCTAATGGATGTATAAGCCTAGAGCTATGACCAAAAAGTTGCAGGCAAACTGTGAACATATAAGCAAAACTTGAACGCACCACTCCATCTCACAAGCAGGTTTTGGGGTTCTAACTTTTGCCAACTGATACTGTAAATTGTGGCCCCCAAGCAATGGCCTCCCCGAAATTTGGCAGGTCCTCATCCAAGCCCCAGGTCACAGCTGCCAAAACTCAAGTGATCCCTTTTTCTTCTTGGAGTTTATTCCCTTCCCAGAGCCATTTCCTTTCCACCTGCCAGGCACGTTTAAATGGTGACATCTCTAGTGGGCATGCCAGCAACCGGGACAATGCACCGTCTCACTCCCCCAGGGTTGACCTGCCATGAGCAGCTAGGGTCCTGGCTGTGGAGTTGCATTTTCTGTTACCAAACCCAAATAGTACAAGGGGTCCCACCATTCACCACCTACCAGGACAATCTCCAAAGACACAGTTCAGCAGAAAAGAAAGGAATCTTTTATTTAATGGCAAGTTTCTTCCTAAGATATCTGGGTAACTAAAGTAAGGGGAAAGGAAAAGAGTGTAACATCAAAAACAGCTATTTAAATATTTGTCATCACAAGTACTACATAGGTTCAAGAACTGAAAATAACACAAGGATAAAAATCTGTTCACAGTGCTATTATCACCAAGGTCTTTGGAAATAACCACAAGCTTCTGCCTCAAAGCCTGTTCCCTCTAAGACACTTAAAGAAAAATTGCCCTGTTACCCTCTGCCAGCTCAGTTCAAAGTTATGCCAGGAACTTCTACTCCCACCCAGCAGTATCATAAACGTAGGTGGCTCAGTTGGTCTCCAGTCACTGTCCAGCTTCAGGCATCTCTTGGGGTCTGTGCCCCAGGCCTCCCTGCTCACAGGCCCTCACTGGCCACACTGGCAGGCCTGCTGGTGACAGTTGACACGCACCCCTGGCTTGGGGAGGAGAAAAAACCAACTGCTTTTTGCTTTGTTTGAAATATTTTCATTTGAGAAGTCCACTCCCAGAATCCCCTGCATGCCAAGAGCCAGTGGAAGTGTCAATCCTTCCAACCAATGAGGGCCATGTCGGCCACGATGGCTGTTGCCCCTCTCTAGCTGCCCTGTTCAGCAAGGGGGCGCAGCTGAAACCCCGCCCCCGTTCCTGGGGGTGTGTCCCCCAGTTACAAGAAGGCAAAGACTTCAGGACTATTTGTAGTGGAGGGCAGTTTGGAAAACTGTGGCTGCCTGAATCAAATGCCACCCACGCAATTTTTAGTAAAAATTTCTTGGAGGCATTTTGACTTCACCTGCAGTCTGGGAGGCAGCTGCATTTTCATGGTTAATGTCACAGATTCATGTGAGGAAGTGGAGCAGAAATCTATGTTCCCTCAGAAAACGATTGCATATTGAGGCTCATGATGGAGACACTAATTCAGCTGTAGAGGTGGGATGCAGGTAGTTATGATTCAATTTTTGAAGTCAGATGTCTGAACAAAAGTTCACTTAGACTAACACTTGGGCTCTGTTAAGGGGCTCCAGTCACTGATTTGGGATGAATACAGACTGTTTCATCTGTATTATTTGAGAATACATTTTCCTCCATTTATCGTGGTAGACCGAGTCAAGATAGTTATGGATTTGAAAGTTTGGACTTTATCCTTTTCACTTTCTAACTCAAATAATACAGGTGTGACCACCCAGACACCAAACCTTGTGTGAGGCAGGTTCCAGAAAAACAAAGTACTTTCTGGGCCTCCATGAAGTGGAAATGTTTACCATTTTTTAAAATTGTTGTAAGGATAGGCATCTTGTAACAGATTGATTCTCCAGAAAATGAAATCTAGAAAGCAGAAAAAGATACAGCAATGAACTGTTCTCTACCTTAAGCAAGAAAAAAATTCCAAAGTTTCATTTTTCTTTCTTGATAAATGGCAAAGATATTGGAAGGAGGGGCTGGAGGAAATGGCACCAACTAGGTGCTGCCCCCTCTCAGGGCGTGAGAGGGTGAAGTGTGGGCCTTCCCTCTGGGGCTGGAGGAGGCAGCAGCCTTCCTTTAAGCTCCCTGCTGCTGTGTTGCATCTCAGAATGGTAGCTCTGTGCTTTTTGAGCTGAATTCAGCACTGGAAGCTCTGACCGCAGTGACAAAGGTCCAGTGTTGTGTCTGCTTCTTGGCTGACCACCTTCATCTCTATGCCCGGCCTATGCACTAGGTACTAACCTGAATTCTCCATCTTCCCTCTGAAGCCTCAGACAGTCACTGTCTTTCTCTAATGACTTCAGTCACCTGGCTTGAAATCCTGCCTTTTTTGGGGGGATTTCTCCCTTTTTCTTGCCCTTCATATCAGTCGTTTACTAAGTCATGCTGAGTTTCTTCTGAATGATATATTCTTTCCACCATCCCATTCCCATCATCTCTCCTCTCACCAGGTTTCATGACCTCTTACCTGAGCAACAGCTCTGGTGATACCCTCTCCGTCACAGAACAACGACCAAACATGTGACCTGGAATCCCTGGTCCTTCTGCATCTGACCCAAACCTCTCATTTCTTTACAACTGTATTGTACATCCTTCACTTCAGAGCAGTGCTGCCTACAACTATATTTCAGAGAGTCATGGAAGACCTTTCCCCCAGACCCCTCACCCAGGGGCTGCCTTTAAGGAGAGGAACCTGAGTAGGTGGGCCTTTGGACCCCCTTCTATGTTTCAAACACAGCAGTTTTACTTTGCTTATTGAGGTTCCACATAGGATGTTTTAAAAATAAAAGTCATGTAGATTAATAAAGTTGGAAAACCATTGCTTTTCCATAAAAAAAAAAAAATGAGTGCTATTTCCAGTCCATGCTCCAAGCCTTCCCATATCTGGGTGCTCATGTTCCTCAGCATCATCTTCACATGCAGAGATTTTGTAGTGATTAGTACCAAGGAGATGGTCTTACCAAGGACAAAGCCATCACAGCAAGATAGGTGTGCCCAGAGGACATTCACCTAGAGAGCTTATTTCTCCTTTACGTCCATGTTTTTTCATGTCTCTTCCACGTGTTTGGTAAAGCTGTGTCCTACTCTTGAAATGCTTAGCCTTTTATCTTTACGCAGCCAGTTATCCTTCAGTGCCCAGGCCAAATTCCCCTCCCACAGAAAGCCTTGTAAAGCCACAGTTGAATGTAATCTCCCTCCCTCTAGCCATATCTTTTGATTTCTCCTGTTATTTTACTTAGCAATTCCCACGTGGGGTAACCTACCTAGTTACTTACTTTCAAGGCTCATTCACCCCAGAATACTGTGACATCTGAAAGGCATGATCTAATTTTCAGCTTGTATATTTAGTGCCAGTTGTCAACCCATCTTCAAATGGGCTAATTTAAATAGCCAGCTTGGCCAGCGTTTAAAATTTATTACAGCTGAAATTTCTGGGTTGGCTGCGTCAGTTGTGACACACAATGCGGATACAATAGCACATTTCAACCTTCTAAGAACTCTTAGAGCAGCTAATTTCATTCCCTCCAGTTTCGGGAACAACCTCTCACAGTGATCCACGAGGTCATCGAGGAGCCGTAAAGCGCGCTCCCCTGCGGGCGGCGTTTACGGCGCGGTCAGAAAGGACGTTCTTCCTGCCGGTGGTGAGCAGGTCTCGGGCAGACTGGGCGTTATTAATGAGCCTGCGCGAGGCTTATGCCCGCTCCCTTTTGGAGACAATGATTTGTATTTCATCGTAAGCCTGTAGTTTCTTTTAATTTTTTTTGTAAGATTTATATCTAATTCTATCTACTAAATTATTCTTTGCCAGGCGAGGTTTTTCTCACTCTGCAAAGGGCTTAGAAAATTGGTAACAAAACTTTTATTTTTCATTTGAAGAAGGAATCCTGAGGGTCATATTGGTGTTCTTGTCAGGATCTGTGAGACAGACATCATGTTAGGATCTGACAAAAACGAACACGAGGTTTGTGGTTGACGATAATTGAATGAACATGTTACCAGAGCAACGTGGGTGACATTGACTCCTGCAAATAAGATAAAAATTCAAGTCCCCGGATTAAGGAAAAGGTTAATGCAGATAACTAGAAGAATGACTTTTCTGCTCTGGAAATCCAATTATTTAAAAAATATATTAAAGATTCACTGGTCCAGTGATTGCTTTACTTCATAGAGAGGTGACTTAGTTGAGGAGGATCTAACATTTATGTTGGGTTTTTACAACTGCCACGCCTTAGAAGTCAGTCAGTGGGCACTGATGGTGCACCCACGAGGTGTGGGGCGCTGTGCCATCCTGGGTGCTTGACCATCACGTGAGGAGCAAAATCCATAGACTGCGAGTCCCTCAGAAGGAGGCTGTATGTTCTGTGAAAAGTTGGCACAAGTGGAACCATTTAAAAATGAAGCCAGAGTTAGGCAGAGTCATTCCTCAACGAATATTTGTGGAATAAATGATGAACGCACAAGCTGTTTAAAGATAATTTCAAAAGAAAGAGTAAATTCATTTTTCTCATCAAAATATAAAATTCCTTATAAAAATTTTTGTTTAACTTATGAGGGAGCCAGAAAGATATGATAGCTGATTCAAATAACAAATATTTATAGATCAGGAATATTGAAATGAATATGTGAATTGTGGCAAAAGTAATTTTTCATCAGGGTGAGAGGGAAGACAATTGAATCTCTACTGGGTGGGACACAATTTGCACACTTATAGACAGGAATTATATATACACAACTTGCATTGTTATCAGTTACCTTTCATTTACACACTTACAAAATAGCTCAGAGATAAGAAAACGATAGAATCTAAACCAGAGGTTTGTGCTCTGCACAATGCCTAGTTTTCCCTTGAGAGTACAGTTGCTTTTTCCTACAGAATAGATTGAATGGGGCATGACAAAAGGACGGGTACCAGTGGGTCACCCATTATCAATGCTTAAATACCAGACTGCAGTTCTTTCGTGGACCCCCAGTACTGGAACTTATGTTTTGTTTTCTTTATAAAGAACTTTACTTTTTGGTGAGAAAATAATGCGGTAAAGTAATATTTACATCTGTTACAAAGTACCTCCACATACATTATTAATTTTTATAACAATCCAGTGAAGTACTCAGGGAGAAGATAGTTATTGCTGCCTTGCAATGAGGATGGTGAAGGCTCAGATAAGCTCCTGGTAAACTGAGGAGGAAGAGGCGGTCCTGGGACTTAAACCCCTATTTTCTGTTTCCAAAATTCATGCTCTTTCCATCACAAAGAGCCCAGATTATCTCACAAATGAAATGGGGAAAAATTTCTTATGATTATGTATATGACAGGCTTTGGCAGGAGTTTATTTGGGAAAAGAAAGATATCACATCTCTTTATGCTGTACATAGACACACAAGAAAGGTGCATTTCTTCATCTTTTCACTCTGTAACTTTCTCAAAATGACCCTGGATAGGAAATGCTTGAATGTCATCACTCTTGCATGACATTCCATATAATCATAGGCTTAAGGGACACTCAGTAGTCACAAGCACCTTCCAACAGCAGGAACTGAATGCACATTTTGTCTATTCTATCAGTTTTCTCTCTAGCCCTTAGTATCTGGAGTTGTGTCTTTTATTTTCACCATCACTACCATTTTTATGAGGCTCTACATTAATTTTTTAATTATCATTTAATTTTTTAAAATTTATTTCCTACAACAATCTTAAGGGAGAGATATTTTATGCGTGATAAAACTAAACCTTGGAAAGGTTAATTAACTTGGTCAACATCACCCATAGTATGAGGTTAAAACTCAATTCTGGTCCCAGAGCGTGCTCTCATGATCCCTGCAATTTACAATGTATTCATTAAATTTTTCAGGCCATGTCCAGTGATTTGTTGTTACTGTGTGAATGATTACCATTGGGAAGGCTCATAAGCATATATGAAATTTTGACACAGTGGAAGATATCTGTTAAACTCAAATATCCAAACAAACCAAACAAATGCCAGAAGATGTTTAAATCAAGTGGGCACCATTGGCGGGAACGAACAAGAAGGAGACTTTAAACTATACTTTGGACTCAGAGATACATTAGTGATGAAGCTGGATTATTTTTTATTTATAATAAACCTGTGCTCCGTCAGGGCCCTTTTCTCGTTCACAACTTTCCAGAGCTCAGGAGTCTCAGATGGGTCTTTCTATTCTTTCTCCATTAACTCAGGTATGTTCCCTATAGTATGATCTGTGTTTAATTACACAAGCAACGGGGTTCCTCTAATTTCCCTTGGAAGAGAGTTTCCTGATCTAATTGTCTTCTACGCATTACCATTTCTCTCAGTGGTCAGCCTTTATTCTCCTTGGCTTAATTTGTTTCCTTAGTCTGGCTCCTTTCCTCTCTGTTATAATTATCCCTGCTTGAGCAATAGCATTTTCTGCTTGACTTTCTTCCCCCCGCCCTCCAAAAACTGTGGGGAAAGGTAATCAGCTCACACTGTCATGTTTGTCATTTGGCTGAGCAAGCACTGTTCCCTTCAGGCCACACTCAGCCTTTGTGTCAGTTCTTCCCGTATCTTCTTCCTTCCTTAGCCTTTTCGCACTTTCCTTTTACCTACACAGGAAGCAAAAGATAGCAAACCTCTGGGAGGTTATGCCCAAGCCTGTTAGAAATCACCAAGCACAAAATCTCCAAATGGTCATATGTTTTAGACTGTAAATTACCAAGGTCTCAAAGAAAACTCTTACCTTCTCTTTGCTTCTCTTTTCCTCTGGGGCCCCACTCAGAAGACAGAATGATATTATTTAAAAGTATTCTATATGCTTTGCTTTTTTATTTTGTTCATCTTGAGGCTCTTGGAATGAAGACTCGGAAGGATTGGACTCTACTTCCTGTTTGACGAAAGTAGATCACTAAACCTCCCTGTACCTCAGTTTCCTCAACTTAATACGGGAAAACCTTGTTATGCTTGGATTAGCTCTCCTGGACCCTGGGTATCTTCCTTTCTTCCCTCCACACAGATCTTTAGCTACCTGTCCACCTTGAGATCAGACCTTTGATTTTCTGAGTGCCCCACACATAACCCTCAGCTCCCTACGGATTTGAAAACAGATTTCTGGATACTTGCCACCACTCATGCTGCTCTTCATACAGGTTCTCCTAACTTATTCCTCTGGTAACGATTGCATTTGATCTGCCTCATGTGCTCTGGATTAATAGCAACTGCACACAAATCGTCTTGAGACTGTAGGGCACAGAATGTAATCTTTTATTAACGTGGATGGCTCTGAGAACACTGGGAGTTCTCCCCACTTGGCAACGGAAGATAAGGGCTCAAACTCTAGCACTACTAGATGTCTTAAATTATAAAAGCAACTCTCTAGTTTCTGGAAAACTCATTTCTGCATAAGAAAAATGGGAGTTATAACAATGCCTGCCTTGTATATATAATCCAGGCCCAGATGCTTTCTGTTAAAGTGTTATACCGTTTTTTGAAGGTATATTTCCTGGTATATGCTTATTCAGGATGCTGTGTAAAATAGTTCCTTATTGTCTGGAATAAATCTGTGATTCTTAGATATGAAGGGTTCTGCAGGGTTTTAGAGCCAAACTCTCATCCTGGAGGCATAAGGCATCCATTCCCATCCTGTGTGTATATGCTCCTCTAGGGAAAATGGACTTGCCTATGACCTTGGTTCCTGCTAGTTCAGTACACTGGTTGTTTCTTCCTCAGATACTCTTCCAACAAAAATGTATTTTAAGTTTAGCATTTTACTATTTCCTTGATATTTTGACTTTTATATTGCTGCACATTGTGAGATGTGACATGATAATTCTTATACTGTTTTTCTTGCCTCCATGGAGATGCACAATGATAACTAGATATTTTCATTTATTAAGTAATGAGTATATAACTACACCACAGCGAGTTAACTCTATTGCTTTTCTATTAAAGTTGATAGTGTTTTAAAGCAAATTTATTTTTCTCAATAAATTTGTTTTAACGTGCACTAGGCATATAATGCTGCAGTATTATTTATTATTGTTTTATTTATTTTTTCTGCCATACAATAATTCATTTGGTGTTTATTTCAGATGGATGTCTTCTTATCTCTATGTGTGATAGATATTTTCTTCACTATAATAAATCTCTCAGTGGATATTCTTTCTCAGATTTATTTCTGTTAGAAATATAATACTTTACCCCAGAAGAGTTGGTATATTTGATTTTAGTTGCTTATGTTCTGTCTGTTGTGTTGTAATCACAGATGGAAAGAACTTTTGAAACTCATTCAATCACTTGCTTTGCCTTTTGTCAAACAGAAACATTTATAGAGTCTATGCAGAGAGATCTGCAAAGCAGACAGTCCCACTCTCCTTTTGGGCGATCACTTTTCTAAAGATAAAATTTACATCCCTACTGTAGTTTTCCTTCCTTTGGGAAAAGGTATGTTTTTCCTTTAGCAACATTAGATATGCTCATTCAGTTGCATTTATTGTCACAACAGAGGTTTGGCTGTCACCTAGTTTTATGCTTTGCATGGTTTATTAACATTTCCTTTGGTTTCTATATTTTGTTTGCTTTTATCCTGTAGTGATTTGCAAAATATCTGTCCAATTTTTATTTATACCCATGTTTTGTTTTGTGGGCTGGAAATCGAGAACCAAATAGTAGTGTATGACCTTCCCCTATGAATTTATCACATTCTTACCTTCCTGTGTTTCCCTGGAGTGGATTTCCTTGGCCCCTGTTAATTTGATCTGGGATTATAAACCTGAAGTTCATTATCAGAATCTCATGATGGCTTCCTGTGGATTCAATGTGCTTCCTAGCTCCTCCCCACAAGCCATCTCTTCTCTGCCTATCCAATGCCTACTAAATTTACTCTCACTGACGTCAATAGGTATATAATATCTTAATTACTGGAGCTATGGAATTATCTTTAACTGCAACCTTCTTGATTTTTTTTGGCAACAGTGTCATTGTTGAGCACTTGACATTCTCTCTTCCTGAGGGAATCTAGATGACCCTAAATACACATTTTTCTCTCACTTCAGCAATTTGTCCCTTTGCCAAGGCAATACTTTTCTGAGGGCCCGGTTTGAAGCATCACATGATATGGTGTGTTTCCCCGGCTGATGGGAACTATGCCTTGTCATGTGCGACCTTCCTAGACTGCACTTCCTAGACTGTTCTACCTGAAACTGTTCTGTGTTTTTTCACTGGCCTCAAGTATTTTCCTCAAGTGCATGTGAATTACTAGTCAGAAGTGTTAAGCGGTACCCTTTGCAGATCTCCAGAGGTCTCTCTCTGTAGCTCTCTCCTCTCCTTTTCCTGTATTGTAAATTCTTCCCACTGTGGACTCCCTGGATTATGGACTCAGTCTTCTCAAATTAGGGAGAACGCTGCACTCTGAGTTCACCCTCCCCGCACCGCAGGTTACAAACTCTCTCCAGCAGTGAGCTTATCATAAGTGAAATGATGAGCGAGCTTACCATCCCCAGGAAGTAAGTTATCATAGGGTCCACCTGCTTGATCTCTTCTCTCTCAAGGATTAATGTTCTTCTCAATCTGTTGTTTCATCCTTGAAACTGTTGTTTCATAAATTTTGTCTTTTTTTTTTTTAAGATATAGGCTAAATTCGCTTCCTGTTACACCTCATGTACAGTGAACACATCTGAACTGTGACTGTCCTAACTAAGCCTGCCATCTCCCACGTGAGGCGCTGGGGGAAGAGCCGTGGGGAACACAGCTATGGTGGTTCGCTTCCTCTGCCCCTGAGGGTTCTGTCAGGCTCTGTTCTTCTTACTCTGACCGTGGAGACATTTTCTACAGCACATCACCGGGCTGGCTATGTTTCTCCAGCTCCGCTTTCCTGGCTCCTACTTCTTTCTGCAGACCTAGACATCTTTATTTGGACAGCTTAAAGAAACTTCGGATAAAAATTTCTCCTAAACCTTCTCATTTTTGGACTTAAGCTGATTTCACTTTCTCTACTCCATAAAAGTTAGCACAACATGTTAAGTTTATCTTTGTCTACAGCTCTTCACTTTTTGCATTCAGTTATCAATTCAGTTATTCATATATAAATTATTGAGCATTTAGTATGCATAAAGCACTCTTCTAGGCACTGGAAATGTCCAATAAACAATAAAAGAAAAAATTCTGAACTTTTGTAATTTACCTTCTTTTAGGGGAAGCAGACCATTATGAAAATAAATTATATAAAATGTTTGAGGGTGATATGTGCTGTGAAGATAAGTCAGGGAAGGGAGCAGGAGTGGAAGGGGTAGGGATGTTAATTTTAAATTGTATAATGAGGAATGGTCTCATTAAAAAGATGGCAGTTAAGCAGATTTCAAGCAGGTGGGAGAAGGAGCCAGGGGTATATTTATGGGAAGATTTAGGTACAGGGACCAGCAGGAGCAAAGTCCTCATGTGGCAGGATGCCTGGAGTATTCTAACAACATCAGGAGACAAGCAAGCCTGGATGGAGGAAGTTAAAAGATTCAGACAAGGAAGTAACAGAGGCTTTTTTTGGTTAGGAGATTGAAGCTATTATAAGTTCTTTGACTTTGACTCTGAATGAAGTAGGGAGCTTGTGAATCTTTTGAGCTGAGGAGTAACATATGACTCATGTCTTGAAAGGATCACCCTGATTATTCTGTTGAGAATAGACTGAAGGTGGTCAAGGGTGGACACAGGGAGACCTTTTAGGAAGTTGTTGTAAATATTAAGGTGAGAGAGAATGGTGGCTTGAATAGCTATGGAATTGCTATTCAACTGGGAGAATAGCTATGGAATTGGCAAGAAGTAGTTTTCTGGGATAATTTGAAGGTAGGGCTGACAGTATTTCCTGATTGATTTGGGTATGGCTATGAAAGAAAGGGAAGAGTCAAGGATCACTCTGAGGTTTATGTTTTGAGAAACTCTAAGAATGAAATTGTGATTAACAGAGGTGGTAAAAACATGTGTGGAACAAGTGTAGAGAAGGAGATTGGGAGTTTGTTTGGGGCATGTTAGATTAGAGATGTCTATTAAATATCCAAGTGGGTACAAAGAGAAGGAAATTGGACACAAAAATCTGGAGTTCAAGGGAAAGATCTGATCTACAAATGTGAATTTAAGACTTAATATATAGGTGAAATATGTTCTGGGACTGGTGGGAAAAACAAGAAATGAGTATAGCTAGAAAAGAGATGAAGTCCAAAACTAAGATTTATAAAATCCAAGGTTAAGTGGATGGGAAGAATAAAATGAACCAACTAAAGCTACCAGGAAAGCAGCAATGAAAATATGAGTGTGATGTCTTGGAATCAAGAGAAGAGAAAATGTTTCAAAGAAGAAAGAGTATCAACTCTGTGTAAAATGATATTGATAGATTAAATAAAACGTGGGCTGAGAATTGACTATGTCCAATAGTAGCAACCTGCTAAATAGCTCTTGCTTTTACCCTCTTCTTTACATAAAATTCTATATAAAAAAAATCCAAAGAGATCTTTTTGTGTTGATCCACAAGCAACAGCATGCATATATAAGATCTGTCTGGAAAAAGTCCAATCATTGCTAATACAAAGAGAACCATTTGCATGACATCAATGTAACCTGGCAGCCAAGGAGAGTGGCCTGGAATGCACATGCATGAACAATGATGACTTCACTGTATTAGTCAGTGGGGGTGATAGATGCCTTTGAGTGAGCACATGTGCTGTGTGGCTGTTGCATTCAAAATGCCTGAGCAAATAGAGCAACAAATATGTATTAAATTTGTGTTAAGCTTGAACATTCCTCTGCAGAAACTATTCAGATGACTCAGACGGCTGCAGCTGTGGATAACTGGTGATTGACAGCTTCATCTCAAGAACATGTGTGCCCTCTCATGCATCATGCCTTGTGCAGAGTTTTTTTGTGTGAAACATCAAATCACCTGGGTGACTCAGCCCCCTATATTCCAGATTTGGTGCCCTGAGACTTCTAGCTTTTTCCCAAAACTACAATCACCTTTGAAAGGGAAGAGATTTCAGACTGTTGATGAGATTCAGGAACATACAACAGGGCAGCTGATGGTGACTGGTAGAACTGTGTGAGGTCCCAAGGTGCCTATTTCAAAGAGGACTGAGGCATCATTGTCCTATGTACAATGTTTCTTGTACCTTTTATCTTCTTCAATAAATATCCCTATTTTTCATAGTACATGGCTGGATATCTTCTGGAAAGACCATATATGCATGTATATATATGCATTTATTATAATTAATATATATTTGACATTGTCATATATATATGCAAAGTTTATGTATGTGTATTTCACATTGTCATCAGAGTGACCTTTCTCAGTAATGCTCCCATCACGTATTTCACATACCTTATGTTCATTTCCCCCATCTCCTCCATCAGGTTTAAAAGTCCTCAAGGTGAAATGGTTGATTTTCTCACTCTATGTTTAGTAAATGAATAAAAGCTGTCCTTGATTATGCAGCTATCATTAACCCTCTGTCTCCAGTGATATCATGTTTATTTAACCCTTGATGGTTATTTATTTTCATTTCTTATGCCTTTGTTTTCTCAGATAATGCATAATATAAAAATTAACATTTGTTAAGCAGTATCTATAATGTTCCAAGCACTGCTCTGAGCATCTTTACCTTTTATTTATTTATTTATTTTTAAGATTGATTTCTTTTTAAACAATTTTATTTATTTTTTAGAGAGAGGAAGAAGGGAGGGAGAAAGAGGGAGAGAAACATCAATGTGTGGTTGCCTCTCACCTGCCCCCTACTGGGGACCTGGCCCACAACCCAGACACGTGCCCTGACTGGGAGTCAAACTGGCAACACTTGGGTTCACAGGCTGGTGCTCAATCCACTGAACCACACCAGCCAGGGCAACTTTTATTTTTTATAAGCACAATTTTGTTCCTCCTGCAATCCTAAAAAGTAATTATTATCATCTCTTTTTCTCAGGCAAGGAATTCAAGGGTCAAAAAAGTTAAGTTAGTTGTACAAGAGTCACAGAGCACTGGTAAGTGGAAGAGCCATGATTTGAACACAAGCATTTGTATTAATATATATTTGAAAACATCATTTACAGAGCATTCTTTGAAGTTATTGGCCATGTCCTACATATTTTACCTGTATCTTCTGGTCCTTTTTCCATCCCCAGCATCCTGAGAACAGAGCAGGCCACGTGTTAGGATTTCAGGGAATGTTAACGTCTTTACTTTGTGGGGTGTCCAAGAATATTCTCAGGAGAGCCAAATCACAGGGAGGCTAGCTTTTCCTGCCCAGTCACCACCAGCATATGGAAAAATTGGCAAAAAGCCTAGGATAAGCAGAATCAATCTCCAGAAAATCTGTCATGCAGAAAAGGTTCATGCTGTGTGTGAGAAAAATGCAAATGCCAGTCAAACTGAAAGAGTCTTGTTAGGGAGAGAAAACTTGGCATAAAAAAAAAAAACCCAGAATGTTTTTTTTTAATATCTTCAGATTAAGTTTTAAAAAAATTATACTGTGAGCTTATGAATGAGACATATTTTAACCATTTCTTGAGCAATAAAGGCTAAGCACCATGCAAACTTTTATACACATTCATTTATTTAATTTATATTTACTGAGTACATATTATGATCTAGGATAGTTTCTAGGCACTTGGGGTACATCAGTGAATAAAATAGAATTTTTTGCCATCATGGAAAGGGAAGGAAAGGGAAGCAATGGATATATAAATAAAATAAATCACTAAATTATAAGGCATGTTACCAGGTGATAGATTCTATGTAGACAAAAAAATTAAAGTTAGGGAAAGCAGAACCAGGAGTTCCAGAATGAAGGAAAGGGCAGGTGTAATTTTCTGATCATTGTTGGTTTTCATCAAAGTGACATTTGAGCAAAACTTGAAGGAGCTGAGAGAGTATGTATGTGGGGTCCACCATCACCAGCATGGCCCAACAGCATGCATATCAGAGGTGAGATTGTTACCTGACACCAGCCTGGAGCATGTCTGCTTCAGGCTGGTCTGCAGTGTGTGGTTTCTTGACCTCATGTAGGAAAGATTTCATAATGTGAGTCCAGGTGATTTTGAGACTATGAGGAGGGACCCAAAAAAACCTCAGAATTATCTTCTGAAGGGTGGTTCCCTTGTAGCACAGCCTTCTCCCACTCGGTGGGTGTTCTAGGATCCCATCCATGCCAGTGAACCAGCTGGCATTGTGAGAGGCTACCTTCAGTTTCGGTGAATTTTTTTGAGGACTCTTTCAACACATTTGACCATTTCATCATGGGTGATTTATGAGTGTACCTGCCCACACTGTATTGAGTGTTCAGTAATTTTTGACCAAAAAATGGCATGACCCCTGTGCCCCACCCTCCCTGCTCACCTGGTCTTGTCTCAAGTGACTTTTCAAATACTGGTTTGAGCAGTGGAAAACATGTCTCAATAGATGAATTGCATCAAATGGAGAGTACTTTGAAGGTCACTGAAGTTTAAACATGTAAAAATAAATGCATGATTTTTAAAAAAATTTATTTTAATTGTTGTTCTTGTACAGTTTTCTGTCTTTTGCTCCCATTCCAACCCACCACCCCAGCCCTCCCCACCCCCCTCCCATTTCCACCCCCACTAGTTTTTGTCCATGTGACCTTTATACTTGTTGCTCCAAACCCTTCCCCTTTCCCCCTGAAATTCCCTCCCCTCTCCCCTCT